>SJYT01074413.1:0-80739 GCA_006410635.1 Cephalophus harveyi | reverse complement strand
TGGGATGGGGCTGCCGTCTCACCTGCTGGCTCAGCTGGGGGAGGATCGATCTGCTTTCCGCTCAGGTGTGTGGCTGCGGGCAGACCTCAGTTCCTCATGGGCTGAAGGATGGAAGGCCTCCGCTTCTTCCCATGGGCGTCCACAGGGAGATCCCAACATGGCAGCTTCCTTCATCAGAAGGGAACAGTGGGAAGAGCCAGGGAGGGAGGGAGGGGAAAAGAGAGAGAGGAAGAGGGAGAGGGGTGGTAAGTTCATCTTTTTAAACCTAATCTCAGTAGTGATATTGCAATACTTTTACTATATTATTTTCACTAAATTGAGTCACTAGTTTTAGCCCAGTCCCTAGTGTAGGGGTTAAAACCCAGTGTGATGGGGATATCAGGAGACAGGGTTTTTTTGGGATTCATTTCAGAAACTGCCTACCATACTGTGTGACTTCAAGAAAGGAAATGCCTTTGTACCTCATTTTTTTTAGCTGTAAAATGGGATGCTCATGCCTATCTCTTAGCATACCCTGGTTTTTAATGTGTTATCATCGACTTATTTATTCTGTATTGCAAGCTCTGAACTGGCATTGGAGGAAAAAATGATACATAATATAGAGTCCCAGACCTCAAGCATATTAGAGTTTGATCAAGTAGATTAAGTTCATTTTGCCTTCAACTGGCTTGATGTTTCCTCCCTTTAAGCTTATGCCACCAAAATATTTGTAGACACAAATTCAGCTGATGCCCAATACCACCACTCCAACTCTGCAATTGTCATTAGCCAAGAACATATGATGAGAAACTTCCATGAGCCAGAAGATTTCCTTAACTTGTATTTAGCACTTCCCCAACACAGACTAGATTAGGAGGCTCCATTCAAGGAAGAATGCATGTCCTACTTTGAAAAGAAAAATGCCACTGCGCTACCATGGGGAGATGGTTTGACTCCTCTGGCTAAAATTAGGGTTTCTCAAACCAGAGCTCTGGGTCCCCGGGTAACGGGAATAATATTGGTTCTCAGATTTCTTCTCTTAGTATTCTCTTGTCTCTCTTGATTTTCTTCCCTCCCTCCATTCCTGCCTTTCTTAATTTTCAGCATTTTAATAATACCTCTTTTTTTTTCACTTTTAACAATAATGTTTGTTATACAAAGCATTATAATTTTCTCAATAGTCTTCACTCATTTATCAACAAACTTTCCACTGTACTCATTTAATAAATCAACAGCGTCAAACTACACTTCACTACTTTTCGATCTCCAAGCACTCAACGTAGAGACCGACAAAAAAGTGCTTGGAGCACTGAAAGGAAAGAGAAGAAAACCTGGGAAGGTCAACTGAGATACTTAGGAGCAGTTAAAGGGGATGGGTTAGGGGAAGAATTAGATTCCTGAGCACCATCAGATTTCCCTCACGGGTCAAAGAGGTTTACAAAATCAGTTTTAAGACATGAGGTTAGAACTAGGGAATCAGAGGAACCCATACTCTGGGATATTGCAGGTCATCCAAGTTCCTGGGTTGGCAGAAGTAAGAAAAAGAGGGGCAGAGAAAGGGGGAATGGGGAGCAGAGGAGAGACAGGACAGACAGAAGGCGAGAAGCACAGAGGGAGAAAGTCGGAACTTGTCATGAATTGGAAAAACGAAAAGCCATAGTCACAAATCTGGAGGATGGACTATGGGACGAGAAAGCCTGGAGTTTTATACCTTCCAGGAGGTGATGACAAATCCTGAAGCTGTACAGTGGCAGGCAGTGAGGTGCATTTAAGACTAAACCATGTTTTATAAGAGTAAGACATTGGCAATCTTGCTTAACTAATTCTACTCTGTGGATTTAAAAACACTATGTGCCTAGAAGGTGGCCTCCCAGGCAGGTTACACGCGTAACTGGCAATGTAGAAGGGCGCCAAGCCAAGTGAATCTGTAGAAAACAAAGTTCTATTAATGCTACTGTCAAGTGAAGGGACAGCGGATTTCATTGTTCTCTTCAAGCCTTTTAATAATTTCCTAAAGCTAAGCCATTCTGACCACTTGAAATAAGCTAGTATTGCCAAATGCTGCATAATCAAATAGGCTGACTATAATCAAACCCCAATTTTTCCTGAGCCTTAACTGCCTCTGTGATCTGGAACACAGTTGGCAGCATGGAAGTTATTATTACTTTTTTCAGGGGGCAGAGAGGGAACTGGGGCTCAACAATTGCCTAACTCTATGTGTATGTAAACAAAAGAGATCAAACTGACAAATTAAATTAGCCATTCAGAATCCCTCTTGCTAAAAAGTTATAACCTTGAGACTGATTAAGCAACACAGGCTTCTGCTACTCAGATGCTCTGAGTCTGGGAAGCACTGGCTTTGATGATAATCCTGATGCTAATTCAGTTTTTATTTCGATCTTCTCAGGCTCTTCTAAGACTACTCTGCCCAGCAGGAGGAAGCCTCACACAAATGTGTACCAGGGTTCAGCATGGTTCCTTCCAAGGGGCGTCTCCCCATCCTCTTCAGCTGTCCACTTTCTCCTTCATTCTGTTCTTCTTCCTTCAGCTTTTCCTCATCTTTATCGTCCTCATCCCTGCGCTTGTCCTGCTCTTTCGAACCTGTTTTGTTTTGTCTTTGTCCTTCTTTTGCTCTGAAGCTTCCTTCTTGCCTTTCTGCTCCCTCCTATAAGCTTCCAGAGCTTCTTTTAACGGGGTAACGAACCGCTGAAACTCCGTCTCCTCCATGGCAGACAGCACATCGCTGGCATTCAGTGTCCTGAGTTTCCCTCTCGTCGCGAAGCTGTTGGCACAGGATGTGGCATTGAGCACAAAGACGCTGGCGGCGCGGGAGGTGGAGATGTTGACACCGTCCCGGAGCGCCTCCTTGATGATTCCGGTGATGATGGCGTTGGGAGGTTTAGGTCCTCGGGCCTCTCCGCCATGGCCACGGCCGGGGACCCTGCCTGCGACTTCCGCTTCAGGCCTCTACGGCGTCCGCACTTCCCGCATCGCCACGGTCTGACCCAGCGAGGCTTCCGTCCTGCCCAGCGTGGCCCCAGTAATACCTCTTTTTACATTTCTCTCTGAGAAGGCCAACTACAAAAATCTGGGGTGTTGCTGGAATAACATAACACTGGTTATCTCAGAGTGATCTGAAACATATGATGGTTCTTATTTGTGCCTCTGAAAAGCAAAAATTGGAAACCCAAGCTGATATTTCCTAATACATTCAGTTTGGCAGACATAGTATCTCAAGTGGTTAGTCTTTAGAGGACAGCTTTGGACACGTTGCTTTAAGTCATGATAATTCTGCCCTCCGGTGGACACATGTGGACATTACAGTCTATGAATGAGACGCGAAGAGCAAAGGTGCTTGAAAACTTGTTATTGAACATCTTTGCCTAAGGATGTCTGTTTGTTGTTTTTCTTTTCTCTCGAGGGATGTCTTGGGACCCTGAAAAATTCTGATTCGTCTTCAGAACCACTTTCCACATATCAGGGGCTACAAAATATCTGCAGTTTTCTGGCTTATAAGCTACCAAATCTAGCTTTTATGACTACCTGCTTCCCTCTTGTCTACCTGTGGCTTGCTTACAAAGTTTTCTCTTTAGAAAGCAACCAGGTATTCCCATTTTCCAGGGCTCTTAACAATTCCACTCATGTCTGTTTCTTGCTGTTGGGGCGGGAGGTGGAGAACCAAGGGTATTAAAGAGATAAAGAGAGTGAGGAACTTCTTTACATTGTGAACATCAAGGAGCAAGTATAGTTGGGCTTCCACTCTTGCAGCAAATATTCAAAGCTATGACAAACCTAGACAGCATATTAAAAAGCAGAGGCATTATTTCACTGACAAAGGTCTTAAATAGTCAAAGCTATGGTTTTTTTTTAGTAGTCATGTATAGAAGTGAGAGTTGCACCATAAAGAAGGCTGAGCACCGAAGAATTGATGCTTTTGAATTGTGGTGTTGGAGAAAACTCTTGAGAGTCCCTTGGACTTCAAGGAGATCAAACCAGTCAATCCTAAAGGAAATCAACCCTGAATGTTCATTGGAAGGACTGATGCTGAAGCTGAGGCTCCGGTAATTTTGGTCACTTGATGGGAAAAGCCAACTAATTGGAAAAGACCCTGATGCTGGGAAAGACTGAGGGCAGGAGAAGGGGATGACTGAGGACAAGATGATTGGATGACATCATTGACTCAATGGACATGAGTTTGAGCAAGCTCCAGGAGATAGTGAAGACCAGGAAGCCTGGTGTGCTGCAGTCCGTGGAATCACAGAGTGTTGGACACAATTGAGCAGCAAGAACAACAAAACATACACAAGCTATTTATATAAAATACATAAGTGCACAAAACCCAGGAGGGATCACTGCAGCCTTAAATAGCAAGAGAGGTGAGGATGAAGTTGTGTAGACAGACACTTGGATGGAGAAGCAAACTGGGCTGAGGTCCTGGCCCTTCCCAAATGTCATGGGGCCTCTGAGAAAGTCTCGGTCCCTCAGTTTTCCAGAGGTAAAATGAGGACGTTAGATAAAGGAGCTTTAAGAACAAGTTTGCAACAAGGCAATGCAAAAGAATGCTCCAATTACCGCACAATTGCACTCATCTCACATGCTAGTAAAGTAATGCTCAAAATCCTCCAAGCCAGGCTTCAGCAATACGTGAACCGTGAACTCCCTGATGTTCAAGCTGGCTTTAGAAAAGGCAGAGGAACCAGAGATCAAATTGCCAACATCCGCTGGATCATGGAAAAAGCAAGAGAGTTCCAGAAAAACATCTATTTCTGCTTTATTGACTATGCCAAAGCCTTTGACTGTGTAGATCACAATAAACTGTGGAAAATTCTGAAAGAGATGGGAATACCAGACCACCTAACAGTTTAGCTCGACTTTTGTATGATTTATATTGCCTGGACCTTCTTGAAATTACTATTCAGGGGCACTTCCTCTGAGGATTTAGTTGTTCGTGTATAAAGATGCCCAGGAAGCGGTCTCAGTGGAAGTGAAGGGGAAAGTCCTTCAGTCCTGTCCGACTCTCTGCGACCCCATGAACTATAGTGGTCTCAGGTGGACCTTCAAATATCTGATTGCCTTGTTTTTAGTGGTGAGTATTTGTTCTCTATTTTGAAGCGTATTACCCCAAACTTAGTGGCTCAAAACAACATGTGCCATCTCCCAGCCTCCACGGGTCAGGATCTGGCCGTGGCTGAGCTGGATGTCAGGTGTGGGATGGGGCTGCCGTCTCACCTGCTGGCTCAGCTGGGGGAGGATCGATCTGCTTTCTGCTCGGGTGTGTGGCCGCGGGCAGACCTCAGTTCCTCATGGGCTGCTGGACGGAAGGCCTCCGCTTCTTCCCATGGGCGTCCACAGGGAGCTCCCAACATGGCAGCTTCCTTCATCAGAAGGGAACAGTGAGAAGAGCCAGGGAGGGAGGGAGGGGAAAAGAGAGCGAGGAAGAGGGAGAGAGGTGGTAAGTTCATCTTTTTAAACCTAATCTCAGTAGTGATATTGCAATACTTTTACTATATTATGTTCACTAAATCGAGTCACTAGCTTTAGCCCAGTCCCAAGGGGATGGGTTAAAGCCCATTGTAGTGGGGAAACCAGGAGACCGTGTTCTTTGGGATTTATTTCAGAAGTTGCCTTTCATACTGTGTGCCTTCAGAAAAGAATATGCCTTTGTACCTCATTCTCTTTAGGAATGGGATGCTAATGCCCATCTCGTATCTCTATGGTAAGAAACAAATGCAGAGCACTGGGAATGTAGTAACTAAGAACTCAATGACTGTTACTTTGCATGCATTCCCTATTGGAGGACTTCCGCAAAAATAACTGCAGAATTGAATTATCCAGTCTGTTTCATGCTTTCTCCCTCAACAGCCTTCTGCTCTCTAAGGAGTAGTAGCAATGGGAAATAATGAAAACACCGTGATTTATCTTATCCTTTAAGTTATAAGTCAAAATAATAAAGTAATCTTTAAGCCACCAATTAAATCCAGGAAAGAAATTAAATAGTCATCGCAGCACTGGTTTCTGTGTTTCTCACCAGTATATTCCCAGCACCACAGCCTCCGGTTCACGGCAGACGCTTATAAAATATCTCTTGAATTGTATGCTGTTTTGTTTTATAAATGGTTTCCCAAGGAAACTGGTAAAACATGTTGCTTGGACTTCAAGGGACAACAAGTTTCTTGGTGCCGCAGTGAATATTATTAAACAGAAAACAATGAAAACATCATTGTCTTATCCTTATTTAAAGTTATGGATTTCTAGATGGAACACCAGCAATTTCTGGTCTTTTAAGAAGGAAACTTCCCAGGGAAGGCCACATCTTTAGGGTAAGGATGGACTGGCCCAACAAGGGATCTGTTCTTCACGCTTCTACCATCTGGGTGGTTTAGGAAACGTCAGACTGTGCCCGGACTGGTGGTTCAGTTTCTGGACTCTGCAACAGGCAGGAGCAAATACAAATGCAAATCCCCTCTGGGGATAAGAAGCTTTATTTGAGGCTTCAAATCCTTCCTATAGATATTTCCTCTAGGACAGTTAGAGCACACAGAGATAGTGCATGCAAAAGAAGATCAGAACTGTGATTGAGAAGCAGAGAAAAGAAGAGGATGGGGGCCACAGAGGCACAGGCTATGGGAACTGTCAGGCACAAGTGAGCAACTACACTGGCTTATTATGTCTCAACTACTGCCCTAAGTTCAGTTCAGTTCAGTCACTCAGTCATGTCCGACTCTTTGTGACCCCATGGACTGCAGCACGCTAGCTTGCTGTCCTTCAGCATATCCCAGAGCTTACTCAAAGTCCTGTCCATTGAGTTGGTGATGTCATCCAACCATCTCATCCTCTGTTGTCCCCTTCTCCTCCTGCCTTCAATCTTTCCCAGCATCAGGGTCTTTTCCAGTGAGTCAGCTCTTCATATCAGGTGGCCAAAGTATTGGAGCTTCAGCTTCAACATCAGTCCTTCCAATGAATATTCAGGACTGATTTCCCTTAGGATTGATTGGTTTCATCTCCTTGCGGTTCAAGGGATTCTCAAGAGTCTTATCCAACACCACAATTCAAAAGCATCAATTCTTCAGCGCTCAGCTTTCTTTATAGTCCAACTCTCACATCCATACATGATTATTGGAAAAACCATAGCTTTGACTAGACGGACCTTTGTTGGCAAAGTAAATGTCTGTGCTTTTTAATATGCTGTCTAAGTTGGTCATAGCACTTCTTCCAAGGAGCAAGTGTCTTAATTTCATGGCTTCAGTCACCATCTGCAGTGATTTTGGAGTTCACTACTGCTCTCAGTAGTGAATGTATGGAGTCCTGACCACCGGTCCACATATTCATAGGTTCTGAGGCTTAGGATGGAGTGAGCTATGAGGTACCACAGGTGGGAAGAGATACACCAAGCAAATATTAACCAAAAAGAAGGTTGCTATGGTTTTATTTCTATCAGACAAGATAAAGTTTAAGGAAGAAATAAAAGAAAACCTAAATAAGTGGTTGTATATGCTCTGCTTGTCAACAGGAAGACTTAGTTTCATGAAGGTATCCGTTTTCCCTAGTTTGATCTATAGATTCAGTACAATCCCAAACAAAGCCTTAGCTGGAGATTTTGTAGACAGACAAGCTGAATCTAAAATTTACATAGCAAAAGACATAGGAAATAAAGTAGTCAAAATAATTTTGGAAAGAAAGAAAAATGTTGGAAGATACACATTCCCTGACTTTAAAATTACAGTGTATTTATAGTAATTTGGACAGTGAGGTACTGTTGAAGTAATAGACTGTACATCTATGTGTATGTGAATTAGACTCCCACAGATATGGTCAATTGATGTTTTTAACAAGATTATGAAAGCAGTTCAAGGGAGAAAGAATAATCTTTTCAACAAGTAATACTGGAACAGTTGGACAGTCATATGCAAGCCCTCTCCCAGACAGACAAATCACCAACTGCCCCCCAAAACTCTTGACCCATACCTCAGATTTTAGACAAAAAATTGACTTAAAATACATCATAGACTTTAATATAAAGCCTTAAATTATTAATCTCAAAGGAAACAGAGAAAACTTTTGTGACCTTGAGTTAAAGAAAATTTTTGGACATGGCACCAAAAGCATTGTCCTTATAAAAATTGTAAATGGGTTTAGATAAATTAAAAACTGTTTCTCTGTGAAAGATGTTGTTAAGAGAATGAAAAGATAAGCCACATGCTGGGAGAAAATGTTTGTAAATCACATTGGATGGCAAAGCGATTGTATATAGAATTCTCAAAATTCAACAACAATAAAAATAACCACATTTTTGAAATAAGCAAAAGATTTGAACAGATATTGTCAACAAAGATATATAGATGCAAATAAGCTCATGCAAAGTTGTTCAACACTGATCACTGGGGAAAGGCATATTAAAAGTCCAGTAAAATACTGCTATATATGTAATAGAATGGTTAAAACAAAATACACGTGGCTATATTTAAAGTGGATAACCAGCAAAGACCTACTGTATAGCACAGAGAACTCTGCTCAGTATTACGTAACAACCTAAAAGAGTGTGAAAAAGAAGAGATACAGGTATAACTAAATCACTCTGATGTACACCTGAAACTATCACAATATTATTATTCAACTGTAACATAAAATAAAATGTTGACAAAACAAAGCAAACAAAAACCCAGTAATACCAACAGCTGGTAACGATGCTGAGTGATGGGAACTCACCCATCACTGGTGGGAATGCAAAATAGTCCAGCCACGTTGGTAACAGTCTGCCAGTTTCTTATGAAGTTAAACATACATTTATCACATCACCCAGTAACTGCAAAGGAGGGAAATAAAATTTCTCTGGGAAACCTGTATGTAAATGTTTATAGCAACTTTGTTCTGAACCACCAGAAACCTCGAGTGAATGTGAGTGTTCTTCAGCTGGTGAACGGATGAGCAGATTTTGCTACCAGACAGTGGAATACCGCTTAGCAACACAAAGAACAAATTACTGATATGTACTTGCCACGACATAGATGAATCTTGAACTAGAGATTCACACAGCTGAAAGAAGCCAGAGTCAAAGGCTGTATGCTTAGTGGTTCTCTTCATATGCTATTCTGCAGAAGGGAGAATTGTAGCAATAGAAAACAAAGAGGTGACGGTCAGGGCCATCTACATAGGAGAGAACAAAAGACCGCGGGATGATGGGATTGCCCTGTATCTTGGTTGAGGTGATGCTCATGGAACTCTACGCATTTCCCAGTAACTCTTAGAATGGTACCCAAAAGAATAAAGTTCACTATTTGTAAAATAAAAACACCTAAGGACTTTAAGGCAAAAAGCAAGAGACATGTCAAAATGATAAAAGAACGATTCATCAGAAAGACTTTTTGATCTCCAAACCTGCATTTACCTAACAACCGTCTGCCAAATTTAAGTAATTTGACAGAATCGTAGGAGAAATAACCAATCTACAATTATCCTGGAAGATTAAAGACCCTTAAGTCTCAATAATTGATAGAAGAAGGAGCAAGAGTCACACTGAGCCCAGTAACTGCATAATAAGATTTTTTCTCTCTTTTTAATTAAAAATATCTTTTATTTTTGGCTGTTCTGGGTTTGTTGCTGTGCATGGGCTTTCTCTAGCTGTGGTGAGTGGGGCTACTCTCCAGTTGCTATACACAGGCTTCTCACTGTGGTAGCTTCTCTGGTTGTAGGGCACCAGCCCTAGACCTCAGGCTCAACAGTGGTGGCTCACAAGCTTGCCCCATGGCATATGGAATCTTCCTGGGCTAGGGATTGAACCTGTGTCCCCTGCATTGGCCAGCGGATTCCCATCCACTGGACCACCAGGGAAGTCCCAGAATAACATTTTCTGAGTGCACATGTTATATTTAAAATATTTCACTATGTTCTGGGCTGCAAGTAAATAATTTTGAAGTATCAAAATTACACAATATTTTTTTTTAACAAAATAGGATTATGCTAGAAATCAGTAATAAAA
Organism: Cephalophus harveyi; assembly: GCA_006410635.1. Classification (NCBI taxonomy): domain Eukaryota; kingdom Metazoa; phylum Chordata; class Mammalia; order Artiodactyla; family Bovidae; genus Cephalophus; species Cephalophus harveyi. Next base: position 70,784 of record SJYT01074413.1, on the reverse strand, counting down.
ATGTAACAAAATGTCTCCATGAATTTGGAAATTAAGAAATGTACATCTAAATAATAATGAATGCAAAAGGAAATGATAATGGAAAATTTAAAATATTTCAAATTGAATAATAATAAAAACATTACATTTTAAAACTTGTAGCAAAAATAGTACTCAGTGGGAAATTTACAGCTCTTAAAAGGTATATTGCAAAAGAATAAAGACTGAAAAAAATGAGTTAAGTATACTTCTTAACTAATTAAAAATAAATTATCAAAAGTAAAAAGAAGAAATAGTTATGATAAAAGCAGAAATCAGTGGACTAGAAAATAGGGAGTTTTGATACAGTCAGAAATAGTTCTTCCAAAAAGATTAATAAGTTTGACAGACCTTTGGTGAGACTGATTGAGAAAAAAAAGAAAAATGTTACAAACAGGCATGAGTGAAAAGGGAACATAAATTAGACATGGTTAAAATGAATGATATAAAGGAAATCAATCCTGAATATTCACTGGAAGGACTGATACTGAAGCTCCAATTCTTGGTCACTTGATGTGAAGAGCCAACTCACTGGAAAAGACCTTGATGCTGGGAAAGACTGAAGGCAGGAGGAGAAGGTATGATAGAGATGAGACAGTTAGATGGCATGACCAACTCAATCGACAGGAGTTTGAGCAAATTCCAGGAGATGCTGAAGGACAGGGAAGCCTGGCGTGCTGCACTTCATGGGGTTGCAAAGAGTCGGACACAACTGAGCAACTGAATAGCAAGATATTATGAATAATGTTATGCCAAAAATTAGATGAAATGGACAAATTCCTGGAGAAAAGATTTACCAAAATTGAATATTGGTTCTAGAACAAGATTCTGGTTATGGATACACAAGAAATTATATTCTAAAAGTTGTTGAACTGTACCCTTAAAATGCTCGAGTTTGATAGTATATAAATTATACCTCAATATGGCTGTTTAAAATGAAAATTAACTCTGGAAGTAAAAGCAAACCCCCAAATTCTTAAAATCTTTGGAAAAATTGAGTTAGTAATGAAAAATCTTCCTGCACACAAATCCAGGCCCAGTTGGTTTCACCGAAAGTTCAACCCAATTATTCAAGGAACAAATAATTTGTCTTACATAAACTTTTTAGAAAATAGACAAAGAGGCTTATTCTAACTCATTTCTGAAGCTGTTATAACCTTGATAACAAAATCTGACATGGATAATAGGCAAAAAAACACAGCCAACCTCACATAAGCAGCAAATATTAAGAAGAGTTGGCAAGAATACACAGAACTATACAAAAAAGATCTTCATGACCCAGATAACCAGGACAGTGTCACTCACTTAGAGCCAGACATCCTGGAATGCAAAGTCAAGTGGGCCTTAGGAGGCATCACTGCGAATAAAGTTAGTGAAGGTGATGAAATTTCAGTTGAGCGATTTCAAATCCTAAAAGATGATGCTGTGAAAGTGCTGCACTCAATATGCCAGCAAATTTGGAAATATCAGTAACCTCAGATATGCAGATGACACTACCCTTATGGCAGAAAGTGAAGAGGAACTAAAGAGCCTCTTGATGAAGATGAGAGGAAAGTGAAAAAGCTGGCTAAAAACTCAACATTCAAAAAAAACAAAGATCATGGCATCTGGTCCGATTACTTCATTGCAAATAGGTGGGGAAACAATAGAAACAATGACACTTTATTTTCTTGGGCTCCAAAATCACTACAGATGGTGCCTACAACCATGAAATTAAAAGATGGCTTGCTCTTTAGAAGAAAAGCTATGACAAACCTAGACAGCATATTGAAAAGCAGAGATATTAATTTGCTGACAAAGGTCTGTAAAAGCTATGGTTTTTCCATTAGTCAAGTATGGACATGAGAGTTAGACTATAAAGAAAGCTGAGCACTGAAGAACTGATGCTTTTGAACTGTGGTATTGGAGAAGACTCTTGAGAGTCCCTTGGACTGCAAGGAGATCAAACCAGTCCATCCTAAAGGAGATCAACCCTAAATATTCATTGGAAGTACTGATGCTGAAGCTGAAGCTCCAATACTTTGGCCACCTGATGCAAAGAACTGACTCATTTGAAAAGACCTTGATGCTGGGAAAGATTGAAGGCAGGAGAAGGGGACGACAGAGGATGAGATGGTTGGATGGCATCACCAACTCAATGGACATGACTTTGAGTAAGCTCCGGGAGATGCTGATGGACAGGGAAGCTGGCATGCTGCAGTCCATGGGGTCACAAAGAGTCAGACATGACTGAGTGATTGAACAACAATAACAACAATTTCACATATATACAAAAATTCTAGGCAAAATATTAGCAAATAGGATCCAGCAATATATAAAAAGGATAATATATTGTCACAAAGTTGGCTTATTTTAGTGGTGGAGAAATAATTTTTTTTACAGGAAAAGACTAAGTTTTTGACTATATAAAACATTAAGAATTCCTATTTATCAAGACTTCATAAAAATTTTTAAAAGCCACAGAAAAGAAAAATTATATTTGTTTCAGCACATATAATTCATAAAGGACAGGTGTCTGGAATATAAAAAGAACCTCTGTAAATCAATAAAAAGTCAGCTTTCCCAAATAATGAAAACACTTGAATAAAGGAAATCCAGAAGTCCAATGAAAAGATGAAAAATTGTTCAACTTTCTTAGTAATCAAGGAAATGCAAATTTAAACCACTGTAAAATACCAATATACCTTCATGTGTTGGGAGAAATAAAAATGTCCAACAACTATCAAACATTTAAAGAAAAATTAATACCAATTCTTTCCAAACTCTTACAAAAAATTGCAAGAAACCAATAACCTAGAAAAGGAAGGAGCACTTTATTTTATGGGGTTAGTATTATCCTGATGGGGCTTTCCAGGTGGTACAGTGGCAAAGAATCCACCTGCTAATGCAGGAGATGTGGGTTCAGTCCCTGGATTGGGAAGATCTGGGGAAGAAGGAAATGGCAACCCACTCCAGTATTCTTGCCTGGAAAATTCCATGGACAGAGGAGCCTGGTGGGCTACAGTCTATGGGGTCATAAAGAGTCAGATACAACTGAGCCATTGAACATGCATACACAATTATCTTGGTAGCAAAACCAGAAAAAGACATCACAAGAAAAGAAAACTACAGACCAAGCAATGTCATGAACATAGACATACAAATCCTCAACAAAAGACTAGGAACTAGAACTTAATAATAAGTGAAAAGATTATACACTGGGATCAAATGGGATTTTTCCCAGAAGAGGAAGTTTGGTTTAACATTCAAAAATTAATTAATGTAATATGCTGCATCAGTAGAATATAGGACAATAATATGGTCACCTGAATGCATGCAGAAAAACATTTTACAACACTCAGTTCCTCATCATAATAAAAGCACTCAACAAACCAGGAATACAAGGAAAATTCCTCAATCTGATAAGCGGCATCTATGAAAAACCTACAGCTAACATCATACTTAATGTGAAAGTTTTCCCCCTAAAATCAGGAACAAGGCAGGGACATTCACTTTTACTATTCTGTACACCATTGTGTATAGGGCAATAATGGAAGAAAATGACAGGGCAATAATGGAAGAAAATGAAATAAAATGCATACATACTGGTAAGGAAGAAATAAAACTACTTGTATGTGATATGATCTTGTACATAGAAAATCCTAGGGAATCCACTAAAAATCTTTAGGACTAATAAGTAAGTTCTACATGGTTGCAGGATACAAAGTCAATATACAATGATCATTTGTATTTCTATTAATATATAGTAGCAATGAGCAAACCAAAATTGAAATTAAGAAAACTTTTCCATTTTCAATATCACCAAAAACATAGATATGTAAGAATAAATTAACAAAGGCCATGCAAGATATGTATACTGAAAATTACAAAACATTATTGAAAGAAATTAAAGGCCTAAATAAATGGAGACATTCTACGCTCATGAATGAAAAGACTTAATATTGTTAAGATGGCAATTCTCTCCAACATAATCACTATCAAAATCCCAGCTGAATTACAGAAGTCAGCAAGCTGATCCTAAAATTCATATGGAAATGCAAGGACCCATGACAGCCAAAATGATCTAGATAAAGAAGGACTGAGTGGGACTCACATTTCCTGATTCAAAAGTTGCAACAAAACAAAACTTACTACAAAGTGATAGTAATCAAGACAGTGTGATACTGGTATAAAGATAGATGTATAGATCAAAGGAATAGAATTGAGAGCCCGGAAGTAAGCGTTATTTCAGTTCAGTTCAGTTCAGTTCAGTCGCACAGTCGTGTCCGACTCTTTGCGACCCCATGAATCACAGCACGCCAGGCCTCCCTGTCCATCACCATCTCCCACAGTTCACCCAGACTCACGTCCATCGAGTCAATGATGCCATCCAGCAATCTCATCCTCTGTCGTCCCCTTCTTCTCCTGCCCCCAATGCCTCCTGGCATACATACAGTTAATTGATTTGTGACAAGAGTGCCAAGATAATTCAATGTAAATAGACATATAAATAACTACCTACATGGAACAAAATTGAGCTCACTTCACACACAATATATAAAAATTAAATCAAAATAGATAAAAGCTAATTATAAGAGCTAAACTATTAAATTATTAAAAGAAAACATAGATGTAAATCTGTGTGGCCTTGGATTATGTGCTGGTTTCTTAAATATGATACCAAAAACACAAACAATAAAATAAAATATAGCTAAACTGAACCTCAAAATGTTAAACTTTTGTGCTTCAAAAAACACCATGAAGAAAGTGAAAACCCATAGTATGGGAGAAAATTTTTGCAAGTCATATATCTGGTAAGGAATATATATATATAGGATATATATATAAGAATATATTGGAGATATATATATATATGGGATATATATATATATATAGGGGATATATATATATAGGAGAAGGAAATGGCAACCCACTCCAGTATTCTTGCCTGCAGAATCCCATGGACAGAGGAACCTGGCAGGCTCGCAAGAGCTGGACAAGACTTAGTGACTAAACTACTATATATATATATATATATATATAAAGTAATAAAAAGACAATCCAATTTTTAAATGGATAATGATCTGAATAGACATTACTTCAGAGAAGATAAACAAATGACCAATAAACACATGAAAAGGTGTTCAACAGCATTGGCTATGAGGGAGATGCAAATCAAAACAGAAGGAAATATCAAGTGTGGAGAAACTGGAACCATCATAGGCTGCTGGTGAGAATGTAAAATGGTGTAGCTGCTTTGGAAAACTGTCTGGCAGGTCCTTAATAGGTTAACCATAGAATTGCCATACGATCAGGACCTCTACTCCAGGGTATGTATATACACAAGAGATTGGAACATGTCCACACAAAAACTTGTAAATGAATGTGCACAGTGGCATTTTCATAACAGCCAAAAAGAGGAAAAACCCTGATGCTCATCAGCTGATAAATGGATAAATAATAATGGTCATACAGTGGAATATTATTTGGTATAAGAAATGAAATACTAATTCATGCTACAGTGTGGGTGAAGCTTGAGCAGTAATGCTTAGTGAAAGATGCCAGTCACAAAGGCCCATATGATTCTACTTACATGAAATGAAATAAACAGGAAGATCTATAGGGAAAGAAAGTAGGCAACCATGTTTCCAGGGAGTTATGGGGATGAGCAGTGATGTCTAAGAGGTTTGGGGTTTTGTGGCAATTAAAATATCCTAAAAATTAAAAAATATTAATTCTTTTTTAAGCTTTATTGAGGCATTACTATTTATTTAAAGTGTATATTGTGATGACTTGGTATATGTGTATAAAAATGTTCAAAAATTGTGATGATATAAGCACAGCTCTGTGAATATATTAAAAACCATCAAATTTTACAGTTGGAAAAGGTGAATTGTGTGGAGGAATTATACCCAGTAAAGCTATTAAAAATTACAAAACAAACAAAAAACCCTCTGACAATACCAGGTGTGAAAGAAGCTATAGAGTAATGGAAACTCTCAGGTACTATTCATGGGAGATGCAAATTAGCATAACCATTTTTGTCTTTACTTTCATTTATTTTCTTTTTTGGCCGTGTCTCATAGCTTGCAAGGACCTTAGTTCTCTGACCAGGGATTGCAACCCACACACTTGGAGTAAAAGCTGAGTCTTAGCCACTGGGCCGCTAGAGAATTTCCAGTGTAACTACTTTGGGAAGATGTTTGGCAGTACAATCTAATAGCTGAAAATACGTATGCCTGTGACTCAGTAATTTCATTCCTGTCTATACCCCTAGGGAAAATTGTATACACATGGCCCAGGATACATTTATAAGAATAACAGCATTATTTGTAATAACTCCAACCTGGAAACAACCCAATGTCCATCAGTAGAATTTGTAATTTAATTGTGATATAGTCCAATGATAGAAACAGATCAAGAAAGAATGAATGACTTAGAACTATTCTCAGCAAACATAGATGAATCCTAAAAACTTAACATTGAGGGGAAGAAAGAAGACACAAAAAACATAGACAGTTCATTTACATAAAATTCAAAGCCAGCTCAAACTACAATTTAGCATGTAGGGGTATATCTGTAGGTAATAGAACATTTTTAAAAATACAAGAAAATGATTATTTCAAAAGTCAGTATGGTGTTTACCTTCTCGTTGTGGGGAAGAGACATGTGGGGCTTTGGGGACCCCCTTCCTTGACCTGGTGTGATTACATAGCTGTAGGGCTAATGTTGTTTATTAAACTGTACTTTTGTATGTTTTTGTTTTTATCTGTAATAATTTACAATAAAAAAAGGTCAAAGAAAAGCTTGACAGTTTGGGAACTAACAAAAGGAATATTTTGTTAATATTTTAAACTTACTTAAAATTGATTATTTATAGGTATTTGGAGTGAAGTGGGGGGAATTATATGTGCTCACATATTATGCTGCCCTCGTGACCCAGAAGTTGATATATTGCATTATAAAGAAAAGATCTCATTACCAGTAGTGCCTGTAGGAGGACTGTATGCTGAGGTTCAGGACTGGTTTAGATGAATGGATGCAAGAGAGATTGCAAAGGGTGATACACAGTATAAATTCCTAACCTTTTGAAGTGGGTGTCAAAGAGGGTAATTGGATTCTCTACAACATGCTTCTTGTTGCTGCTGTCAGATCGAAAGATACCCTGGATCGATGGAGGGGCTGACCCAGGAAGTCAAATCTCATCTCCTTCGGTAACAACAGAAGACACAAATTCTTCCCCAGAGGATCTCAGTCCGTGCCCTGTGCCCAGAATGAAGGTCTCAGCTGATCAACCAGAGTTTGCCATGCAATTTAGGACTAGAGTAGATTCTGGGTCCCAGTTTTTAAATAATTTACAGTCTGACTGGGGAGACCAAAGGGACATCCCTGAATAGGAATTTTAAATTTTGAATTATGTGGTTTTAATTATAAAGGTATTAGAAGGGAAAATATTTGTAGATTCATGCCAGGAAAACTTACAGATCAATAAGAAAAGTATGACCACCTAATAGAAAAATGGGCAAAGGACCTGAATACATAGGTCACAGAAAAAAAAAATTCAAATAGAAATAAGCATATGAAAAGCTGCTCACCTTCACTCATAATTTAAGAACTGTAGATCAAAGTGACAAAGGATTTCTAATCACCTATCAGATTGGCCAACATTTATAGGTTTGAAAATAGCCAGTGTTGGTGGGTACATAGGGAAATATTCTTTTTTGCTGGTAGGAATGTAAATGTATTTGCTGCCGCTAGTATTTACTAAGTCCTAATTCAGAAAACTAAGATCATGGCATCTAGTCCCATCACTTCATGGCAAATAGATGGGGAACCACTGGAAACAGTGTCAGACTTTATTTTTGGGGGCTCCAAAATCACTGCAGATGGTGATTGCAGCCACGAAATTAAAAAACGCTTACTCCTTGAAAGGAAAGTTATAATCAAACTAGACAGCATATTAAAAAGCAGAGATATTACTTTGCCAACAAAGGTCCATCCCTTGGACTGCAAGGAGGTCCAGCCAGTCCATCCTAATGGAGATCAGTCCTGGGTGTTCATTGGAAGGGCGGATACTAAAGCTGAAACTCCAATACTTTGGCGACCTGATGTGAAGAATTGATTCATTGGAAAAGACCCTGAGTCTGGGAGGGACTGGGGGCAGGAGGAGAAGGGGACGACAGAGGATGAGATGGCTGGATGGCATCACCGACTCGATGGACATGAGTTTGGGTGAACTCCGGGAGTTGGTGATGGACAGGGAGGCCTGGGTACTGCGATTCATGGGGTCGCAAAGAGTCGGACACGACTGAGCGACTGAACTGAACTGAACTGAACTGAATTAGTATTACTAACCACTGAATTAATATTTACTAATTACATCAGTATAATCTTTTTGAAGAACAGTTGGCAGCATCAACCATTAAAAAACAAAACCACCCACACTTTGACTCAATAATATGAGTACTTGGAATTTAGCTCTTGGATATTCTCTTAAAAGTATGGCAATATAGATAGAGGTTAGAAAATAGTGACATTAATAGCCTCCATGGAGAACTGGGTGGCTGGAGGCCATGCAGGAAGCATGGAACAGGGATTATAGGAAAGAAGGGGAGGTTTTTACTTTTTATGCTCTTGTACATTAGGATTTTGAATCATGTGGATGTGTTACTCATGTTTTAAAAATAAGACTTTAAAAAGGGCCTTTAGTATAAGTTTACTGGGACATAGTAGCAAGAATATAAGTGGAATCATACAGTATTTGTCCTTTTGTAACTGACTTCACTCAGCATAATGTCCTCAAGGTTTATCCATGTTGTAGCTTGTGTCAGAATTGTCTTCCTTTTATAGGCTAATGAACTCCTTATTACCAAATTCAGACTTAAACTGAAGAAAGTAGGGAAAACCGCTAGACCATTCAGGTATGACCTAAATCAAATCCCTTATGATTATACAGTGGAAGTGAGAAATAGATTTAAGGGCCTAGATCTGATAGATAGAGTGCCTGATGAACTATGGAATGAGGTTCATGACACTGTACAGGAGACAGGGATCAAGACCATCCCCATGGAAAAGAAATGCAAAAAAGCAAAATGGCTGTCTGGGGAGGCCTTACAAATAGCTGTGAAAAGAAGAGAGGCGAAAAGCAAAGGAGAAAAGGAAAGATATAAGCACCTGAATGCAGAGTTCCAAAGAATAGCAAGAAGAGATAAGAAAGCCTTCTTCAGTGATCAATGCAAAGAAATAGAGGAAAACAACAGAATGGGAAAGACTAGAGATCTCTTCAAGAAAATTAGAGATACCAAGGGAACATTTCATGCAAAGACGGGCTCAATAAAGGACAGAAATGGTAGGGACCTAAAAGAAGCAGAAGATATTAAGAAGAGGTGGCAAGAATACACAGAAGAACTGTACAAAAAAGATCTTCATGACCCAGATAATCATGATGATGTGATCACTCATCTAGAGCCAGACATCTTGGAATGTGAAGTCAAGTGGGCCTTAGAAAGCATCACTACGAACAAAGCTAGTGGAGGTGATGGAATTCCAGTTGAGCTGTTTCAAATCCTGAAAGATGATGCTGTGAAAGTGCTGCACTCAATATGCCAGCAAATTTGGAAAACTCAGCAGTGGCCACAGGACTGGAAAAGGTCAGTTTTCATTCCAATTCCAAAGAAAGGCAATGCCAAAGAATGCTCAAACTACTGTACAATTGCACTCATCTCACATGCTAGTAAAGTAATGCTCAGAATTTTCCAATCCAGGCTTCATCAATACATGAACCGTGAACTTCCAGTTGTTCAAGCTGGTTTTAGAAAAGGCAGAGGAACCAGAGATCAAATTGCCAACATCTGCTGGGTCATCGAAAAAGCAAGAGAGTTCCAGAAAAACATCTATTTCTGCTTTATTGACTATGCCAAAGCCTTTGACTATGTGGATCACAATAAAATGTGGAAAATTCTGAAAGAATGGGCATACCAGACCATCTGACCTGCCTCTTGAGAAATCTGTATGCAGGTCAGGAAGCAACAGTTAGATCTGGACATGGAACACCAGACTAGTTCCAAATAGGAAAAGGAGTACGTCAAGGCTGTATATTGTCACCCTGTTAACTTAACTTATATTCAGAGTACATCATGAGAAATGCTGGACTGGAAGAAGCACAAGCTGGACTCAAGATTGCTGGGAGAAATATCAATAACCTCAGATATGCAGATGACACCACCCTTATGGCAGAAAGTGAAGAGGAACTAAAAAGCCTCTTGATGCAAGTGAAAGAGGAGAGTGAAAAAGTTGGCTTAAAGCTCAACATTCAGAAAACTAAGATCATGGCATCTGGTCCCATCACTTCATGGCAAATAGACGGGAAACAGTGGAAACAATGGCTGACTTCATTTTCTGGGCTCCAAAATTACTGCAGGTGGTGACTGCAGCCATGAAATTAAAAGATGTTTACTCCTTGGAAAGAAGTTATTACCAACCTAGACAGCATATTAAAAAGCAGGGACATTACTTTGCCAACAAAGGTCCGTCTAGTCAAGGCTATGGTTTTTCCAGCGGTTGTGTATGGATGTGAGAGTTGGACTGTGAAGAAAGCTGAGCACCAGTGAATTGATGCTTTTGAACTGTGGTGTTGGAGAAGAGTCTTGAGAGGCCCTCGGACTGCAAGGATACCCAACCATCCATCCGAAAGGAGAGCAGTCCTGGGTGTTCATTTGAAGGACTGATGTTGAAGCTGAAACTCCAATACTTTGGCCACCTGATGCGAAGACTGACTCAGTTGAAAAGACCCTGATGCTGGGAAAGAGTGAGGGCAGGAGGAGAAAGGGATGACACAGGATGAGATGGTTGGATGGCATCACCAACTTGATAAACATGGGTTTGGGTAGACTCCGGGAGTTGGCGATGGACAGGGAGGCCTGGTGTGCTGTGGTTCATGGTGTTGCAAAGAACTGGACACAACTGAGCAAATGACTGAAATGAGCTGAATGAAATTTGAAGAAAAAATAACTGAGAAAAGAAGAGAAGTGAAAGGCAAAGGAGAAAAGAAAAGATATACCCATCTGAATGCAGAGTTCCAAAAATAGGAAGGAGAGAAAAGAAAACTTTCCTCAGTGATCACTGCAAAGAAATAGAGGAAAACAACAGAATGGGAAAGACTAGAGATCTCTTCAAGAAAATTAGAGATACAAAGGGAACATTTCATGCAAAGATGGGCACAATAAAGGCCAGAAATGGTATGGACCAACGGAAGCAGAAGACATTAAGAAGAGGTAGCAAGAATACACAGAAGAACTGTACAAAAAATATCTTAATGATTCAGATTATCACGATGGTGTGATCACTCACCTAGATTCAGACATCCGAGAATGTGAAGTCAAGTGGGTCTTAGGAAGTAACACTGCAAAGAAAGCTAGTGGAGGTGATGGAATTCCTGCTGAGCTATTTCAAATCCTAAATGATGATGCTGTGAAAGTGCTGCACTCAGTATGCCAGCAAATTTGGAAAACTCAGCAGTGGCCACAGGGCTTGAAAAGGTCAGTTTTCATTCCAATCCCAAAGAAAGGCAATGCCAAAGAATGTTCAACCTACTGCACAATTGCACACATCGCACATGCTAGCAAAGTAATGCTCAAAATTCTGCAAGGCAGGCTTCAACAGTACATGAGCCGAGAACTTCCAGATGTTCAAGCTGGATTTAGAAAAGGCAGAGAAACCTGAGATCAAATTGCCAATAGCTACTGGATCATGTAAAAAGCAAGACAGTTCCAGAAAAACATCTACTTCTGCTTTATCAGCTATGCCAAAGCATTTTACTGTGTGGATCACAACAAACTGTGGAAAATTCCCATCTTAAAGAGATGGGAAAACCAGACCACCTTACCTGCCTCCTGAGAAACCTGTATACAGGTCAAGAAGCAACAGTTAGTACCAGATATGGAAAAACAAACTGGTTCCAAATTGGGAAAGGAGTACGTCAAGGCTGTATGTTGTCACTTGCTTATTTAACTCTTATGCAGAGTAGATAATGTGAAATGTTTGTCTAGATGAAGCACAGCTGGAATCAAGAGTTCAGGGAGAAATATCAATAATATCAGATATGCAGATGACATGACCATCATGGCAGAAAGCAAAGAGGAACTAAAGAGTCTCCTGATGAAAGTAAAAGAGAAGAGTAAAAAAAAAACAAAAAAAACTGGCTAAAAACTCAATATTCAAAAAACTAAGATTCTGGCACCTGGTCCTATCACTTCATAGCAAACAGATAGGGAAACAATGGAAACAGTAAGAGATTTTATTTTCTTGGGCTCCAAAATCCCTGCAGATGGTGACCGCAGCCATGAAATTAAAAGACGCTTGCTCCTTGGACGAAAATTATGACCTACCTAGACAGCATATTAAAAAGCAGAGACATTACTTTGCCGACAAATGTTCATCTAGTCAAAACTCTGGTTTTTCCAGTAGTCATGTATGGATGCAAGAGTTGGACTATAAAGAAACGTGAGTGCTAAAGAATCGATGCTTTTGAATTGTGGTGTTGGAGAAGACCCTTGAGAGTCCCTTGGACTGCAAGGAGATCAAGCCAGTCCATCCTAAAGGAAATGAGTCCTGAATATTCATTGGAAGGACTGATGCTGAAGCTTCAGTAGTTTGGCCACCTGATGCAAAGAACTGACTCATTTGAAAGACCCTAATGCTGGGAAAGCTGAAACTCTAGTACTTTGGCCACCTCATGAGAAGAGTTGACTCATAGGAAAAGACTCCGATGCTGGGAGGGATTGGGGCCAGGAGGAGAAGGAGACGACCGAGGATTAGATGGCTGGATGGCATCACGGACTCGATGGACGTGAGTCTGAGTGACCTCTGGGAGATGGTGATAGACAGGGAGGCCCGGCGTGCTGCAATTCATGGGGTCGCAAAGAGTCAGACATGACTGAGTGACTGAACTGAACTGAACTGAATGCTGGGAAAGATTGAAGGCAGGAGGAGAAGGGGATGACAGAGGATGAGGTGGTTGGATGGCATCACCGACTTGATGGACATGAGTTTGAGCAAGCTCTGGGTGTTGATGGACAGAGAAGCCTGGTGTGCTGCAGTCCAGTGGGTTGCAAAGAGTTGCATATGACTGAGCAACTGAACTGGACTGAATGCAATTTGAGGATAGATGCAATTTTCATTCTTCTTTCTATTTTCTCATTGGTGCCTAGGATGGTGACTCAAATAATGTACAGAAGAGTAAATTTCCAGCAAATATTTGCCAACATGAATTGTGTTCAAGGGTACTTGATGGAAAATAAGGTGGTTCAGATGGTAAAGAATCTGCCTGCAATGCGGGAGACACAGGTTGGGATCCCTGAGTTGGGAAGATCCCCTGGAGAAAGAAATGGCTACCCACTCTAGTATTCTTACCTGGAGAATTCATGGACAAGAGGAGCCTGGCAGGCTATAGTTCATGGCATTGCAGTCGCACATGACTGAGTGATTAACACTTTCACAGAGAAGTGGAAATGATCAGCATTTGTTTTGTGCTATTGTTTAGTAATAATCACTTCATACCCAGTTACAGTGGAGGAAATCCTAGAGGTGACTGAGCTAAGACAGCAAGTAGAAGGATGGGAGACATATGAGATACAATTAGTTTTTTCCAAATGCAGAGTCTGTTGCTCTTGAAATGGTCAAAAAGCATGCTCTGCTGCATCTCTGTGTCATTTCACAGCATGACCCATCTGCTATAATTGCTCCATGAATATGTGTTCTGATATTTGATTTGATGTATGTCAAAAACCAAATGATGAAACTGATTAGAAATAGTGAGAATAGCCTCAAACTGGAAAGAGGAAATATAATAAAAATGAAACTTAAGAAGGAACAACTAGGCTACTATCTGGCAGTGAAAATTATTCTGGAGTACATTGGGAGTCAGATCTGCTAAATAACACTCACCAATGAGGACTTTAATTGGCCCGAGAGGAGATTGGTAGTAGAAACCAGGAAGTCTAAGTTCTTTTCATAGCTCTAATCTCCTCTAGCAGTTAAACTGAACTAGCCTCAATATTTCTATCTATGAAATGGTTTTGATATACTGCAAAGCACCCATCTCCCACAGAGTATGGCACACACAAAAGACACTTTCAATTCATGTCCTGAGAACCCTTCACTTTTAATTTAATGAAAACAATAATTCAAGCTGATAGTACAATTTGTAAAAATCAATACCAAAGTTATTTAAAAACTGGCTATTGTATGCCAGGCACTGAAACATGTTCTGGGAATGGAAAAGTGAACACCACAGATGTCTTTTGAGCCAAACAGCATTTGATATGATACCCACTCCAGTACTCTTCCTGGAGAATCCTATGGACAGAGAAGCCTGGCAGGCTACAGTCCATGGGATTGCAAAAGAGTCAGGCACGACTTAGCAACTAAACAACAACTAGCCAAGTTTGCTTTAGTTGTATGACAATGGGCAGTCTGCTTTTCCATCATTAAACCTATTTTCTTATATGTAAAAATGAGCTGACAATAAAATTCAACTTAAAGGACTGTGGTGAGGATCATATAACATTAAGATGTGCAAAGCTCTCAGCAGAATGTCTGGCACATAGGAGGTCACCAGCAACTGTGAGCAGTATTGATGATAATCATTTGATTACACAGAGTGACAGGGAACCTGGGATTTGGAGGGAGGCATATAGACCAATCTAAATCAATCATGATAGCTTTAAAAAAACTCAGATAAACCATGGTGTATTCAGACAACAGAATATTAATCAGTGTTGAAAAGAAATGAGCTGGACAGTGACTTCACCAAGATAGTGACAGAGGTCACCCCTGACTTCATCCCCCTTCATAGAACAAAATGTGACAACTATTCATTGACAAGACACAACTGAGAGAATCCCAGAACATGGGGATGAGGCTGAGGCACCACCCCATATATGCATACATACCACAGAAACCAAGAAAAACTGCATAGAAAGGGAAGAAGCGGGTACATGCTCAGCACGCTGGCCCTCCCCAGGGCAGTGCAGCACATAAGGAGAGGCCTCCCCTGAGTCTTCTGTTCCTTCAGGGGAAGAGAGAGTCTGGGAGGGACCTCCAACCCATCATTCCTAGTGCTGGGGATTGCTTGGTGGGAGCCCCTACTCTGGTCCTGCCCCATGGGGATTACAGGGGAGTCTGCAGGGCTCAACTACTGGGAATCTGACTGTGAAGGAGAAGAGGGGAGGAGGTTGTAATAATCAGCACTCAAATCCTGGCAAACTAAGCTTCTTTCTATAAAGCCCTGAACCAGCAGCTTTGTTCATCTGCAGAGTCAAGTCAGTGGAGCCCTTGGGCCAGGGAACTCAGTGGGGTGCAGGTCTACCTGATTTGGATCCTCAAACAAGAAGTTTGGATGGCCCTAGAGACTGGCTTGCCCACCGTCAGGCAAGGGAGCTGAGTCATAGCCACACCTGCTGGTGTGAGCATGACTCCTGGCCCCAACTGACCAGAAGGGCTTGGGGGAAGCTGTATAACTTAGCAATGCCCCAGCCAAAAGTGCAGTGGGCAGAAACAGATGTCCCCAGAAGCAGTATCAGGTGTGAAGGTTCCCCTTCTATACCCAGGCAGGAGAATTAATTCATAGCCTCACCTGAGGCAGAGGGTAGCTCCTGGCCCCCACTGACTGGGAAGCCTGCAGAAAAACTGTGAGTTTCCTGAGGCGGCCCCTCCCTGTCCCATTCAGGCAGGCAAATGAGTCACAGTTTCATCCTCTGTGGGATCTGGCTCCTGGCCCCATCTGACCAGACCTGCTAGAGAGAACATCTGAAAGCTGGTAACCCAGTAATGCTCAAGCCAAGAGATGTGCAGGCAGAGCTGATAGTCTGCAAGGCAAAGCCGGTGGCCCTATTCAACCAGAGAACATAAGGCATGGGTTGGCTTGAGTTAAGACCACCAAAAGCAGTAAGACCTTAGAGCTATTTCTACTGCTGTGCCTGGGCAGGGAAACTAACTGACAGCCCCACTCATGGCTGAAAACAGCCTTCAAATTGCCCAAACAGGGAACTTCACTGGATCCTCAAACAGGATACCTCATACAACAGCCCTGCTTACAGTGGCACTTGACAGAGAGCACTGCATCTAGTTTCCCATCTGCAGAGCAAAACCAGTGGCTTCACCTGACAGGAAATTCCACGCACACTCTTGCCAGATTCCAGTTTCCAACATAAAGCTGTACAGGCCCCGTGTCTTGTCCTTCTGCCCTACCAGGGCAGAGTAACTAATTCATAGCCCCACCTCCCACTGAGTATATTACACAGTCATGACCATCTAAATAAGCATCACCCATCCTACAGCTTCACTTGGGCAGGGAAAGATAGAGTCTTATCCAGCTGTTCTTGGCCAGTGGCACACCACTCGTGTCAATCTCAGAGGTCAAACAAATGCCTTACCCCCAAATAAATCCTAATAGTAGGCCCTACCTGCCCAAGGGTATTGCTAGCAGACACACACAGAACTTAATCTGAACTAACTGGTCAAAAACTAACTCTGCCAAAGTGAACCTGTAAGTCTGCAAGAGGAGCCCATATATTCAAATGTATAGATACCAAGGTAGGACTCAATGATCATAAAAAGTTAGATATATATGATAGTACCAAAGAAAACTAATAAAGGTTTAGTAACTGACTCTCAATAAATGGAGATTCATGAACTATCAGAAAAAGAAATTCAGAATAATCTTCTTAAAGAAGCTTAGTGAACTATAAGAACATATGAACAAATAAAAATAAAAAAACAATGCATATGTAAAATGAGAAGCTCAGCAAAGAAATAGAAACCATAATAAAAGCAAAAACAGAGATCTAAGAGTAGAAAAATAATGGAGAGTTTCAAAAGCTGATTTGATCATGCAGAAAAAAGAAAAGAATTAGTGACCTGGAAGAAAGAACATTTGAAATTATCCAATCAGAGGAGCAAAAATAAAAAAGAATGAAAAATAGTGAAGAACGCCTACAGGACCTATGGTACACAATGAGAAGAAACAACATTCATGTTATAGGAACAGCAAAGGCAAAGAGAAAGTGACAGAAAGTATATTTAAAGTGGTAATGGCTAAAAATTTCACAAATTTGGGGAGAGAAATGGCATCCATATCCAAAAGGTTCAAAGGATGCCAAAAAGGTTGAACATGAATATGGCTAAACTGAGACACATTATAACTGTCAGAAATCAAAGAAAAAAGAATTTTAAAAGCAGCAAGATAAGAGACATACAAAGATAAGTAACATACAAACAAGTCCTCAAAATTCCCTGGTGGACTAGTGGCTAGGATTCAGCACATACCAAAGAGCTCCATAGAATTACTGACGGACTTCTTAACAGAACCTTTTTAGTCTAGGAGAAAATGGGAAAACATATTCAAAATGTTGAAAGAAAAAGCAGTCAACCACGAATTCTATATCCAGCAAAAGCTGTTCTTCAGCAATAGAAATATAAAGAAGACTTCATCAAACAAACAAAAGCTGAAGAAATTTATTACCACCAGACATGTGGTGGCTCAGTGGTAAAGAATCCGCCTGCCAGTGCAGGAGATACCGGAGATGTGGGTTCAATCCCTGGGTCAGAAGATCCCCTAGAGTAGGAAATGGCAACCTAATCCAATTTCTTGCCTGGAAAGTTCCATGGACAGAGAAGCCTGGTGGGCTTCAGTCCATCAGCTCACAAAGACTCAGACTTGACTGAGCAGCTAGCACCTAAGCACGTTTTATAAAAAATGCTGCTGCTGCTGCTGCTGCTAAGTCACTTCAGTCATGTCCGACTCTGTGCGACCCCATAGATGGCAGCCCACCAGGCTCCCCTATCCCTAGGATTCTCCAGGCAAGAACACTGGAGTGGGTTGCCATTGCCTTCTCCAGTGCATGAAAGTGAAAAGTGAAAGTGAAGTCGCTCAGTCGTGTCCGATCCTCAGCGACCCCATGGACTGCAGCCTACCAGGCTCCTCAGTCCATGGGATTTTCCAGACAAGGGTACTGGAGTGGGGTGCCATTGCTAAATTATTTGAGTACAAGTAAAAGGACATTAATTAACATCATAAAAACATAAAAAAGTAGCATAAAACTCAATGGTAATGGCAAGTATATAGTTGATGTTAGATTTTTTTAAATTTATTTTTTAATTGAATGATAATTGCTGTACAGAATTTTGTTGCTTTCTGTCAAACCTCAACATGAATCAGCCATAGGTATACATATGTCCTCTCCCTCTTGAATCTCCCTCAATCTCCCCCCATCCCACCCCTCTAGGTTGGTACAGAGACCCTGTCTGAGTTCCCTAAGACATATAGCAAGTCAGTGAAAAAGAAGAGAATTGAAAGGCAAAGGAGAAAAGGAAAGATATACTCATCTGAATGCAGAGTTCCAAAGAATAGCAAGGAGAGATAAGAAAGCCTTCTTAGGCAATCAATGCAAAGAAATAGAAGGAAAAAACAGAATGGGAAAGACTAAAGGTCTCTTCAAGAAAATTAGAGATACCAAGGGAACATTTCATGCAAAGATAGGCACAATAAAGGGAGAAATGGTATGGACCTAACAGAAGCAAGAGATACTAAGAAGAGGTGGCAAGAATACACAGAAGAACTACACAAAAAAGATCTTCATGACACAGATAATCATGATTGTGTGATCCCTCACCTAGAGTCAGACATCCTGGAAGGCGAGTCAAGTAAGCCTTAGGAAGTGTCACTAGGAACAAGGCTAGTGGAGGTGATGGAATTCCAGTTGAGCTATTTCATACCATAAAAGATGATGCTACAAAAGTGCTGCACTCAATATGCCAGCAAGTTTGGAAAATTCAGCAGTGGCCATGGGACTGGAAAAGGTCAGTTTCATTCCAATCCCAAAGAAAGGCAATGCCAAAGAATGTTCAAACTACTGCACAATTGCATTCATCTCACATGCTGGCAAATTACTGCTCAAAATTCTCCAAGCCAGGCTTCAACAGTACATGAACCATAAACTTACAGATGTTCAAGCTGGGTTTAGAAAAGGTAGGGGAACCAGAGATCAAATTGCCAACATCTGTTGGATCATCAAAAACACAAGAGAGTTCCAGAAAAACATCTACTTCTGCTTTATTGACTATGCCAAAGTCTTTGTGTGGATCACAACAAACTGGAAAATTCTTCAAGAGATGGGAATGCCAGACCACTTGACCTGCCTCTTGAGAAATCGGTATGCAGGTCAGGAAGCAACAGTTAGAACTGGACATGGAGCAACAGACTGTTTCCAAATCAGGAAAGGAGTACGTCAAGGCTGTATACTGTCACCCTGTTTATTTAACTTATATGCAGCATCATGAGAAACACTGGGCTGGATGAAGCACAAGCTGGGATAAAGATTGCCAGGAGAAATATCAGTAACCTCAGATATCCAGATGACACCACCCTTATGGGAGAAAGCATAGAAGAACTAAAGAGCCTCTTGATGAAAGTGAAACAGGAGAGTGAAAAAGTTGGCTTAAAATTCAACATTTAGAAAACTAAGATCATGGCATCTGGTTCCATCACTTCATGGCAAATAGATGGGGAAACAATGGAAATAGTGACAGACATCAGTTTTTTGGGCTCCAAAATCATTGCAGATGGTGACTGCAGCCATGAAATTAAAAGATGCTTGCTCCTTGGAAGAAAAGCTATGACCAACCTAGACAGCATATTAAAAAGCAGAAGCATTACTTTGCCAACAAAGGTCTGTCCAGTGAAGGCTATAATTTTTCCAATAGTCATGTATGGATGTGACAGTTGGACTATAAAGAAAGTTGAGCACTGAAGAATTGATGCTTTTGTACTGTGGTGTTGGAGAAGGCTCTTGAGAGTCCCTTGGACTGCAAGGAGATCCAACCAGTCCACCCTAAAGGAAAGGAGTACTGAATATTCATTGGACAGCCTGATGCTAAAGCTGAAACTCCAATACTTTGGCCACCTGATGTGAAGAGCTGACTCTTTTGAAAAGACCCTGATGCTAGGAAAGATTGAGGGTGGGAGGAGAAGGGGTCAACAGAGGATGAGATGGTTGGATTGTATCACTGACTCAATGGACGTGAGTTTGAGTAAATTCTAGAAGTTGGTGATGGACAGGGAGGCCTGGCATGCTGCAATCCATGGGGTCACAAAGAGTTGGACACAACTGAGTGACTGAACTGAACTCAGTCAAAACCACAATGAGGTATCACCTCATGACCACTAGAATGGCCATCATGAAAAAAGACAAGAGAAAACAAAAGTGGAAAGAATATGGAGAAATGGTACCCTTGTACATTATTGGTAGGACTGTAAACTAGCCACAAGGAGATAGTAGGAGGGGCTCCTCTGCAACATAATCGAACCCCATACTTAATGTCCTGTAGACTCTAGTGCTGGAACACCTCGGGCCAAACAACCAGCAGGATAGCAACACAGCCCCACCCATCAGCAGACAGATTGCCTAAAGCCATGCTGAGTTCATAGCCACCTCTAAACACAAACTTTGATATGGCCCTGCCCACCAGAGGGACAAGATCCAGCTCAAACCACCAGTGGGCAAGCACCAGTCCCCCCTACCAGAAACACCTATACAAGCCCAGTGTCAACCTTACCCACCATGGGGCAGACACCAGAAGCAGGAGGAGCTATGTTCCTGCCACCTGGAGAAGGGAGATCACAAACAGAGTAAGACAAAATGAGATGGCAGAGAAATATTTTCCAGGAGAAGGAACAAGGTAAAAACACACAGGAACAACTAACTGAAGTAGAGATAAGCAATCTACCTGAAAAAGAACTTAGACTAATGATAGTAAAGATGATCCAAGATCTCAGAAAAAGAATAGAGACACAAACTGAGAAGTTACAAGAAATGTTTAATGAAAACCTAGAAGATAGAAGAAACCAATAGGGCTGAACAAAACAAAGGTGAAATATAAAACATGTTTGGAAGGAACCAATAGCAGACTAAATGAGGCAGAAGAATGGAGAAGTGAGCTTGACTACAGCATTGTGGAAATCACTGTTGTGGAACAGAATGAAAAGAAATGAGCTCAGAAATGACCACAGTCAGGACAGACTCAGAGACCTCTGAGAAAATATTAAATGCACCAACAATCACATTATCAAGGTCCCAGAGAGGAGACAGAGAAGGGGCCTGAGAAAATATTTGAAGATATCACAGACAAAAAACTTAGCGCAGGCGGCTGTGACCGGCAGGCGCACTAGTGCGACAGAGAGGAGCTACCCCACGTCCAAGGTCAGAGGCGGCAGCCGAGAGGAGCCACCCGGCACCCAAGGCCAGGGGTTGTGGCCATGAGGAGTCACCCCGCGCCTGAAGCCAAGGGTGGCGGCCGGGAGGAGCAACCCTATGTCCAAGGAGTGGTGGTTGCCTGGGGGCAGGAGGGCCTAGAGGAGCCATCCCACGTTGAAGGTCAGGAAGGGCAGCGGTGAAGAGACACCCCTCATCAAAGGTAAGGAGCAGTGGCTGCGCTTTGCTGGACCAGCCGTGAAGAGATACCCCATGCCCAAGGTAAGAGAAACCAAAGTAAGATGGTAGGTATTGCAAGAGGGCATCAGAGGGCAGACACACTGAAACCATACTCACAGAAAACTAGTCAATCTAATCACACTAGGACCACAGCCTTGTCTAACTCAATGAAACTAAGCCATGCCTGCGGGGCAACCTTCAAGACAGGTGGGTCATGGTGGAGAGGTCTGACAGAATGTGGTCCACTGGAGAAGGGAATGGCAAGCCACTTCAGTATTCTTGCCTTGAGAACGCCATGAACAGTAAGAAAAGGCAAAATGATAGGATACTGAAGAGGAACTCCCCAGGTCAGTACGTGCCCAATATGCTACTGGAGATCAGTGGAGAAATAACTCCAGAAAGAATGAAGGGATGGAGCTAAAGCAAAAACAATACCGAGCTGTGGATGTGACTGGTGATAGAAGCAAGATCCGATGCTGTAAAGAGCAATATTGCATAGGAACCTGGAATGTCAGGTCCATGAATCAAGGCAAATTGGAAGTGGTCAAACAAGAGATGGCAAGAGTGAACGTTGACATTCTAGGAATCAGTGAACTAAAATGGACTGGAATGGGTGAATTTAACTCAGATGACCATTATATCTACTACTCAGGAATCCCTCAGAAGAAATGGAGTAGCCATCATGGTCAACAGAAGAGTCCGAAATGCACTACTTGGATGCAATCTCAAAAACGACAGAATGATCTCTGTTCGTCTCCAAGGCAAACCATTTAATATCACGGTAATCCAAGTCTATGCCCCAACCAGTAATGCTGAAGAAGCTGAAGTGGAACGGTTCTATGAAGACCTACAAGACCTTTTAGAACTAACACCCAAAAAAGATGTCCTTTTCATTATAGGGGACTGGAATGCTAAAGTAGAAGTCAAGAAACACCTGGAGTAACAGGCAAATTTGGCCTTGGAATGTCGTCTAGTCAAGGCTATGGTTTTTCCAGTAGTCATGTATGGATGTGAGAGTTGGACTGTGAAGAAGGCTGAGCGCCGAAGAATTGATGCTTTTGGACTGTGGTATTGGAGAAGACTCTTGAGAGCCCCTTGGACTGAAAGGAGATCCAACCAGTCCATTCTGAAGATCAGTCCTGGGATTTCTTTGGAAGGAATGATGCTAAAGCTGAAACTCTAGTACTTTGGCCACCTCATGCGAAGAGTTGACTCATTGGAAAAGACTTTGATGCTGGGAGGGACTGGGGGCAGGAGGAGAAGGGGACGACCGAGGATGAGATGGCTGGATGGCATCACGGACTCGATGAACGTGAGTCTGAGTGAACTCCGGGAGTTGGTGATGGACAGGGAGGCCTGGCGTGCTGCGATTCATGGGGTCGCAAAGAGTCGGACACAACTGAGTGACTGAACTGAACTGAACTGAATGTGAGAAAGGAAATACTCACTCCAGTCCAGGAAGCATAGAGGATCTCATACAGAATGAACCCAAGGAAGAACACATTGAGACACATATTAATCAAACTGGCAAAAACTAAAGATAAAGAAAACTATTAAAAGCAATAAGGCAGTTAGAAGCAATAAGGCAAAAAGCAACAAATAACATACAAGAAAATCTGCATAAGGATACTGGCTGATTTTTCAGTAACTCTGTTGGTCAGAAGGGAGTGGAACAATATAGTTAAAGTGACGAAAGGGGAAAACCTACAACCAAAAATACTCTACCCAGCAAGGTTGTCATTTCGACTTAATGGAGAAATCAAAAGCTTTACAGACAAGCAAAAGCTAAAAGAATTCAGCACCAACAAACTAGCTTTACAATGAATCCTACAGTAATTTGTCTAGGTAGAAAAGCCCACAATTAGAGATAAGAAAATAACAAATGGGAAAGCTCACCAGTAAAAGAAAATGTAAAGGTAGGAAACCATTTACACAGAAATATGATATGAAAAACCAGTAATCATGAGAAACTGTGCTGTGTGCTCAGTCGTGTCTGACTCTCTGTGAGTGCATGGACTGTAGCTCACCAAGCCCCTCTGTCCATGGAATTTTCCAGGCAAGAATATTGGAACATGTTGCCATGTCCTACTCCAAGGGATTTTCCCCACCCGAGGATCCAACCTGAGTCTCCAGTGTCTCCTGCATTGCAGGCAGATTCTTTATCACTGAGCCGTCAGGAAAGCTTTTTCATGAGAAGAGGAAAGTACAAATGCAATACAGTACAAATGCAATACTGAAGAGGAAAAGTTAAAATTTTACATAACCTCCTGCTCCTCCTGCCTTTGTAACTCAGCTTACTCCTTGCAAAGTCTGGATCACGTGGGTCACGTAGGCTCAGAAACTAGGGACTTAACAATACTAGGAACTGGAGCTTATCTCACTCACCCTTGTCCTGCTCTTTGCAATTGCCCAGCCTCTGCAAACCTGCTTAATCATGCCTCTCTGTGTAAAGGTCAGGCATTCTCCTCTCCATCTTGACTGCCGTTCCGGTGCGCGCGAAGCCTCTTAGTTTAAACCAGCCTATTAACAGACACTGTTCTCTGTAACCCCTTTGTTCAGGGCTCAGAGCTTGGAGTGTTAACTCCTCTGGGCCTGCTGGCATAATAAACCTGAGTTCTCCAACTCTCTGAGGGTGGTGCTTGGTTTCTCGAGTACTGGTTTCTGCAACACTATATCAAAAATTCATGGTAACCACAAACCAAAAATCTACAACAGATCCACACACAAAAAAGGAAAAGCAATCTAAACACACCATTAACAATGGTCATCACATTATAAGAGAACAAAAGAGGAATGGAACAAAAAAGATCTAAAAATAAATCCAAAATAACACAATGGCAATAAGAATATACATAACAATTTACTTAAATGTAATGGATTAAAAGCTTCAACCAAAAGACAAGGACTGGCTGAATGGATAAAAAAAATAAAACCCATATAGATGCTGTCTATAAGAAACCCACTGTATGTATCTAGGGACACATACAGGCTATAAGAAAACCACTGTATATATCTAGGGATACATACAGAATGAAAGTGAGGAGATGGAAAAAGGTACTCTATGCAAATGGAAATCAAAAGAAAGCTGGAGTGGCTGTACTCAGACAAAGTAGAATTTAAAATACTGTTACAAGAGACAAAGAAGGACACTCTCTAGTAATCAAGGGATCAATCCAAGAAGAAGATATAACAATTATAAATATATATGCACACAACAGACCAAAACCAATATATTAAAAGGACCACACACCATGATTAAGTGGGATTTATCCCAGGGATGCAAGGACCCCTCAATATCCGCAAATCAATCAATGTGATAATACCCACACATTAATATAATACCTACATTAATAAACTGAAGAATAAAAACCACATGATCATCTCCATAGATGCAGAAAAAGCTTTTCATAAAATTCAACACTCAATTTATGATTAAAAAACACTCTCCAGAAAGTGGGCAAAGAGGGAACATACCACAACATAATAAAGGCCATAAATGAAAAACCCACTGTAACATTATTCTCACTGGTGAAATGCTGAAAGCATTCCTTCTAAGGTCAGGAACAAGACAAGGATACTCACTGTCTCCACTTTTATTCAACATAGTTTTGAAAGTCCCAGGCACAGCAATCTAAGAAGAAAAAGAAATAAAAGGAATCTATATTTTAAAAGAACTAAAACTGTCACTGTTTGCAGATGACATGGTACTACACACAGAAAATCCTAAAGATGCTACCAGAAAACTATTAGAGCTCATCAGTGAATTTGGTAAAATTGCAGGATACAAAATTAATACATAGAAATTCTCTTGCATTCCTGTACACTAGCAATGAACAATCAGGAAGAGAAATTAAGGAAACAATACTCTTTGGCACTGCATCAAAAACAACAGAATACCTAGGAATAAACCTACCTAAGGAACCAAAAGATTTGTACTCTGAAAAGTATAAGACATTGATGAAAGAAATAAAAGAGAAAGCCATATCTGAAAGAATACATGCACCCCAGTATTCACTGCAGCACTATTTACAATAGCCAAGACATAGAAGCAACCTAAGTGTCCATCAAGAGAGGAATGCATAAAGATGTGTCAGTTCAGTTCAGTTCAGTCGCTCAGTTGTGTCCGACTCTTTGCGACCCCATGAATCGCAGCACGCCAGGCCTCCCTGTTCATCACCATCTCCCAGAGTTCACTCAGACTCACGTCCATCGAGTCCCTGATGCCATCCAGCCATCTCATCCTCGGTCGTCCCCTTCTCCTCCTGCCCCCAATCCCTCCCAGCATCAGAGTCTTTTCCAATGAGTCAACTCTTCGCATGAGGTGGCCAAAGTACTGGAGTTTCAGCTTTAGCATCATTTTTCTCATATACAATGTAATATTACTCAGCCATAAAAGGAATGAAATAATGTCATTTGTAGCAACATGGATGGATGTAGAAATTATCATATGCAGTGAAGTAAGTCAGAGAAAAATATCTCTCTCTTATATGAAATCTAATTTTAAAAATGATTAAAAAAAATGAACTTATTTACAAATAGGAATAAACCCACAAATTTCAAAAACTTATGATTACCAAAGTAGAAATGTTGGGGGTGGGGGTGGGAACAGATGAAGTAGGAGTTGGGGATTAACATATACACACTACTATAAAATAGATAATGAAAAAGGACCTATTGTGTAGCACAGGAAATTCTACTCAATATTCTGTAATAACCAATATGGAAAAAGAATCTGAAAATGAATATATGTATATGTAGAGTTAAATCACTTTGTTATACACCTGAAA
The DNA here is from genome assembly GCA_006410635.1 of Cephalophus harveyi. NCBI lineage: Eukaryota > Metazoa > Chordata > Mammalia > Artiodactyla > Bovidae > Cephalophus > Cephalophus harveyi. The sequence goes on along the minus strand of SJYT01074413.1, from coordinate 44,512 downwards.
CTAACACATTGTAAATCAACTATACTCCAATAAAATTTTAAAAAGAAAATGCAAAAAAAAGAAGCAAAAATGATTCCAAATAAACAACTTAACTCTACTACTTAAGCAACTAGAAAAAGAACATATTGAGCGCAAATTTGGAAAGGAAATAAATAATAAAGATTACAGCAAAAATAGATGAAATAGAGAACAGAAAAACATTATTAAAGTTAAGAGCTGGTTCTCTGAAAATATAAACAAAACTAGCCAACCTTTAGCTACATTAACCAAGGAAATAAAAGAGTAGACCCAAATAAAGAAAATTATAAATAGAAAAGGAGACATTACAATAAATACCACAGAACTACAAAGGCTATAAGAAAATATTACAAACAACTATATGCCAACAAACTGGACAACCTAGAACAGATGGAAAAATTCTTAGAAACATACACTTAACTAAGTCTAAATCTGGAAGAAATAGAAAATCTGAATAGAATTACCAGCTAGAGATTTTATCAGTAATTAAAAATCTCCCAGCAAAGAAAACCCCAGAACCAGAAGGTCAAATTCACTGGTCAATTTAACCAAACATTTAAAGAATTAATACCAATCTTTCTCAAACTCTTCCATAAAAATCAAAGAGAAGGAACACTCCCAAACTCATTTACAAGGCCAGCATTATCATGATACCAAAAGCAGAAAATGATACCACCAGAAAATAAAACTATAGGCCAATATTCCTGATAAATATAGATGCAAAATTCTCAACAAATACTTGCAAAAAAATTCAACAACACATTATAAGGATCACTCACATGTTCCATGACCTCCAGTGAATGTGTGATGCTTCAGATTGTACAGAACCCTAATCATGATTATTATGCTTTTTTCTATTTAGGTACTAAAGGGTGGATTGTGCCTACAGCATGGATACACTGGAAAAAGGGCATTATACTGTTCCAAGTAGGACAAGATTTCATCACATTACTCAGAGCACTGCACAATTTATAATTTATAAGTTGCTTATTTATGGAATTTTCCATTTAAGATCATGGTAGACTGTGGTTAACTGATACCACAGAAAGTGATACTGTGAATGAGGGAGGGACTATTATGTATCAAATCAAAAGATTCAGTAAATTTGCAGGATAGAAAATTAACTGAAAAAATCAGTAATGTTTCTATATACTAAGAATGAAATTTCTGCAAAAGAAAAAAATTGACCCCATTTAGAATACCATCAAAAACAAGCAAAAAATACTTAGGCATAAATTTAAGCATTTTAATCCATCTTGAGCTAATTTTTGTGAATTTCATTATTCAACATATGAATATCCAATTTTGAGGATAATTTATTTATTAAAGTCTTTCTCCACTGAGAATCCTTAGATTCCTTGTCAAATATTAGTTGACCATATACATTTGGGTTTATCACCAAGGAGGTGAAAGATCGCTGTTTTGAAAATTACAAGACATTGATGAAAGAAATCAGAGAAAACACACAAAAATGGAAAGGTATACTGTGCTCATGAATTGGAAGAATATTGTTAAAATGTACATATTACTCAAAGCCACCTATGGATTCAATGTAACCCCTATCAAAATTTCAATGGAATATTTTGCATAAGTAAAGAAACAATCCTAAATTTTATATGGAACTATAGAGACTAGAATAGCCAAGGCAATCCTGAAAAAGAACAACAAAGCAGGAGACATCACTCTTCTTGATTTCAAGCTATACTCTTAATGTATTAGTAACCAAAAGCATATGGTTCTGGATAAAAACAGACAAATCAATGGAACAGAATTGAGAATCCACAAATAAACCCAAACATATATGGCCAACTAACACTTGACAGGAAATCCAAGAATTCTCAATGGAGAAAAGATTTTAATAAATAAATAGTCCTCAAAATTGGATATTTAAATGTTGAAGAACAAAATTCACAAAAATTAGCTCAAGATGGATTAAAAAGTTAAATATAAGACCTAAAACTGAAACCATGAAATTCCCAGAAGAAAATATAGGAAAAAAAGCTCCTTGATATTGATCTTGGCAATGGTATTTTTTGGATATGACTTCTAAAGCACAAACAACAAAAGCATAAAAAACACATATAAGAAATTATTATTCAAAATATACAAAGAACTCAAATAATAGCAAAACCCCAAATAATTCAATTAAGATAGGGCAAAAAATGTGAGTAACATTTTTCCAAAGAAGATATGTGAGCAGCCTATACATAGATGAAAATATGCTCACCATCACTAGCAATAAGGGAAATGCCAGTCAAGACCACAGTGAGATATCATCTCATGGCTATTAGAATTGTCATCATCAAAAATACAAGAGAAGACAAACACTTGTGAGGATGTGGAGTAAAAGGAATCCTTGTGCATTGTTGATGGGATTACAAACTAGTGCAGCTGCTATGAAAAACAGTATGGAGGATCCTCAAACGTTAAAAATAAAACTACCATATAACCGAGAAATCCCATTTCTAGGAATATGTCCAAAGAAAAAGAAAACTAACTCAAAAAGATATTTGCATCCCAATCTTCATGGCAGTGTTATTTACAACAGCCATTACATGGAAGCAAGCTAAAGTCCATTGATAGATGAAGGGATTGAAAAACTGTTTTATATACCATGGAATATTATTTAGCCATAACATGGGGAAATACTCATGTTGTTGTCATTTGCAACAACCTGGAAGAACTATAGTGAATTAATGCTAAGTGAAGTAAGTCAGACAGAGAAAGACAAATACGGTATCTCTCCTACATGTAGAGTCTAATTAAAATTTTTAAAACTTGTAGGAAAAAAGATTAGATTTATAGCTCCCAGAGGTAGCGCATGGAAGAGTGGGAATTGAAGGAAGGTGGTCAAAACATACATTACAGTTATAAGATCCCCCTAGTACCAGTAAATAAATACTAGGGACATAATGTACAACATCATAACTGTAGTTATCACTGCTATATGATACATATGAAAGTTATTAAGAGAGTAAATCCTAACAGTTCTCATAAAAAAGAAGTATAGCCACGAAAAGATATGTAGGAAACTTAAATGTATATTACTAAGTGAAATAAACCAACATGAAAAGGCTACATACTGTATGATTACAATGGTTAAGACTTTCTGGAAAAGGCAAAACTATGGAGATTATAAAAATGTCAGTGGTTGCCAGAGGTGGGGAAGAGGCAAGAGAGGTACACAGGTGGAGCACAGAGCATTTTAGGGCAGTAAAAATACTTTTTATTATATTATAATAATGGATACGTTATTATATATTTGTTCAAAACTATAGAATGCATAACAGCAAAGTAAAACACTAAGGTAATCTACAGATTTTGGGTGATAATTATGTGTTAATGTAGGTATATCATTAATAACAAATGCACCATTCTGGTGAGTGATATTGATAATTAGGCTGGCTATTCACATGTGGGGGCAGAAGGGATATGGGAAGTCTCTTACCTTCCTAACAATTTTGTTAACCTAAAACTACTCTAAAAAAAAATGAAGTCTTAAAAAAATTCCAATGCCCTGAATGTCCTTTTCTTGAGTTTTGATGACTTTGAAATTCTAATATTTCTACTTTTGGTCAGCCCCTACTTCTGTTCTGTTCAATGTTCTAAGGTCCAGGATTCAGTATTTCAGGGTTGAGTCTCTAGCATTTGCTGGAACTTTGAACAGACATGATTGTGTTTCACAACAATGTCCCATCCTGGAGAAGACAGAGGAAGGGTGAAGAACAGTAGAGGCAGCCCATGAGAGACATTTTTGTTTTCAGCTTCCAGTTTTCCCAAGGTGCCATTTTTGGTATCAGAGAATAACAGACTGGCAGTGAGTGGCACGATTCAGAGAGAGAGTAAATGACTTGCCCAAGGTTATTCATCAGTGCCAGGATTGGAATTCAAATCTAAGTTTGTTAACTCTCACTACTCTCAATATTAACTTAATGTTAACTCTCAATATTCTCTCCATTATGGCACATTTCACGAGCTTGTTGCTCAATGATGGGAAAGAACAAGGAGAACCGGTGGTCTTAAATATGTCTCTCTCTTGATATGGTTTTGTCATCAACAGGTTCAAACTGTTCTGATGCTACTATGTGTAGCATCTAAGTTGGTATGGTTCTACTCTTCATTCCAAAAGGTCTGGCAAGTCTCCTGAGTACTCCCAAAGAACCAATGCTTCTCTTTTCACAGAGCAGCAATTCACTAAGGTAAGGTGGGTCCCTCCTCCAGGTTCAAGGAATGACCATGATATGTTTAAAGTTATTACAATCATCTCAATGACTGGGTTTGGAGAAGGCAATGGCACCCCACTCCAGTACTCCTGCCTGGAAAATCCCATGGACGGAGGAGCCTGGAAGGCTGCAGTCCATGGGGTCGCTGAGGGTTGGACACGACTGAGCGACTTCACTTTCATGCCTTGGAGAAGGCAATGGCAACCCACTTCAGTGTTCTTGCCTGGAGAATCCCAGGGACGGGGGAGCCTGGTGGGCTGCTGTCTATGGGGTCACACAGAGTCAGACACGACTGAAGTGACTTAGCAGCAGCAGCAGCAGCAATGACGGGGTTAGTTCTGGTGGATGAAATATAAGGAGATATCTGTTGGGGACTTGTGGGAAAGAATTTCTTCTCTGACAAAAAAGAAAAAGGCTTCTAATCAAATTCCTTTTTATACCCCAGCAAGGGAGAGGCTGGGAACCTCTCTTTTACTTCCTGACTTTTGATATTTTCATGATGAGAAGATGCTGTGATAGCCATCTTGTGACCATGAGACAAAAATCAAGAGAATTGGAAAGAAGCCACCAAGTTTTTGAATTGCTCAACTATGGAACTCTCTAGCTGCATGCTTCTTTTAATATAAAATAATAAGATCACTAATTGTTTTAAACATTCTACTACTTACAGCAAAAAGCATCCTAGATGATTTTGAAAACTTCCTGGAGGAGATGAGAACCAGGTCTTAAAAGACAGCAAGATTTATGTAAATAGAGTGGAGGTAGGGAGATCTTCTGTTGGAGGATAAGCTAAGGCAAAGGAATGGGCATTAGCTTGGCCCATGTGGCTGGTGGGAGGGGACGCTCCACGCATCTGTGGTGAATGTCAATTGGAGTAACTGTGTCTTTATCTGAACTCATAGTATTTAGTCTTAGTGTGTGTATATATGGATTTGCAAATGTTTATTTGCTTGAGAAATCTTGTTCACGGGAGAAGAAAAGTGGTTGGCTCAGGGACCTGAGATATGAGAGGACAATGCGGTCTTTTCCTAGCCTCTGGTCCCCTGGCCAGGCCCTACATACCTGTATTGGAGAGCAGCTGCAGGCAGAAGCCAAAGAAACTCTTCTCACAGGGTGTTGTGTGAGCCCAACCAAAAGCACTGCTTTGGTTTACAGGTAACTAGACTCCACAGGCTCCCCTGATGGCTCAGCAGATAAAAAATCCACCTAAAATGCAGGAGACACAGGGGATGCAGGTTTGATTCCTGGGTTGGGAAGACCCCCTGGAGGAGGAAATGGCAATCCACTCCAGTATTCTTGCCTGAAAAATCCCATGGACAGAAGAGCCTGGCGGGCTATAGTCCAAAGGACCACAAAGAATTGACACAACTGAGTAACTAGCATAAGCATACATGCATAGACTCCACAGAGCTATGGCAATGTTGAGACTGCGAGGACAGCATCAGCAAGGTACGAGGGCACCAGGGAGTGGTGCACTGGGCCCCATCATCATCCCCTGTGGGGGAAGGATGGAAGAGGCAGCTGTATGAGCTCAGTGGCTGCTCCCAAGGGATTTCTCTCTAAATTGCCACAATGCAGGCAGAAGCTGAGGGAGAAAGCCCACATGAACAATGCACAAATTCACTTGAGACAATCCTCAAGAACAGAAATAACACCATGAGGCTCTGAGGGGAATAAAGCCCTTCGCTACACAGCTGGGGCCTGAGTCTATGGAATATAGTCATTGGAGTCGATGTGGTTCTGCTGGGATCCTCTGACAAGTGAGACCAGATCAGGGTTTCTCAAGGTCAGCACTATTGATTCTTTGCTGTGAGAGCTGTTCTGTGCATTGTGAGGTGTTTACTAGATGCTGGTAGCACTCCTTCTTCTGAACTGTGACAAGTAAAGACATTTAAAATCTCAAAATGTGTTGAGAACCAGTGCTCTACAGAAACAAGGGGTGTGTATTTGTGTGTGTGTGGGTGTGTGTATATGTGAGAGAGGGAGGGAGGGACAGCAAGATAGGATATGCATGAGACAGAATGTGATGTATTTGTCAGTTATTTACAAGTATATTTGTTGATTTTTTAGATTTCCACCTTTTCCTTTTAAAAAGCATCAGTAAACACTTCCTTAGTTTAAACTCTGTCAACGTTTTAAATTATTTTCTTGTGTTAAATTCCTAGACATAGAACTGGTTGGTGGGTGAAAAAGTGGCAAGCTTTAAGACTTTAATTATATATTGACTAAATGACCTCTAGAAAGGTTTTTCCAATTTGAATTTGACATTTCTTTTTAATCTTTACAGAATTTAGGACTTAGTTTTGCATATGGTAGCTGCTTAATAAGTACTTTGTAGTTAGTTGATCAAATACTGGTTGTGAGTTTTCATCCCTCATTATTCCAACAAATACCTGGGTATGTTGATATATGACACTTCACAATGATTTCTATATGGGCTGGGTCTGCAGAAGAAACACACACATACATATACTGTTATATGGATTATTTCCTGTTGACCCATGCCTCTTAATGAGTGGTCCTGGAACCCATGGTCTCTACTTGCTGCTGCTGCTGCTAAGTCACTTAGTCGAGTCCTACTCTGTGAGACCGCATAGACGGCAGCCCACCAGGCTCTTCCATCCCTGGGATTCTCCAGGCAAGAACACTGGAGTGGGTTGCCATTTCCTTCTCCAATGCAAGCATGCATGCATGCTAAGTCGCTTCAGTCCTGTCCGACTCTGTGCGACCCTATGGACAGCAGCCCACCAGGCTCCTCTGTCCACAGGATGCTCTTGACAAGAATACTGGAGTGGGTTGCCATCTCCTTCTGTGGTCTCTACTTGGGAACTTGTTAAAAGCGTAAATTCTCTGGTTCCACACTTGGACCTAATTTGTATTTTAAAATCCTTCTGGGTAAAGTTTAAGATTACTCTCTACAAACAATAAATGCTGGAGAGACAGTGGAGAAAAGGGAACCAACCCTTCTACACTGTTGGTGGGAACTTAAATTGGTGTAATCACTGTGGAGAACAGTATGGTGGTTCCCTACAAAACTAAAAGTAGACCTACCACATGATCCAGCAATCCCACTCCTGAGCATATATCTAGAGAAAACCATATTTTGAAAGGAAACCATAACCTGAAATGACCTGCAGCACCATCTACAACAGCCAAGACATGGAAGCAACCTAAATGTCCATCAACAGAGGAATGGATAAAGAAGATTTAGGACATATATACAATACATAAAGCCATAAAAAAGAACACAATAATACCATTGCAGCAACATGGATGGACCTAGAGATGATCACCTGAAGGCAGAGAAAGACAGATATCATATGATACCACTCATGGGATCAAACTTCTTAAAAATAATACAAATGAACTTATTTATAAAACAGAAAAAGACTTACAGATATCAAAACCAAACTTTTTTTTTACAGATATCAAAAGCAAATTTTTTTTTTTTTTACAGATATCAAAAACAACATTTCCAAAGAGGAAATGTTGGGGGGAGGGAAAACTCAGGAGCTTGAGATTAACATACACACTACTACGTATGACACAGATAACCAGCAAGGACCTACTGTATAGCACAGGGAACTACTCAATATTCTGTGATAACATGAATGAGAAAAGAGTCTAAAATAGAATGAATGTATGTATAACTGAATCACTTTGCTGTAACACAAAACTAATATAACACTGTAAATCAACTATATTGCAGTTAAATTAAAAATAAAAAAAGAGAATGACTGCAGCAGACAATAAAAATGAACAAACACTGCTCTCATCAGCATGGAAATTGCTATTTCCTAAACATTCCCTCTGTAATGGCATCACTCCGGTGCAAGTTGGCCAGCCAGCTCTTTGTTCATAAGAGGTTCACACTCTAAATGCATGTAATGCTATCTAACTCCATCTGGTGTCCTGGTTGGTCTCTGAGAGGCTCTTCCCATGCCTGCACCTTTATATTAAGGCACAATTCAGCCTGCTTGCCAGTCCATGGCCTAGGAGCCAACAGCTGGGATGATTAAATGAAGAACGATGTATGCCTGTTCAACATCATTTGCTAGATTGCTTGTTAGATATATAATGCCCTATCTTGGCCAGACATGAAGTCCACTGTGACTGAGGTGGCCATCTGTTCAGGGATGGATCTTGTTAGAATAATCAGAGATCATGGGGCTCTAGCAGGCACCTCTGCCAGACCTGCATGGGTGGATGTGAACAGAGGAGAAGAGAAGGTTGCGGGGGCTTGTTGCATACACTTTCAAACCTGAGTCAGCCTCTCCTCCATAAGGGACAACCCCAGGGCATCCAGATGCCTTCCTGAAGTGTAGGAGACACTGTCAGGAGGTCAGTTTGGAAGGAAACAGCTGCAGATGGCAGAGACTCTGGTGCTTGAACTCACACCTGGTTCCCCTCTTCCTCAGTCAGAAATGAGTTTCTGTACTAATAGCTCCTGACATCTGTAATCCCTGGGGCTTGCAGGGGTATGTGTGTATGTGTGTGTGTGTGTGTGTGTGTGTGTGTGTGTGTGTGAGAGAGCACTGTTCCCTAATTAGACTGCACCATCTCTTAAAGGTAGGGGCTGTGCCTGTCACTAACGCTCAGCTTTACTTATAATGGGGAATTTTAAATGGGACTGACTGCACTCTAAAGGCTCATGCACTCATAGCGCATCTTCCAGTTTCTAAGGGAATATTGGGTGGTACTGCCCACAAGACACATGCTTTTGGGACTTCCCTCCTGGTGGTCCAGGGGCTAAGACTCGATGCTCCCAACGAAGGGAGCCATAGGTTTGATCCTTAGTCAGAGAACTAGGGCTACAGTCCATGGGGTTGCAAAGAGTTGGACGTGACTGAGTGGCTAAACACTTTCACTTTCCAGGAAACTAGATTCTGCATGCCACAACTAAGACTTGGAGCAACCAAAACAAACAAACAAAAAAAGACACATGCTTCTGAGAAGCTAATTATCCAAGGGGCTGAAAGACTTAATGAAAAACAATTAGTCAAAACTTCTGTGGGGCCAATTTCAGTTACTCCTTGGTAACCAAGATGTTTTAAAACAGTGAAATGCATCACTCTTCATGTCTGGCATCTTTATCCCAGGTTGACAGTAGCCTATCTGGTGACCAGTTCAGACAGTTAGCAGCTGAAAGAGACAGGGCTACATTCTAAATAAGCCAGGAAGCTTTATCTTTTTAATATAAATTTATTTATTTTAATTGGAGGTTAATTACTTTACAATATTATATTGGTTTTGCCATACATCAACATGTATCCGCCACAGGTATACACATGTTTCCCATCCTGAACCTCCCTCCCTCCTCCCTCCCCGTACCATCCCTCTGGGTCATTTCAGTGCACCAGCCCCAAGCATCCAGTATCATGCATTGAACCTGGACTGGAGACTTGTTTCATGTATGATATTATACAAGTTTCAATGCCAATCCCCAAATCATCCCACCCTCTTCCTCTCCCACAGAGTCCAAAGGACTGTTCTATATATCTGTGTCTCTTTTGTTGTCTTGTAATAGGGTCATCATTACCATCTTCTAAATTCCATATATATGTGTTAATATACCATATTGGTGTTTTTCTTTCTGACTTACTTCACTTTGTATAATAGGCTCTAGCTTCATCCACCTCATTAGAACTGATTCAAATGTATTCTTTTTAATGGCTGAGTAATACTCCATTGTGTATATGTACCACAGCTTTCTTATCCATTCATCTGCTGATGGACATCTAGGTTGCTTCCATGTCCTGGCTATTATAAACAGTGCTGCGATGAACATTGGGGTACACGTGTCTCTTTCAATTCTGGTTTCCTCAGTGTGTATGCCCAGCAGTGGGATTGCTGGGTCATAAGGCAGTTCTATTTGCAGTTTTTTAAGGAATCTCCACACTGTTCTCCATAGTGGCTGTACTAGTTTGCATTCCCACCAACAGTGTAAGAGGGTTCCCTTTTCTCCACACCCTCTCCAGCATTTATTGCTTGTAGACTTTTGGATCGCAGCCATTCTGACTGGTGTGAAATGGTACCTCATTGTGGTCTTGATTTGCATTTCTCTGATAATGAGTGATGTTGAGCATCTTTTCATGTGTTTGTTAGCCATCTGTATGTCTTCTTTGGAGAAATGTCTGTTTAGTTCTTTGGCCCATTTTTTGATTGGGTCGTTTATTTTTCTGGAATTGAGCTGCATGAGTTGCTTGTATATTTTTGAGATTAGTTGTTTGTCAGTTGCTTCATTTGCTATTGTTTTCTCCCATTCAGAAGGCTGTCTTTTTACCTTGCTTATAGTTTCCTTTGTTGTGCAGAAGCTTTTAATTTTAATTAGATCCCATTTGTTTATTTTTGCTTTTATTTCCAGTATTCTGGGAGGTGGATCATAGAGGATCCTGCTGTGATTTATGTCGGAAAGTGTTTTGCCTATGTTCTCCTCTAGGAGTTTTATAGTTTCTGGTCTTACGTTTAGATCTTTAATCCATTTTGAGTTTATTTTTGTGTGTGGTGTTAGAAAGTGATCTAGTTTCATTCTTCTACAAGTGGTTGACCAGTTTTCCCAGCACCACTTGTTAAAGAGATTGTCTTTACTCCATTGTATATTCTTGCCTCCTTTGTCGAAGATAAGGTGTCCATAGGTGTGTGGATTTATCTCTGGGCTTTCTATTTTGTTCCATTGATCTATATTTCTGTCTTTGTGCCAGTACCATACTGTCTTGATGACTGTGGCTTTGTAGTAGAGCCTGAAGTCAGGCAGGTTGATTCCTCCAGTTCCATTCTTCTTTCTCAAGATTGCTTTGGCTATTCGAGGTTTTTTGTATTTCCATACAAATCTTGAAATTATTTGTTCTAGTTCTGTGAAAAATACCGCTGGTAGCTTGATAGGGATTGCATTGAATCTGTAGATTGCTTTGGGTAGTATACTCATTTTCACTATATTGATTCTTCCGATCCATGAACACGGTATATTTCTCCATCTATTAGTGTCCTCTTTGATTTCTTTCATCAGTGTTTTATAGTTTTCCATATATAGGTCTTTAGTTTCTTTAGGTAGATATATTCCTAAGTATTTTATTCTTTTCGTTGCAATGGTGAATGGAATTGTTTCCTTAATTTCTTTTTCTACTTTCTCATTATTAGTGTATAGGAATGCAAGGGATTTCTGTGTGTTGATTTTATATCCTGCAACTTTACTATATTCATTGATTAGCTCTAGTAATTTTCTGGTGGAGTCTTTAGGGTTTTCTATGTAGAGGATCATGTCATCTGCAAACAGTGAGAGTTTTACTTCTTCTTTTCCAATTTGGATTCCTTTTATTTCTTTTTCTGCTCTGATTGCTGTGGCCAAAACTTCCAAAACTCTGTTGAATAGTAATGGTGAAAGTGGGCACCCTTGTCTTGTTCCTGACTTTAGGGGAAATGCTTTCAATTTTTCACCATTGAGGAAGCTTTATATCCCCTCTGGTTGGGAGGCAGCAACTAGTGAAAATAATCCCATCTGATTTAAGCAGACGAAGTCAGTGAATAACATCAATCATTCTAAGGAAATGGGTGCTGGGGTTACAGCAATAATAACTGAAGTGGGAGTAAAAATAAAAGGCTCACAGTCAGAATTCATTTGCATGACTGGATGGTATGTGAGTAGCACAGCTTGGCATGAATGGAATGCACTGGAATGAAGAAAAATCTTAGGGGTTCTTGCTGACCCTAACATGAGTGAAGGGCACCCAACTGTCCTGGCTTTAGCACTCAAAGTCCGTGCCCCTGGAAGTTTCCTAGTCCCTGGTGAACCAAGATGGTATGCTGCAGCCAGTGCAGCAGGTAGGGATTGAAAGTGGTCAACACACAGTTTTGGAAAAAGAAACTAGAGACAGAATTAAAGTTTTAAAGATGGGACCAGGGAACTCAAGACCTCTTGGATCAAGAGCCCTATTCCTTGGAACCACATCACTTTTATTTAGTATCTTGGCACAGAGAATATATCTGTTTTGCTATGACAAAATCAACCTCCTGTGTCCCCAGTCACTTCTCTCATTTTATTGATTACTTTGAACTATCCGCTATTTTCTTGTATAAGGGGTATCACCCAGTTGAGGGTCATAGACCCACATATGCTTTGAGAAAACATCTTGGTATATGCACAAGCAGTGTTCTGAACTTGGTGCTGATCTGGTGTTCCAAGGTCCATACTATGTTTTTCCTTAGCTTAGCAGGGCATGACAACCCCAACTAATAACCTGATATACTTTCATTTAGATTATACTGTACTGCTGTATTTTGCATTTATTCTTTTCCCATGGTGTTTTTCTCATGGCTTAGCCAGAGCAACAGGCAGCTGATTATTAACCCTGGCAATGGTGGATCACTCTACCTGGTTTCTGGACATCTTGACTCACACTCTCTTCCCCAAGAAGTCCTTCAGTGGATTCCTCATGAGATAAACTTTAGGCAGCTCTGAAAAAAAAAAAAAAAGAAAGCCAAGTAAGCTCTTTGTATCTGTACTTCTCTTCTCCCTGTGAAGTATGTGCTCAGGATTTGAAGAGTTTATATGTTTTTCCTACCTCTTAGACCTCAGGCTGGCAAGCAGCAGGTACAGTGGTCCTAACGTGGAGCAGCTGCTTGTGTTGGGAGTACAGTCTCCCTCAACACTGGAGACTAGACTCTTGAGAGCCTTTGAGGCTTCTCCAGGGGCCTGTCCTTAACTCCTGGGGTTTTAGCAAGAGGTGTTGGGTGAGGAGAGGTGTCACAGTGTGGGGGTGTGTTACAATATTTCAAGAATATTGTGTTATAATATTTCAGAAGTTTTCTTTCCCATTCAGTTACTTGGCTTATTACTGCTCTCATCCCTAGGATTCTGTCAGGTATGTTTTCCTTTAGGGGCTTATGAGTGTCATTTTGGAGTTTGACCTTGTCTGGTTAGAAAGTCGAAAGTTCTGAAAATCACTTAGTTCTGGAAATATTTGAAAACAGAACAGTAGAATGTGTTGAGACTATGGTTTCTAGAGTCAGACTTTCTGGGTTTGAATCCTATTTCATTGCCATTTTAGTATGTATGACCTTGGGCAAGTTCTCTGACCTTAGTTTCTTTACCTATAAAACAGGGATAATAATGGTGTCCTCAAAAAGTTGCTGTGAGAATAAAATGAGCTAATTTATAAAATAGTGATTTTTAAATTAAAATATCTCTTTATGCTTTATTGAGATATAATGACATTCAGTTCAGTTCAGTCGCTCAGTCGTGTCCGACTCCTTGCGACCCCATGAACTGCAGCACGCCAAGCCTCCTTGTTCATCACCAACTCCCAGAGTCCACCCAAACCCATGTCCATTGAATAATAATATTAACACCGTGTAAATTTAAGGTGTTCAGCATGTTGATTGGATATACTTATATATTGCAAAATGATTGCCACCATAGTAGTACATAGTTAACACCTCCATCACATTGTTACAATTTCTTTTTTGTGATGAGAACATTTAAGGTTTACTCTCTTAGCAACATTCAAGAACACAACACAGTATCATCAACTACAATCACCATGGTATGCATTCAGTTCAGTTCAGTTCAGTCGCTCAGTCGTGTCCGACTCTTTGCGATCCCATGAATCGCAGCATGCCAGGCCTCCCTGTCCATCACCAACTCCCAGAGTTCACTCAGACTCATGTCCGTCGAGTCAGTGATGCCATTCAGCCATCTCATCCTCTGTTGTCCCCTTCTCCTCCTGCCCCCAATCCCTCCCAGTATCAGAGTCTTATCCAACGAGTCAATTCTTCGCATGAGGTGGCCAAAGTACTGGAGTTTACCTTGCTTCTATCACCGGTCACATCCACAGCTGGTATTGTTTTTGCTTTGGCTTCATCCCTTCATTCTTTCTGGAGTTATTTCTCCACTGATCTCCAGTAGCATATTGGGGACCTACTGACCTGGGGAGTTCCTCTTTCAGTATACATTAGACTCCCTCAAATTTATTCATCTTGTTACAGGAAGTTTGTACCTGTAGCATCAGGCCTGACAGTTGGTTTTTCTTTTTTGTAATACAAGTGTCTGACTTAAGCTTTGATTGCTAAGGAATCCACTTCAAAGAGTCATCCACTTCAAAGACAGCTATCTCTATAAACACCTTGTCAGCCACATGTCTAGATAAAGAGCCAGGCTGAGCTGTCCCCTACTGCCCCAGGCTCCTTTGTTTCAGAGATTAAAAAAAATAAAAGCCTTATTGAGATATAATTCACATACTATAAAGTTCACACTTTAAAGTATATGATTCAGAGGGTTTTAGTGTATTTATAGAGTTGAGCCACCGCCACTGTTATCTATTTCAGAGTATTTCTATCATGCCAGAAAAAGTCCCATATCTGTTAGCAGTCAGGCCCATTTCTCCCCTTTCCCTGGAAACCACTAGTTGACTTTCAGGTTCTATAGATTTGCCTATTTTGGACATTTCATATAAGTGGAACCATACAATATGTGACCTTTGGTGTCTGGCTTCTCTCACTTAGCATTACGCTTTCAAGGTTCACCTATACTGTAGCATGGGTCAGCGTTTGCTTCCATTCTATTATGGCTACTACTCCATTGTACAGATAGACCACATTCATCAACTAATGAACATGTGAACTGTTGAAAAGTAAAACTTTGAAAATTACACAGCATAAAACATTAATCCCACATAATGTATATGTGTTCTAATAATGATCACTAATATTTACTGAGCACTTACTGTATACGAGGGGTTGCTCTAAATGGGTGTACATTTCAGCCCATTTCGTGTTCATCACAATGCTGTGAGGGGGTTGTCACTACGACTGCCATTATTTTATGAGAAATTAGGAAATATGGAAATTAAGTAACATATCTCAAGATAAACAGCAAACAGGTGATTCAAATCTAGAAAGTCTGTGTGTAAAGCCTGCAGTTTATTTTTCATTAAAAATTATGTTAAGAACTTTTTGGGGATATATATTTCTATGAAATGTAACATACACTGCCACAATAAGATAAAGAACTATTTCATAATCCTAAAATACTCTTCTTCATCCATGTCATTTATTGGAGGAGGTTGCTGAGAGGATGTGACAGCTGGTTTCAGAGACCTTGACTGATTTCAATAAGTGACCATTTGGGCTGCTTGTTTTTTCTCTTCCCCTTAAATTCCCATTCTGTGTTTTAAATTCACCAATAAACAGAAGGCCTTTGAAACTGTAGGCCCCACACTTGTTCCCACAACCCTACACCTGCTGCCTCCCTTTTTCCTACCCCTGACTTTGCTATGTGGCCTGAGGTGTGCTGTGTAATTTTCAAGACCTTTGAGTAATAAACCTCTTCCCCAAAGTTTCCTGTTGGTTATTGCTGAGGGCATCTTACAATCATGATAAGAACCATAAAGGTCAGTCCAGCAATAAGAGTGGTTACCAACAGGCTGAGACCAGCATAAAACAGTACTCTTGACCAATATCTCCCCACGCCTCCTACCTCTCAGCCCTTGGTAACCACCACTCTACTCTGTTTCTATGAGTTTGACTTTTTTAGATTCTATATAAGCTATATCATTATTTGTCTTTCTCTGACTTATTCACTTGCATAATGTTCTCATGGTCCATTCATATTGTCTCATATGGCAGAATTTCCTTCTTTCTCATAAGTATTTTTCCATTGTATATATGTATACTACAACTTCTTTAACGATTCATCCCTTGGGGGATACTTCAGTTGTTTTCATTCACAGTGGCGACTGTGAATAATGCTCCAATGAACACGGGAATGCAGATATCCCTTCAAGACCTTGTTTTCATTTCCAGAGGTGGAACTTCTGGATCATATAGTGGTGGCTCTATTTTTAATTCCTTGAGCAATCTCCATATTGTACTGCATAGTGACTGCATCGATTTACATTCCCCCCAACAGTGCATAAGGGTTTCCTTTTCTCCACATCTTCACCAACATTTTTTATCTTCTGTCTTCTCAGTGAAAATCATTCTAACAGGATTGTGGTGATAGCTCACTCTTGTTTTCACTTGCATTTCTCTGTTGATTAATGATTCTTAGCCTCTTTTCACTTATCTGTTGGCCATTGGTATGTCTTGTCTTCTTTGGAAAAATGTCTATTTAGTTCCTCTGCCCATTTTTAGTCAGATTTTTTTTTTTTTTTTTGCTATTTACTTGTATGAGAACCTTGAAAGAAAGTGAAAGTGAAAGTGTCTCAGTTGTGTCCGACTCTTTGCAACCCCATGCACTATATAGTCCATGAAATTCTCTAGGCCAGAATACTGGAGTGGGTAGCCTTTCCCTTCTCAGGGGATCTTCCTAACCCAGGGATTGAACCCAGGTTTCCCACATTGCAGGTGGATTCTTTACCAGCTGAGCCACAAGGGAAGCCTAAGAATATTGGAGTGGGTAAGCCTATCCCTTCTCCATGGGATCTTTCTGACCCAGGAATCAAACCAAGGTCTCCTGCATTGCAAGTGGATTACCAACTGAGCTATCAGGGAAACCTTATTTACATATTAATCCTTTATTAGCTATGATTTGCAAAATTTTCTCCCATTCCATTCGTTGTCTTTTCATTTTGTTAATGTTTATTTTTGTTGAAAGGAGCATTTATCTTGCTGTGTAGAAATCTGATGTATTTCTACTTATTAATTTTTGCTTTCGTTGTGCTTTTGGTGTCACACCCAAAAAAACTGTTGTTAAAATCAATGTCCAGAAGGTTTTTCTTATGTCTTCTTATAGGATTTTTATGGCTTTATGTCTTAATACTTAATTCATTTTGAGAATTTTTGTGAGTAGCATAAGGGGTTCAATCTCTTCCTTCAACATGTGGTTATCCCATTTTTCCAGCACTAGTTATTGAAGAGACTATCCTTTATCTATTAAGCACTCACTATTTCCTTGGGAAATATTAGCTGATTGCATACGTTAGGATTTATTTCTGATCTTCTCTTCTGGCCCATTGGTCTATATGTCTATTTTTATGGCAGTACCATACTGTTTGGATTACTATAGCTTTGAAATTAGGAAGTATAATGCCTCCAGTATGTTCTTCTTTCTTAGGATTGCTTTGACTATTCAGGATTTTTTGTGGTTTCATACTAATGTTAGGGTTTTTTTCTATTTCTGTGAAAAATGCCATTAGATTTCTGATAGAGATGGTACTGACTATAGATAGATGGCTATGAGTAGTAGTATGGCCATTTAAACAATATTAATTCTATTCTGAGTATAGAATATCTTTAAATTTTTTGTGTCTTACTTAATTTCCTTCTTTAAAGTCTCATGGCTTTCAGTGTGCAGATCTTTCACTTCCTTTGCTAAATTTATTTCTAAGTATTCTATTATTTTTTTATATTATTGTGAATTGGGATTGTTTTCCTTCTCTTTCAGATGCTTTATTGTTAGTGCATAGAAATACAAGTGATTTCTATCTTGATTTTGTATCCTGCAATTTTACTGAAACCATTGATTAGTTCCAACACTTTGGGGGCATGTTTTTAAGATTTTCTATATGTAGGATGATATGATTTGCAAATAAAGAAAATTTTACTTCTTCCTTTTTGATTTGGATGCTTTTTCTTTTCTTGCCTGATTTCTCTGGCGAGGACTTCCAGTACTATGTTGAAAAGGAGTGGTAAGAGTGGATCCTCTTTTCTTGCTCCTACTCTTAGAGGAAAAACTTTAAACCTTTTGACACTGAGTATGATGTTAGCTGTGGGTTTGTCATATTTAGCCTTTATTATGCTGGCACTGAACAATGTTTGCCTGAGGGATGGGATGATGCAGGCAAAATGAATCTTTCTTCTCTTCTTGTGCAATTAGTTTCAAGTTGCTTTTATCTAACTGTTTTGCTCGGGTTTCTTAAGTGGACTCCAGAGCTCTCCCAGAGCTGTTTTTGTTCATAAAAAACTGTCCAATTGTCGATCTTTATGAGGAAGGGAGGCTGGAGCGACATCATCTCAAGGAATGTATATAAAATGCTTAGAGCATAGAATGAATGCTATATTGTTGTTGTTCAGTCACTATCTTGTGTCCAACTCTTTGCAACCCCATGAACTGCAGCATGCCAGGCTTCCTTGTCCTTCACTATCTTCCTGAGTTTGCTCAAACTCATGTTCATCGAGTCAGTGATGCCATCCAACCATCTCAGCCTTTGTTGTCTCCTTCTCCTCTTGCCCTCAATCTTTCCCAGCATCAGGGTCTTTTCCAATGAGTCGGTTCTTTGCACCAGGTGGCCAAAGTATTGGAGTTTCAGCTTTAGCATCAGTCTTTCCAATGAATATTCAGGGTTTATTTTCTTCAGGATTGACTGAAGGAAAATCCTTCAGTCAATTGATCTCCTTGCTGTTCAGTGGACTCTCAAGAGCCTTTTCCAGCACCACAGTCCAAAAGCTATATAAACATTTGCTATAAGTGTTACTATGGTTATTATCAATGTCACAAGTGAAAATAGTTTAGCAGACATGAGTCTAAAAATATATATTATTTATTTTCTAGTTGTATGGATTAGGCAGTTTATTTACCTTTCAGAGTCTCCCTTGTCTCATCTGTAAAGTCATAGCTCATAGGTTTGTTATGAGAACTAAATGAGGTAACTAGTTAAAATATCTAGCAAAATGTCTGACATCCTGCTTGCTCAATGCATATTGACAGTGTTCCATCCACAGTAAGTTAACATAGATTTGGTGCCACAATTATTTAGTTCATATTACTTAGGTAATTACATACAATTCACTAATAGGGATTATCAAAGCTGGTCTTTGGATTATCACTGCTTCGGGTTGGGTACAGTAGGTCCTAACCTTTATGCTTGATTAAGATAGACATCCATGGTCTCTCTTGAACTTCAGTGGCAAGGTTTACTGAAAATATTTCTCTGAACCACACAGCTACTGAGAATATATAGTCTCACTTCATAACAATAAGAGGCATAGAAATCGTTTACCAGCTCCCAGAGGAGTTGGTAACCCCAAGATTTTCTTACTAGCCATAAAGGAATGCTTTTCTCTGGCTTGAGTCAGCTCAGCACTATTTGGAAAAGTGCCAACTAGGGCACTGAGGTCTTTTTCCAGATGGTGCCAACTCTCCTTGCTTGGTTCCACAAAACTGCCTTGTGTCTTCTGTCCTTTTTATTCCCTGCCTGCATGGCAAGGCATTACACTCCCCCTGCTTTTTTCCTCTGAATCTTTTCTGGCTGACAAAAGCACATCCCGAGCCCTCCCTGACCACACCCTCCACACAAAACTATTTCCACATAGCATCACACTGTCTGTTTGCTCCTCTTGCTTTTATTTCTTGGGAGAATGTAGCTTTCAAGCTCAGTCTCTCATTTCTTTAGTGGCCAAGAAATGAGACTATTCCTGAATCATAATTAGGGTTCATGCCTCTATCATGGTTCCAAGGACAGTCCAAAGTTGTCCTGGGGCATACATGAAGCATAAATGAGCCCTGTACCAGTCACCACACAAGGAAGGTCAAAAGCACAACTGTCTTTACCTTACATGCATAATCTCATTCTTTTCACCAGCTTTCACTTTTATCAAAAGGTCAGAGAAGCAGATCACGGAATTTAGCCAACTGTTCTAAGTCACATTCTCTAGTCTGTAATATAGCAGATCATGTCCAGGGGTATCATTTGTATCTTTTCATTACTTTAAACAGTTTACACTTCTGGTTATCTGAAATGAATGTACAGCTGAACAGACAACATGGTTGCTCCACAGGTGTGAGATCAAGCATCTTTAGTATTTGAATGAACTTTTATTTAGTCACTGATAGCACTTGTTAGTGCTAAGTCTTGTGAGAACAATTAATATAAGATACAACATATGCATTATGGTGAGAGAAATTTATCAGTGATGACAGGTCCACAAAGTAAAATCTATGATGGAGACATACTGAGAGGAGCAAGTTGAGTCCTGTCTGGAGGCAGGGGAGAGAGAGGACAAGGTGGAGATTTTGGAACACTCACAGTAAGCAGTGCAGTAGCAGCGGCTGTGTGGTGCAGGAGCAGCCCAGGGGATATACCCCATGTCCAAGGTCAGGAGCAGCGGCTATGCTTTGCTGGAGTAGCCGTGAAGAGATACCCCACATTCAAGGTAAGAGAAACCCAAGTAAGACAGTAGGCACTATAAGGGAACAGAGGGCAGACAGACTGAAACCACAATCACAAAAAAACTAGCCAATCTGATCACATGAACCACAGCCTTGTCTAACTCAGTGAAACTAAGCCATGCCATGGGGCCACCCAAGATGGATGGGTCATGGTGGAGAGTTCTGACAAAATGTGGTCCACTGGAGAAAGGAATGGTGAACCACTTCAGTATTCTTGCCTTGAGAACCCCAAGAACAGTATGAAAAGGCAAAAAGATAAGATACTGAAAGATGAACTCCTCAGGTTGAGGAGATCAGTGGAGAAATAACTCCAGAAAGAATGAAGAGACAGAGCCAAAGCAAAAACAACACCCATTTGTGGATGTGACTGGTGATAGAAGCAAGGTCCGATGCTGTAAAAAGCAATATTGCATAGGAACCTGGAATGTTAGGTCCATGAATCAAGGCAAATTGGAAGTGGTCAAACAGGAGATGGCAAGAGTGAATGTCAACATTCTAGGAATCAGAGAACTAAAATGGACTGGAATGGGTGAATTTAACTCAGATGACTATTTTATCTACTACTGTGGGCAATAATCCCTTAGAAGAAATGGAATAGCCATCATAATCAACAAAAGGTCTGAAATGCACTACTTGGATGCAATCTAAAAACGACAGAATGATCTCTGTCATTTCCAAGGTAAATCATTCAATATCACAGTAATCCAAGTCTATGCCCCAATCAGTAGTAATGAAGAAGCTGAAGTTGAATGGTTCTATGAAGACCTACAAGACCTTTTAGAACTAACTTGGATGCAATCTAAAAACGACAGAATGATCTCTGTCATTTCCAAGGTAAATCATTCAATATCACAGTAATCCAAGTCTATGCCCCAATCAGTAGTAATGAAGAAGCTGAAGTTGAATGGTTCTATGAAGACCTACAAGACCTTTTAGAACTAACACCCCAAAAAGATGTCCTTTTCATTAGAGGGCACTGGAATGCAAAAGAGGTCAAGAAACACCCGGAGTAATGGGCAAATTTGGCCTTGGGAGTACAGAATGAAGCAGGGCAAAGGCTAATAGAGTTTTGTCAAGAGAACACACTGGTCGTAGCAAAACCTTCTTCCAACAACACAAGAGAAGACTCTACACATGGACATCACCAGATGGCCAACACTGAAATCAGATTGATTATAGTCTTTGCAGCCAAAGGTGGAGAAGCTCTATACAGTCAGCAAAAACAAGACCAGGAGCTGACTGTGGCTCAAATTATGAAATCCTTATTGCCAAATTCAGACTTAAATTGAACAAAGTGAGGAAAACCACTAGACCATTCAGGTATGACCAAAATCAAATCCCTTATGATTATACAGTAGAAGTGAGAAATAGACTTAAGGGACTGGATCTGATAGACAGAGTGCGTGATGAACTATGGACGGAGGTTTGTGATATTGTACAGGAGACAGGGATCAAGACCATCCCCAAGAAAAAGAAATGCAAAAAAGTAAAATGGCTGTCTGAGGAGGCCTTACGAATAGCTGTGAAAAGAAGAGAAGTGAAAAGCAAGGGAGAAAAGGAAAGATATACCCATTTGAATGCAGAGTTCCAAAGAAGAGCAAGGAGAGATAACAAAGCCTTCCAAAGTGATCAATGCAAAGCAATAGAAGAAAAAAATAGAATGGGAAAGACTAGAGATCTCTTCAAAAAATTAGAGATACCAAGGGAACATTTCATGCAAAGATGGGCTCAATAAAGGACAGAAATTGTATGGACCTAACAGAAGCAAAAGATATTTAGAAGAGGTGGCAAGAGTACACAGAAGAACTGTACAAAAAAGATCTTCACGACCCAGATAATCACGATGGTGTGATCACTCACCTAGAGCCAGACATCCTGGAATGTGACGTCAAGTGGGCCTTAGGAAGCATCACTATGAACAAAGCTAGTGGAGGTGATGGAATTCTAGTTGAGCTATTTCAAATCCTAAAAGATGATGCTGTGAAAGTGCTGCACTCAATATGCTAGCACATTTGGAAAACTCAGCAGTGGCCACAGGACTGGAAAGGTCAGTTTTCATTCCAATCCCAAAGAAAGGCAATGCAAAGAATGTTCAAACACTCTGTGCATCAGGGACTCTGGAATTTTCACATAAAGCCATAAAGTAATGCAAATCCCTGCTTCTCATAGGGCAATTTAAAAAAATAAAAACTCTATCCTTCAGGAAGCAGTGACTGTTTAGCATAGTTCTGCTTTAACTGGTATTCAGGCATGGCCTGTAATTTTAGTTTTTGTTTTGTTCTGAACCCACACATCATGCTACTATAGTTGCAGCTGGAGTAGGGTACCCTGGATCCCTGAGCTTTAGAAAATGTACCATTTCTGTGATGCCTTCCACCCTTATCTTTGGCCCTGCTCAGGGAGCCTGTATTTATGGAAACAGGGCAAGCCAATTTTATGAGGAAGAAGTTTTCTGCTTGGCAAGTTCAGGTCTCTGTAAGTGGCAGGAGAAATGTCTGGGTAGTCAGAAACCAATGTAAAAGTATGGGATGCCAGAGAATGCAGGAAGAGAGGAGGAGGAAACTGACAAGGGAAATGAGGTAGCTTCAAATATAAACTTGGTCTTCCTTGAGGCATTTTTGTGGGGTTCTGATTATGTCCTTAGCTAAGTCTCTCTGGCCAACAGGAAATGAGATATCACATTTCTTAAGAGATAATCAGGCCTTAGCAACACCAACACTTGTAATGAAATTGCAAGGACTCCCAACCAAAATTACCAACTCTTTCGTAGGGAGGGACCTCATTTTCTGGAAATATCTATTATTCCTGGAAAACAAAAAGCCCTCAGCAGTCTTCTAGGCCTGACTGGGTCAGTAGTTTCTGTGCTGACCTGTAGGTCAGGATGAATGCTATTGGATGAATGTTACTGGATGAATGCTATTGGATGAATGTTATTGGATGAATGCTATTGGATGTAGTAGCAGCTGAGAAGTGGGGCACCCCTGTCCTCTGGGGTTCACTTTCACTCTAAGTTCTTTAACACCAGCTTCTTGCCAAGGCTTCACCAGCTGTTTATGATCATAACCAACCATTATCTGAGTCTGAGAACCTCATGTAACCTTACCCGAAGTTCAGAGCAGGGATGGAATTTTGAGTCCAGTGTTATAATTTCACACAAGAGCCAATTAGAGAAAATGTTGCATCACCTCCTCACAGTTCATGCTGCAGTAAAGTCCAAAACAAAAACCACAGACTGTTTGTGATTATTTAATATTGTTCTGGTACACAGTCTACTCAAATAAAAAACAAAATGCAATTTATTCCATTCTACTGAGAAATAAAATAAAACTTATTGTAATCACTAGCAGAATATGTTTGGAGAGAAGATGATTTAGGTAATTTTTAAAATTTTAGCCAAAGTAATTTTTCCTACATATGTATTTCAAAACCATATAACTGACGATTACTCTTTTGAACAATACAGGGAGGAAACAGTGGATGAAAAAATAATTTCCATTTTGAAAAATAATCCAATTGCACAAGAATGTTGATAATAACTCTGACATCATTTGGAATAATAAATTTAAAGTGCTGTAATCTAAATTACTATAATGATGCAAGAAAAAAAAGAAATAGGATAGCTAAACAGTAAACAGTGTTTTAAAAGAATGTTTCAAAAACAGGGTCATTGTTACCAATTTAAAGCAATAGTTCTAGCTGACTTTTCAGCACATCTAGCATTGGAGAAGGAAATGGCAACCCACTCCAGTGTTCTTGCCTGGAGAATCCCAGGGACGGGGGAGCCTGGTGGGCTGCCATCTATGGGGTCACACAGAGTCGGATGCGACTGAAGTGACTTAGCAGCAGTAGCAGCAGGGACCTGTTTTGCTCTGTTTTTGCTTCTGTCAGAGTCCATCCTTGAAACTGAATAAAGACTTCATCCCCTCTTCTAATTCTCTATTTATTTAAAGAGGGATTAGGAAGCTAGTTGAACATAAGAACTGAATATGATCTCCAAAAGAAGATGAGTCAGAAAATAAAATGGGGAGTACCTTGACTCATGGCAGAAATATACACTGACTGGGGAAATTTAAGCAGTTTCTGTTCAGACATTGAAAACAGCAAGCCCTTATTTGTTATAATTGGTGAAATGGTTTCTCAAACATGGGCTTCTGGATCTGGGAGAGCTGAACTCTTATTGGATGTTATCTCTTTCCTTCTCATATATCCAGAACTCTTTCATGGGCATAACTACTTTCCTTCTTGGCTGGTGTCCTCCAGTAATTACAAAGGACTTGAAAGTGAGACAGCTGTCAGCCCTCTGGTTGCTAGGGCTGATGTGACTGATCTGATGGACATGGACTCTTTCTTATTCCTCATACCATGAGGAGTTCTCCTGAAGTTCAGAGAGGATGACTTCCACAAGTAGAGAGGATTATTCTTCAATAAAAGGAAAGCAATCACAGCACTCTCTTGTAAGGAACTTTGTATCAGTTGGCTAATTTAAGCAGAAATGGGGAACAGTTTTAGATGAACATATAAAGAATATTTTCATGATTTTGGAAATGGTGAGGAAAGATTTCTTACTCAAGACAAAAAGCACAAACTATGCAAAGTGACTGATAAATTTGACTACATAAAAATGTAATTAAAGTCTGCATCAAAAGACACCGGAGTGCTCCATATCCACTGCAGCCTCTGGCCATCACACCAGTCCCACCTCCTACCAAAGGGGTAAAGGCCAGTAAACACTGAGGAAAGAGGGGGCAGCAATTCGTATTAAAAACAGCCCTCACACCAAAAATCATTAAACCCATGCACGCTGCACAGCGATGTTTCCACATAAATGTAATCCTCCAAGACCACAGTACTCAATTGCTTTTTCTTAACTCATAGAGCAAGAGAAATATAAGTAAAAGGAAGAAGCAGAGGAACCACTTTCAGGTGAAATAGAGAGAGAATTTCCTTGAAAGAACAAACAATGAAACAGACTTCTTTAGCCTAACAGGCACTGAGTTTAAAAGGGGGATAATAAAAATACTGAAGGAATTAAGAAAGCCTATCAATAGAAATGCAGATTGCTGTAAAAAGGAACTAGAAGCTGTAAGGAGCCCAGAAAAATTAGAGAATTCATTTGAAAAGATGAAAGCTGAACTAAAGGCTATGAATAGCAGAATGAATAATGCAGAAGAAGATCTGGAAGACAGAATAATGGAAATCACCCAATTAGAACAGCAGAAAGAAACCCAAATAAAAAAAAAAATTAAAGCAATATAAGAGACCCACAGGATAAAGTAAAGCATGCTAATCTACACATAATAGGGAACTGAGCAGAAGAAAAAGGGGACTGAAAACATACTTGAAGAAATTATGGCTGAAATCTTCCCAATCCTAAAGAAGGCAACAGGTGTCCAGATACAAGAAGCACAGAAGGTTCCAAAAAAGATAAACCCAAATAGACCCACACCACAATATATTATAATAAAAAGTGGCAAAAGATAAAGAGAGGATTCTAAAGGCAACATTCAAAAACAAAGAGTTAATTACAGGGAACCCCTATAAGGCTATGAGCTGAGTTTTCTACAGAAACACTGCAGGCCAGAGGAAGTGGCAAAACTTATATACTTATAACAACAAAGCATTAATAAAGGAAATTAAAGATAACTTAGAAAAATGTGAAGATACCGAATGCTGTTGGATTGAAAGAATTAATCTTATTAAAATGGCCATACTATTCAAAGCCATCTAAAGATTTAATAGGATCCATATAAAATTACCCATGCCATTTTACACAGAACTAGAACAAATAATCCTAAAATTTATGCTGCTGCTGCTGCTAAGTCACTTCAGTCGTGTCCGACTCTGTGCAACCCCATAGACAGCAGCCCACCAGGCTCCCCCATCCCTGGGATTCTCCAGGCAAGAACACTGGAGTGGGTTGCCATTTCCTTCTCCAGTGCATGAAAGTGAAAAGTGAAAGTGAAGTCGCTCAGTCATGTTGACTCTTAGTGACCCCATGGACTGCAGCCTACAAGGCTCCTCCATCCATGTGATTCTCCAGGTAAGAGTACTGGAGTGGGTTGCCATTTCCTAAAATTTATATGGAACCATAAAAGACTCAGAATTGCCAAAGCAATCCTGCAGAAAAAAATGAACAAAGCAGGAGGCATAGCCCTACTAGATTTGAACAATACCACAAAGCTTCAGGAATTAAAACAGTATGGAATTTGGACAAAAATAGACATAAGGATCAATGGAACAGAATAGAGAGCCCAGAGAAAAGCCCACACACCTACAGTCAATTAATCTTGGACAAAGGAGGTTAAGAATATAAAATGAGAAAAAAAAAAAAACAGTCTCTTCAGGAAGCGGTGCTGGGAAAGTTGGACAGCTGCACGTAAATCAGTGAAGTTAGAACACATGCTTACACTAAGTATAAAAATAAACACAAAATGGCTTAAAGACTTAAACATAAGATATGATACCATTAAACTATTAGAAGAGATTATAGGCAAAATGTTCTCTGACATAAACTGTACCAGCATTTTCTTAAGTCAGTCTCCCAAAGCAAGGCAACAGAAACAGAAAGTGAAAGTAAAGTCGCTCAGTCGTGTCTGACTCTTTGCGACCCCATGGACTGTAGCCTACCAGGCTCCTCCCTCCATGGGATTCTCCAGGCAAGAGTACTGGAGTGGGTTGACATTGCCTTCTCCAGGGGATCTTCCCGACCCAGGGATCGAACACAGGTCTCCTGCATTCCAGGCAGACGCTTTAACCTCTGAGCCACCAGGGAAGCCCATATAGAAACAGAATCAACAACAAAAACAAACCTGAACCTTATCAAACTTACAAGCTTTTTCACAGCAAAGGAAACCATAAACAAAATGAAAAGATAACCTACAGTGATCAACCAAATGGTGCAACCAATATGGACTTAGTTTCTAAAATGTACAAACAACTCATACAACTCAACAAAAGACAAACACTGCAATTGACAAATAGACAGAAGACCTAAAGAGACATTTATCCTAAGAAGACATACAGATGGCCAACAGGCACATGAAAAGTTGTTTGACATCACTAATTACTAGAGAAATGCAAATCAAAACTACAAAGAGGTACCACCTCACACTAGTCAGAATGGTCAACAGTAAAAAGTCTGTAAATAACAAATGCTGGAGAAGATGTGGAGAAAAGAAAACCTTTTTACACTGTTGGTGGGAACAGAAAAAAGTATGGAGGTTCTCAGAAAACTAAAAATATACTGGCCATCCAATCCAGCAATCCCACTCCTGTGTATATACCCAGAAAAACTAAAATTCTAAAAGATACATGCACTCCTATGTTCACAGCAGCACTATTTACAATAGCCAAGGCATGGAAACAACCTAAATGTCCATCAACAGTTGAATGGATAAGGAAGATGTGGTACATATATCTGGAGAAGGAAATGGCAATCCACTCCAGCACTCTTGCCTGGAAAATCCCATGGATGGAGGAGCCTGATAGGCTACAGTCTATGGGATCGCAAAGAGTCCTACAATGGAATATTACTCAGTCATTAAAAGGAATGAAATAATGCCATTTACAGCAACATGCATACCGAGAGATTATCATAACAAGTGAAGTCAGAAAGAAGACAAATACCATATGATATCACTTATATGTGGAATATAAAATTTGACATAAATCAACATATCTATGAGATGAAAAAAAAAAAACAGACTTACAGGTATAGAGAACAGACTTGTGGTTTCCAAGGGGGAGGGGGAAAGGGGAGGGAAGGAATGTGAACGTGGGATTAGTAGAGGCAAATTATTACATATGGGATAGAAAAACAACACGGTTCTACTGTATAGCACAGGGAACTATATTCAGCATCCTGTGACAAAATGGAAGGAATATGAAAAAGAATACATAACTGAGTCATTTTTCCATACAGAAGAAATTAACACACCACTATAAATCAACTATACTTCAATAAAATCTAAAAAAATACACTGGAGGCAAAACAAAACCAATCAAAACATTGGGAGCATTTGCTAAAAATGTTTTAGCAAAACAAATACTTGACAGAAAATTATCACCTAGAATGTGTATAGAACTCCTGTAAGTCACTAAAAAACAGTATATTTCCCATGTTCTCCTCTTGACCTTTGAGCTATTGTCAAACATTTTACTTCTTCATTGTTCTAAAACCCATACTTCACTACTGTTTATTTAAAAAGTCAATATCTTTTATCGATTAAATAAGAAAAAAACTATTATTTTTTCACAAACATATTATTATTTTTGATGACCTTCATTCCTTTGCTCAGAGGTCTGATATCATGTGCTATCATTTTCTTCCAGCCCAAAGGACTTCTTTTCACACTTCTTATAGTTGGGTCTGCTAATAAAAAAAAAATTCTTTCACCTTTGTATGACCCAACAAGTTTTTGTTTCATGTTTGTTTCTGAAATATATATCCATTGGATATAGAATTCTAGGTTGTTGTTTTTTCCTTTGAGTGCTTTAACGATGATGCTCCAGCTTCTAGTCACTGCACTGTTTCCAAATGAAATCTGCTGCCATTCTTACCTTTGTTCCTCTGTAGATAAAACGTTTTTACTCTGGATGCTTAAGATTCTGCTTCTAAGATTTTTACAATGTACCTTCTTATAGTTTCCTTCATGTTTCTTGGGTTTGGTGTTTGCTGAGAATCTTGGATGTGAGAGTTCATAATTTTAATCAAATTTGAAAAAAATTTTCAAATTTGATTAAACATTTCTTTGTGTGTGTAGGTATATATACACATATATACCTACACACACATATATATCCTTTCCTTTTCTTATCCAGAGACTATCACACATATAGTAGGTTGCTGGAAATCATCGCATACCTCACTAATGATGGTTTATTTCTTTTTGCTATCTTTAAATGAGTCTGTTCTTTGTTTCATTTTGGATAGTTGCTATTGCTATATCTTCAAGTTCATTTTTCTTTTTGTCGACAATATTCAGCCTGCTATTAATTTATCAACTGCTGTTTCATCTCCTGCATTATAATTTTCACCTCTAGCATTTCAATCAGGATATTTTTCTATGTATTACATACTAACGTGATAAGTGAAGTCACTCAGTCGTGTCCGACTCTTCACGACCCCATGGACTGTAGCCTACCAGGCTCCTTCCTCCATGGGATTCTCCAGGCAAGAATACTGGAATGGGTTGCCATTTCCTTCTCCAGGGGATCTTCCTGACCCAGGGATCGAACACAGGTCTCCTGCATTCCAGGTAGACACTTTAACCTCTGAGGCACCAGGGAAGTCCTACAGTGTTTCATTTTCCTCTAGTTTATTCAACATATGCAATACAGTTATAAAAGCTTTTTTTCCCCCAAGTGCTTGTTTGCTAACTGAAGCATTTATGTGTGGGTCAGTTTCAATACTTAATTTTCCTTCTTCTTGAGAGTTTTAATTAGATGACATTGTGAATTTTACCTTGACAGGAGTTAGGCACTTTTGTATTCCTGTTGGAAACAGTTCGATCATTTTAGGCCTTGCTTTTAAATTTTTAGGTATGAACATAACAACATTTATTCTAGGAATAATCATCCCCCTGCTGAGAGAAGAGCCTTCTGACTACCCACTTTCTTCTGAATTATAAGATTCTCCAGTCTGACTGGTGGGAAGAGAAGTCAGGAAAACAATGCTACATGAAGCAATGCTAAATGATCAGAGCTTTCTTAACAAAGATTGCTGGTACCTGGGTGAACGGATGCTGAATGACAAACAAGCCTTAGGAGTTAAGACTTACAGTGTTATTTATACAAGTGACTTGGGGACCCTCACACTTTACCCTCTGCCAAGAGCATTTCTCTATGTTAAAAGGCAAAAACGTCTCTCTCCCTCTTTCTGGATGAGGGGTGAGAGCAGATGGGTCAGCTCTCTTGTATAGACCCTATGTACACACAGGAGATTTATGCCCTAATGCATTGCCCTTTGGGGAAATGGAGCATGAGAAACTGACAACATATGTTCTCTGAGTAATTAAATACTTTTCTCTGATCTAGAAACTTCATGTTTCCTGTCAAAAAATTAATAAATATAGATGTAAAAACTTAATAATAGGCACTATTCCCATTACTGTGTGAGTTCTGAGTACATTTAATCCTTTTGCATGGTTCATTTCCCAGCCTTGGGTATTTTTATCACAAATATATACTGATTAGTATTCTGCTGTATCCTTTTGCAAGCCTCCAGAGTTCTCTGTCTGTTTATAGTTCTCTCCTCTGGTATTCTGTTCTGTGAATTCTAGCTATTTGGGATTCTTCAGCTTAGCACACAAAGCTTTGCCTGAGTTAGTCTCTACTGTGCCATGACATGAAAATAAGCATCAGAGGGTTCTTCTCATTTTTCTTGTATCTCAGCAATCACAATTCTTTGTTGCCTAGTGTTCAATGTCATATATTTTGTCTAGTGTTTTAATTGTTAAGGTTTAGGAGAGGGGTAATTCTAGTACTCTATCTCTGATGGGAGTAGAAGTGATACTGAAACATTTTCAGCAGAGAAAATTGTAAAGAGAATCAACTGCCCATATCAGGAAAATAAGTAAAGACATTTTCAGATAATCATACAGTGATATACACTACAGCCAGCATTTTAATAAAAAATGTCACACATGCAATTTTGAGCATCAGAGACATACATACAACTGCCTCATTATCCCCACTTAACAAAAGTGAAAAGTTGTAGAATAATATGTAGATTCTCATAGAAGACAAATATTTTATAAAGAGGCAAATCAATACTATATATTAATTTCGAATACCTACACATGGAGAATGAGTAGAAAAACTTCTATTAGAATGATAAGCATCTAACTGAAAAATGTTGATCAGTTACCTTTTGAAAATAGCATATATTTACAGTTTTATTTCCTATTTGGTCAGTACATAGATGTATGATTGTAGACAAAGCAGCAGCCCTCTTCAAAATCCAGCTCTGAAGTATTTCTCTAAAATTATTATAGGAAGCTAATATTTTAATCTGTTTTTTCAACAATGATTTTGAAATTCATACAATATCCTATATAAATCCCTTTTGGCTTAAAGTAGCTAAAGTATATTCAAGTCTCTGCAATTAAAGCTTGACTCATATAAAATATCATTCAGAAAATGAAGACCTGTAGTATCAAGGATGTATATATTTAAAAGGGTAAGATATTTTAGGTACAGAGAACAGTTGAAACCAAGAAACTAGAACCTTCTCACTTGTATTTAAACA
The DNA here is from genome assembly GCA_006410635.1 of Cephalophus harveyi. Lineage (NCBI taxonomy): Eukaryota > Metazoa > Chordata > Mammalia > Artiodactyla > Bovidae > Cephalophus > Cephalophus harveyi. The sequence goes on along the minus strand of SJYT01074413.1, from coordinate 12,921 downwards.
TTCTCAATTCACCCACATCTTAGAGGATAGACCCACTTTCCCCTCTATACACTAACACCTAGCTTTTGGCAATTAACTTCCATTCCACTAAAATTATTGGAGGATTTTAGTATTCCACTTACTTGACCTCTAAGTGTGTTCAGTAATCCCACATATAACATTCCCTGGTGGTCCAGTGATTACGAATCTGCCTGGGGTCATGGGTTCTATCCCTGGACTGAGAAGATCCCACATACTGCACCACAGCTACTGAGCTCTAGTTTGCGCTCTAGAGCCCTCAAGCCACAGCTACTGAGCTCTCATCTGCTGAAGCCTGCATGCCCTGGAGGCTGTGCTCCACAACAAGAGAAGCCCACAAAGAGGAGCCTATGCACTGCAACTAGAGAGGAGTCCCTGTTGGCTGCAACTAGAGACAGCCCTTACACACCAATGAACACTCAGCACAGCCAATAAGCAAAATAAAAAAAGAAAATCATATTGTATGCTGCTGCTGCTAAGTTGCTTCAGTCGTGACCAACTCTGTGCGACCCCATAGACAGCAGCCCACCAGGCTCCCCCATCCCTGGGATTCTCCAGGCAAGAACACTGGAGTGGGTTGCCATTTCCTTCTCCAATGCGTGAAAGTGAAAAGTGAAAGCAAAGTCGCTCAGTCGTGTCTGATTCTTCCCGACCCCATGGACTGCAGCCTACCAGGCTCCTCCGCCCATGGGATTCTCCAGGCAAGAGTACTGGAGTGGGGTGCCATTGCCTTCTCCAACAACCTAAATATAAACAACTTAAAAAAAAATTCTTAACAACAATAAAAAGTGTGACTGAATATACACATATACATATACACCTATAAGCAAAATCAAAACAGTCTAACAAAATAAAGTAAAATAGATTGACCTGGCGAACAAAGGAAACCAAAAATTTTATCTACCAGAACAAAACTAACTAAAGCACAAACTGGAAAACAAAACTAAAGCAAGGTGCCAATTGGGGAATAAAGCAACGAAAATAAAACTAACAAATATGTTGAGAGGAAAGGAGAAAAAGAAAGGAAAGAAGGAATAGATATGCAAAGTTACACAGAGGTAGATAAAGATTTATATATATTAAGGTTACCTCCAAGGGGATAAGAACAGTAGGAAAAACAAACAAAATGAATAAATGCAGAAAAAATAATAGGTTTAAAAATTTTTTTTAATTTAAAAAAGATAAAAAATAAATAAAAAGGAGCACTGAGCAGAACTGTGAAAGCACAACACAGAGTCAGAAGTTTACAACAATAAAAAATGTGACTGCTAAAATCGACAACTACAACAGAGTGGGGGAAAAAAGGAAAAAAAGAGAAAAAGAAAAAAAAAATACAAAAGAATCTGCAGAATAAGTCAAAACATAAGAATAAGAAATGTTTTTCCTGGGTCACTGCTGTCAGAGTCCTTTCCCTCGCTGGGAGCCACAGTCCACCTCACCTCCCTAGGATGCCCCCCATGCTGATCTCTGGACCTGCTGTGGGGGCAGCTCAGATTCTAATCTGGTCCTATTCCAGTGTGTTCTTGCCTCCAGTGTCCACAGCTATCAGAACTAGTGCGTTTTCTTTTGTGGGAGCTCTCAATGGCCTTTTATATATTCCATAGACAGAGTCTGCCTAGTTGATCATGTGGATTTAATCTGCAGCTTGTTCAGCTGGTGGGAAGGTTTTGGGTCTTCTTCCTTAGCCACACTGCCCCTGAGTTTCAACTGTGGTTTTATTTCCACCTCTACATGTGGGTTGTCCACTGGGGTTTGCTCCTGAGGCTGTCCTGGAGGACTTGGGTTTGCCCCTGTGAGGGCCAGGTGTGGAGGTGGTGCAGCTTCTTGGGTTGCAGGGGTTCTGGCAGCACCAGGTACTCAGGGGAGTTGGCAGGTAGGGCAGCAGGATATACACTACTCTAGAAGGGTATGGCAACCAGTATTGGCCAATATGCTCCAGTATTCTTGCCTGGAGACCTCCCTCTCTGACAGAGAAGCCTGGCAGGCCACAGTCTACAAGGCTGCAAAGAGTCAGACACAACCAAAGTGACCCTGTGCGCATAGACACAAGACTTTTTGTTACCTGTGACACCTCTGCCCCAGTGAGAGTTGAATGTGAAGGTGGTGCAGCTGCTTGGCTTGCAGGGACCCAGGTGGTGCCTAGTGTGCAGGGACATGGACTGCCTCCACCGCAGGAATTATGGCCTTATGAGAGTCTGTTTTCAAGCCTCTTGTAGCTGGCGATCTGAAGGCCTCTTTGGCCAGTCTTTCCCCATAGCTTTGCCCATCCAGGCACTTAAAGGGCTCCCTTGCCTGGGGTCCTTCTCTGTTGTTTGGTGCGTCAGGCACATAGAGGGACCCCCTGGCTGAGGTCCTACTCTGTGTATCTGCACATCAGGCACTAAAAAGGGCACCCTGGATGGGGTCCTACTCTGTAGTTCAGTGCACCAGGCATTTGATGGGTCACCTTATCTATTGTTCAGCTGTGGATGCTGGCCCTGTGGGGAGAGAGAGGCCATGGTGGTGGCTCCACCTGCTCCGTGTGACTCAGCAGTATCACCCTGCTTCCATGGCTGCCTGGCTTTCCTTCCCTGGCATTTCCCACCACGAACTCCTCCCTCACGTCCCCTTGATCTGTCTCTTCACAGTCAGCAGCAGCCCTTGCCCTGGGATTGCTCCACAATCCCTAAACTCCAGCTCCCAGCTGCTGCACCTTCCAGGGGACCGGCGTTTTTGTCAGGCGTATTTATGGCTGCAGCAAGGACTGTCTAGTTCTCATTCCATTTAGGCTGCCTTGGATCAGCTCTTTCATTCTCAGCCTTAAATGGTTCTCCTCTGACTCAGATAACTGCCTGGATGTGGGGATCAGACCCCTGCTTCAGTTCCCCCATCTGCTGAGGGCAGATCTAGTCCTACTCTCACTCTTGTTTTTCCCCCTAGTTCCTTTGTCCTACTGAGTTTTGCATGGTTCTAGTATTCTTTCCCACTGGTCAGGTACTCCTGTCTGCTCTCAGCTGGTGTTTTCTGTATGCACTTCTGTGTCTGAAGGTGTATCCACCAGGAGAGATGTATTCCATGTTCAACTACAGTATCACCATCTTGTTTCTTTATAATTTTAATTTTTCTAAACCTATTATATTTTTTCTTATTTCTTTGCCTTTCCTACTGTTCTTTTCCACCTGCAGTTAATCTTTAATGTATATAAATCTTCTTCATCTACCTCTATTTAACTTTGCATATCTACTTTTTTTTCTCCCTTTCCTTGCCTCTCAACGTATTTGTTGGTTTTGTTTACATTGCTTTATTCCCCACTTGGCACCTTGATTTAGTTTTGTTTTCCAGTTTGTGCTGTAGTTGGTTTTTTTCTTAAATGATAAATATAACTTTTTATTTCCTTTGTTTGCTGGGTTAATCTACTGTATTTTATTTTTGCTGGACTATTTTTACTTTGCTCATGGGTGTATATTCCATTATTTTAAGTGTTATTTGCCTGATTTTGTAATTGCTATTTGTCTGGGGTTCATCTTTGGTTTCTCATTTTTGGATATTTGTTTTAATCTCACTTAATGCCATAACAAACTACTTGTAGAATCTTCCTGACCAGATTGAAGCCCTGAGCCTTTGGAGTGGGAGTACTGACTCCAAGACCCTAGACTGCCAGAGAACTAACCCTAGGGAGTATCAGATAGTGAGAACTCACAAAAACGAAACCACATGAATACAAGGCCCAGCATCACCCAACCACCAGTAGCACCCTGTGTAGGACGCCTCATGGAAACAACAAACAAAACAAAAATACAAACCCAATCATCAGCAGACAAGTTTACCACCTCACTCAGACTTGCCAATCAGAGGAAAAACAAACAAAAACTCAGCACAAATCTCACCCTATACAAAGCTTACACAAACCACTGGACCAAACTTAGGAGGGCATAAACCAAAAAGAAGAAAGAATTCAACCTTCTCCAAGGAACAAATTCAACTTTCCTTGAAGCCTGGGAAAAGCAGACCTCAAACACAATAAGTTAAAAAAAAAAAAAAAAGAAAAGGCAGAGAAATACTACACAAATGAAGGAAAAAACTAGAAACACAGAAGCTGAAATAACTGAAGAGGAAATAGGCAAACTACACGAAAAAGAATTCAGAATAATGATAGTAAAGATGATCAAAAACCTTGAAAACAAAATGGAGAAAATGCATGAATCATTTAACAAAGACCTAGAATAATTAAAGAATAAACACACAGATACAACACCATTATTGAAATTAAAAATACTCTAGAAGAAATCAATAGGAGAATATCCAAGGCAGAAGAATGAATCAGTGATCTTGAAGATAAAATGGTGGAAATAACTTCTGAAGAGCAGAATAAAGTAAAAAGAATGAAAAGAACAGAGGATAGTCTCAGAGACCTCTGGGACAATATCAAGAGCAACAATATTCGGATTATAGGGGTCCCAGAAGAAGAAGAGAAAAAGAAAGGGTATGGAAAATTTTTGAAGAGATTATAATTGAAATTTTCCCCAACATGGAAAAGCAAATAGTCAATCAAGTCCAAGAGGTATAAAGAGTCCCATAAAGGATAAATCCAAGGAGAAACATGCCAAGACACATACTAATCAAACTAACAAAGACTAACCACAAAGAAAGAATATTAAAAGCAGCAAGGGAGAAGCAACAAGTAACATAAAAGGGAAACCCCATACACTTTACAGCGATCTTTCAGTAGAAACTCTGCAGGCCAGAAGGGAATAGCAGAATATATTTAAAGTACTAAAGGGGAAAAATCTACAACCAAGATTACTGTACCCAGCAAGGATCTCATTCAAAATTGGTAGAGAAATAAAAAGCTTTTCAGACAAGTAAAAGTTAAGAGAATTCAGTACCACCAAACCGGCTTTACAACAAAGATTAAATGGACTTATATAGTTAAAAAATACAAGAGAAGAAAAAAGATCTACCAAATCAATGCCAAACAATTAAGAAAATGGCAATAGAAACACATATATCAATAATTACTTTAAATGTAAATGGATTAAATGCTTCAACCAAAAGACACAGACTGGCTGAACGGAAACCAAAACAAGACCCATATATATGCTGTCTACAAGAAACCCACTTCAGATCTCAAGACAAATATATACTGAAAGTGAAAGGATGGAAAAACATATTCCATACAAATGGGAAGCAAAAGAAGGCTGGAGTAGCAATCCTCATATCAGAAAAAAATAGACCTTAAAATAAAGATTACAAAAGATAAGGAAAGACACTACATAATGATCAAGGGATCAATCCAAGAGGAAGACATAACAATTGTAAATATCTATGCACCCAACATAGGAGCACCTCAATACATAGGACAAACATTAACAGATATAAAAGGAGAAATTGACAGTAACACAATAATAGTAGGAGACTTTAACACCCCCACTCACACCAATGGACAGATCATCAAAACAGAAAATTAATAAGGAAACACAAGTCTTAAATGATACATTAGATGAGATGGATCTAATTGATATCTTCAGGACATTCCATCCAAATGCAGAAGAATACACCTTCTTCTCAAGTGCATATGGAACGTTCTCTAGGATAGACCACATCTTGGATCACAAATCAAACCTCAGTAAATTTAATAAAATTGAAATCATATCAAGCATCTTCTCCAACCACAATCCTATGAGACTAGATATCAATTACAAGAAAAAAACTGTAAGAAACAAAAATTCATGGAGATTAAATAGCATGTTTCTAAATAACCAACAGGTTACTGAAGAAATCAAAAGGAAAATAAAAAAAATTTCTCAAAACAAACGACAATGAAAACATGACAACTCAAAACCCATGGGATGCAGCAAAAGCAGTTCTAAGAAGGAAGTTTGGTTGTTTTGGTTTGGTCACTAAGTCTTGTCTGACTCTTGAGACCCCATGGACTGTAGCCTGTCAGGCTTCTCTGTCCATAGGATTCTCCAGGCAAGAATACTGGAGTGGGTTTCCATTTCCTTCTCCAGGGGATCTTCCCGACCCAGGGATCAAATCTGGGTCTCCTGTATTGCAGGCAGATTCTTTACCAACTGAGCTAAGAGTTTATAGCGATACAATCCTATGTCAAGAAACAAGAAAAACATCGAATAGAAAACCCAATTTTACACCTAAAACAACTGGAAAAAGAAAGAGAAGAAGAACAACAACAACAATAAAAAAAACCCAAAACTAGTAGAAGGAAAAAAATCATAGAGATCCGAGCAGAAATAAATGGAAAAGAACGAAACAATAGTAAAGATTAATAAAACTAAAAGCTGGTTCTTTGAGAAGACAAACAAAATTGACAAATCTTTAGACAGACTCATCAAGAAAAAAGAGAGAAGAATAAAATCAACAAAATTAGAAATGAAAAAGGAGAGGTTACAACAGTCAGTGCAGAAATACAAAGGATTTTAAGAGACTATTATGAACAACTATATGACAATAAAATAGATAACCTGGAAGAAATGGACAGATTCTTAGAACTAAGTTCAATCTTCCAAGACTGAACCAGGAAGAAATAGAAATCATGAACAACCCAATCACAAGCACTGAAATTGAAGCCGTGATCAAAAATCTTGCAAAAAACAAAAGCCCAGGACCAGATGGCGTCACTGGAGAATTCTATCAAACATTTAGAGAAGAGCTAATGCTAATCCTTTTAAAAACTCTTTCAAAACATTGCAGAGGAACACTTCCAAACTCATTCTACGAGGCCAACATCACCCTGATACCAAAACCAGGCAAAGACAATACAAAAACAGAATAACTACAGGCCAATATCACTGATGAACATAGATGTAAAAATCCTCAACAGAAGTTTAGCAAATAGAATTCAGCAAGACATCAAAAAGCTCATATACCATGATCAAGTTGGATTTATTCTAGGGATGCAAGGATTCTTCAATACATGCAAATCAATCAATGTGATACACCATATTAACAAATTGAAAGATATAAATCATATGATAATATCAATAGATGCATTTGACAAAAAGCCTTTGACAAATTTCAGCACCCACTTATGATTAACACTCTTCAAAAACTGTGCATAGAAGGAACCTACATCAACATAGTAAAGCCCATATATGATAAGCTTACAGCAAGCATTATTCTCAATGGTGAAAAACTAAAAGCATTCCACCTAAGATCAGGAACAAGACAAGGGTGTCCACTTTCACCACTATTATGCAACACAGTTCTGGAAGTCCTAGCTACAGCAATCAGAGAAGTAAAAGATATAAAAGGAATCCAGATTGGAAAAGAAGAAATAAAACTCTCACTGTTTGCAGATGACGTGATACTGTACATAGCAAACCCTAAAGATAGTATCAGAAAATTACTAGGGCTAATCAGTGAATTTAGCAAAGTTGCAGAATACAAAATCAATACACAGAAATCACTTGCATTTCTATATATCAACAATGAAAAATCAGAAAGAGAAATTAAGGAATCAACAAATTGTGACAAAAAGAATTATATATCTAGGAATAAATTTACCTAAGGAGACAAAAGAACTGTACACAGAAAACTATAAGACATTAATGAAAGAAATCAAAATGACATAAACAGATGGAGAGATATTCCATATTCCTGGGTAGGAAGAATCAATATTGTGAAAATGACTATACTAACAAATGCAATCTACAGATTCAATGCAATCCCTATCAATTTCCAATGGTATTTTTCACAGAACTAGAACAAAAAATTTCACAATTCATATAGAAACACAAAAGACCCCCCATAGCCAAAGCAGTCTGGAGAAAGAAGAATGAAATTGGAAGAATCAACCTTCCTGACTTCAGATTATACTATAAAGCTACAGTCATCAAAACTGGCACAAGAATAGAATGGTATGGTACTGACACAGAAACAGAATTACAGACCCATGAAACAAGATTAAAAAGCCCAGAAATAAACCCATGCACCTATGGGTACCTTATTTTTGACAAAGGAGGCAAGAATATGCAATGGGGCAAAGACAGCCTCTTCAATAAATGGGAAAACTGGAGAGCTACATGTAAAAGAATGAAATTAGAACACTTCCTAACACCATAAACAAAGGTAAACTCAAAATGGATTAAAGACCTAAATATAAGACCAGAAACTATAAAACTCTTAGAGGAAAACAAAAGCAGAACACTCGATGACATAAATCAAAGCAAGATCCTCTATGACCCACCTCCTAGAGTAATGGATATAAAAACAAAAGTAAACAAGTGGGACCTGATTAAACTTGAAAGCTTTTGAACAGCAAAGGAACCAATAAGCAAGGTGAAAAGACAACCCTCAGAAATTTCCAAAATATATAAGCAGCTCATACAACTCAATACCAGCAAAACAAACAACCCAATCCAAAAGTGGGAAAAAGACCTAAACAGACATTTCTCCAAAGAAGACATACAGATGGCTAAGAAACATACATGAAAAGATGCTCAACATCACTCATTATTCAGTTCAGTCTCTCAGCTGTGACCGACTCTTTGTGTTTGTGACCCCATGAACTGCAGCATGCCAGGCCTCCCTGTCCATCACCAACTCCAGGAGCTTACCCAAACTCATGTCCGTTGAGTTAGTGATGCCATCTAACCATCTCATCCTCTGTCATCCCCTTCTCCTCCTGCCTTCAATCTTTCCCAACATCAGGGTCTTTTCAAATGAGTCAGCTCTTTGCATCAGGTGGATGAGAAATGCAAATCAAAAGCACAATGAGGTATCACCTCACACTGGTCAGAATGGCCATCATCAAAAAGTCTACAAACAGTAAATGCTGGAGAGGGTGTGGAGATAGGGAACACCCTGGCACTGTTGGTGGGAATGTAAATTGATATTGCCACTATGGATGATGGTATGGAGATTCCTTAAAAACCTAGGACTAAAACCACCATATGACCCAGCAATCCCATTCCTAGTCAAATACCCTGAGGAAACCAAAATGGAAAAAGACACATGTATCCCATTGTTCACTGCAGCACTATTTACAATAGCTAGAACATGGAAGCAACCTAGATGTCCATCGGCAGATGAATGGATAAAGAAATTGTGGTACATATACACAGTGAAATATTACTCAGCCATAAAAAGGAATGCATTTGAGTCAGTTCTAATAAGGTGGATGAACCTAGAACCTATTCAGAATGAGGTAAGTCAGAAAGGGAAAGATAAATATTGTATTCTAAATGGTACTGAAGAATTTATAGGGCAACAATGGAGAAACAGACATAGAGAACAGACTTATGGACATGGGGAAAGGGGAAGAGAGTGTAAGATGAATGGAAAGAGTAACGTGGAAACTTATATTACTATATGTAAAATAGATAGGCAATGGGAATTTGCTCTATGGCTCAGAAAACTCAAACGGGCTCTGTATCAACATAGAGGGGTGGGATGAGGAGGGAGATGGGAGGGAGTTTCAAAAGGGAGGTGATATATGTATACCTATGGCTGATTCATGTTGAGGTTTGACAGAAAACAGCAAAATTCTGTAAAGCAATTATCCTATGATAAAAATAGATTAATTTAAAAAATTCTTTCTTCAGCTTATAATACTCTGCCAGTTCTCCCCTTTCTTTCTGGTCCTTCATTTCCAGCCTTAAATGCAGGTTCATATACCAGGCCATTTAATACTGGATTTCTGAAATCTGGTGGTTGGTCCTTTCCTCACTTTATACTATATCCTTAAGGGATATAATTTATGCCCATAGTCTCAAATACATTCATGGACAAGTAAATTTCAAATTTCTATCTCTTGCCCTGAAATATCATATGAATACCATCTTATATATATATATACATATATCTTCTATCTTATATATCTATCTCTCTCGCTCTCTATATATATAAAAGATGGTATTCATATGAGATTTCAGGGCAAGAGATAGAAATTTGAAATTTACTTGTCCATGAATGCATTTGAGACTATGGGCATAAATTATATACAAGCTGCCAATTAAGTATCTCCAATTAGTAAAGGTTCCTCAAACTCATCATGTCAAAAATCAAAAGCACATTTGCTTTCAGTCATCTATGCAAGTTAGGCCCCAGTTTTAAAGGTGAGAATGATCTTTAAAATTGGCAAAACTGAGTAATCTGACAAAGTCACAAGATCCAACAACAACAAATCATGTCTTGACATTTGTCATCACTCATTAAATATATCATGAATGTATAGATTGCAACCCCATTCAGAACTGATCATCACGTTCTTACAGTAAAATTATTGGTGCAAGATGAGAAGCGTTGTTGAAATTCTGTTTTCCATGAATGAATCTGGTGGAAATTATAATATTTGAATGAGTGAAGGCAAGCAAAAGACAAACATGCATACATCTTTAAAATGAACATCATTACGATGCCCTCTCTCACATAGTTTTGGAAATCAGAGACAAAACAGTTACACAAGGAACAAAGTCATCAAAATTGGAAAGCAAAAAGTAAAACCATGACATCATACACAGAAAATCCTAAAGACTTCACCAAAAAACTGTTGAAACTAATAAACAAATTTAATAAAGGTACAATATACAAAATCAGTACAAAAAATTTGTTTTGTTTCTGTATGCTAATGGCAAACTATCAGAAAACCCATTTACAATTGCATCAAAAAGGATAAAATTACAAGGAATAAATTTAACCAAGGAGTTGAAAGACCTGTTCACTGAAAACTAGATGACACTGATGAAGGAAATTGAAGAAGATACAAATATATGGGAGGGTTTCGCAGGTTCATGGATTGGAAGTATTGATATTGTTAAAATGTCCATACTACTCAAAGTAACCCACAGATTCAGTGCAATCACTGTCAAGATTCATAGAAATAAGAAAAACAATCCTAAAACTTGTATGGAACCATGAAAGACACTTAATAGCCAAAGTCATCTTGAGAAAGAAGAAGAAAACTGAAGGCATCATTTTTCTTGATCTCAAATTACTTTACAAAGCTACTGTAATCAAAACAGTATGATATTGGCATTAAAACAGATACGTAGAACAATGGAAAAGATTAGAGAACCCAGAGAAAAGCCAAACATATAAGGTTAATTAATTCATGACACAGGAATCAAGAATACACAATATACAGTCTGTTCAATAAATAGTGTTGGGAAAGCTGAACACAAAAGAATGAAACTGGACTGTTATCTAACACCATACACAAAAATTAACTTAAAATTGATTAAAGACTTGAATGTGAGACCTGAAACCATAACACAATATAAGAAAAAAATAGGTGGTAAGTTTCTTGTTTTAAGTCTTGGTGATGATTTTTCAATCTGATGCCAAAAAGCAAAAGCAATAAAAGAAAAAAAAAGGAAGGGAACCATTTTAAACTAAAAAGCTTTCATACAGAAAAAAAGAATTAACAAAATGAAAAGGCAATCTACCAATTGGGAGAAAATATTTGCAAATAATATATTTGATAAGGATTAATATCCAAAACATATGAAGAACTCATAAAACTCAATATAAAAACTCAAAGAATTCAATTAAAATCTAGGTAGAGAATCTGAAAAGACACTTTTCCAAGGAAGACATATAGAGGGCCAACACGCACATAATAAAAAGTTCAACATCACTAATCGTCAGAGAAATGCAAATTAAAACCACAATGGTGATATCCATAACGTCTCAGCTATTAGAATGGGTATTATCAAAAAGACAAGAAATAAACAATTTTGGAAAGGACATGGAGAAAGGGAATCCTTCTACACTCTTAATGGAAATGTTAATCAGTGCAGCCACCGTGGAAGTTTGTTAGAAAATTAAAAATAGAACTACCATGCTGCTACTGCTGCTAAGTCGCTTCAGTCGTGTCCGACTCTGTGCGACCCCATAGAAAGCAGCCCACCAGGCTCCCCCATCCCTGGGATTCTCCAGGCAAGAACACTGGAGTGGGTTGCCATTTCCTTCTCCAATGCATGAAAGTGAAAAGTGAAAGTGAAGTTGCTCAGTCGTGTCCGACTCTTCGCAACTTCATGGACTGCAGCCTTCCAGGCTCCTCCCTCCATGGGATTTTCCAGGCAAGAGTACTGGAGTGTGGTGCCATTGCCTTCTCCAAGAACTACCATATGACCCAGCAATTCCACATCTGGGTATTTATTAAATGAAAACAAAAACGTTAACTAGAAAAGTTATATACAACCCTTGCTCACCAAAACGTTCTATACAGTATCCAAGATATGAAAATAACCTAAATCAACATACGAACTGATAAACAAAATGTGATAAACACATTCACAAGTGCACAGAGGAATACTCTTCAGCCACAAAACAACAGTGCAATCTTGCCTTTTGCCGTAAGATGAATGGACTCTGAACAGACCCTGAATATTTCACAATTTATACTATGTGAAATAAATTAGACAGAAAAAGACAAGTACTACGAGATCTCACTTATATATGGAATATAAAAAAACTGCAACCCCTCAAAACACACAACTCCCCCCACCCCAGAACTAATAGATAGAACAGACTGGTGTTGCCAGAGGTGGGCAAAATGGGTTAAGGTCAAAAGGTAAAAACCTCCAGTTTTAAAATAAGTAAGTCCTAGAAGTGCAATGTGTGTGCATGCAGTCGTGTCCAGCTCTTTGTGACCTATGGACTGCAGCCCGCCAGGCTCCTCTGTCTATGGGATTCTCCAGGCAAGAATACAGGAGTGGCTTGTCATGCCCTCCTCCAGGGGATCTTCCTGATCCAGGGATTGAACCTGGGTCTCTTACGTCTCCTGCACTGGCAGGTGGTTTCTTTACCACTAGCGCCACCTACTAAAGGGGAAGCTCCAGTATTCTGGTGACCTGATGCAAACAGCTGACCAGGGAAAAGTCCCTGATTGCTGGGAAACATTGAGGGCAGAAGGAGAAGAGGGCATCAGAAGATGAGATGGCTGGATGGCATCACAGATGC
>SJYT01074403.1:427240-451395 GCA_006410635.1 Cephalophus harveyi | reverse complement strand
TTGTGGCTCAGCTGGTAAAGAATCCGCCTGCAATGTGGGAGACCTGGGTTTGATCCCTGGGTTGGGAAGATTCCCTGGAGAAGGCAAGGGAAAGGCTACCCACTCCAGTATTCTGCCTTGGAGAATTCCATGAACTCTATAGTCCATGGGATCGAAAAAAGTCAGACTGAGTGACTTTCACTAAATACCAATGCACTGCACTCTAATTACTTACCTGCCCTCTATACTCTGAACCCTAGCTTCCCATTTATTGATACTTCCTAGTATACCAGTCAAGTACTAAAAAACATTTGAATTCATATGCATCCTTCTTATTTTTAATTCTGGGATTTCAGGGGCAGAAATTAAAAAGCAGAGAGCATCAACACTAACCCAAGACTTTTATGTATGTAAAAGTATAACTCCATTATATTAGAGAATTATCTATATTATTACTGCAAGAAAGAAATTCAACAAACTTTGATATTTGTAAAGTTATACCCTCCTAAATCCCTAGAGCTCTTTTTGTTTGCTTTTTTTTTTTTTAAATAGTACTGTAAGGATAGATGTGACGAGGGATGAATTGCCATTGCCCTCTTCTAAGAATGGGCCAGGAATCATGTCTCACCCATTCCATGATTCCTCAAGCTCTGGAGTAAGAGTTACACAGTGCACACTTTCAAACTCTCTGCCAAGGGAACAAGTGAAGTGCAAGTGTGAGTCATTCAGTCTGCCTGACTCTTTGAATGGGCCAGGAATCATGTCTCACCCATTCCATGATTCCTCAAGCTCTGGAGTAAGAGTTACACAGTGCACACTTTCAAACTCTCTGCCAAGGGAACAAGTGAAGTGCAAGTGTGAGTCATTCAGTCTGCCTGACTCTTTGTGACCCCATGGACTGTAGCCTGCTAGGCTCCTTCGTCCATGGAATTCTCCAGGCAAGCATTCGGGAGTGGGTAGCCATTTCCTTCTCCAGGGGATCTTCCCAACCCAGGGATTTAACCTGGGTCTTCTGTATTGCAGGCAGATTCTTTACCATCTAAGCCACAAACTGCCTACAAAAATCCAGAACTTCAGAAGCATTCTACATTTATATATTGCAAAATATGACCTTATATTCCACATTCTTGAATTAGCTAAGGCAATATTATACTAGTAGGGTAAAAGAAACTGTCCTCTGTACAACCATGACTATTTTCTTAAGTTCAAGGGTATACCATTCAGGTATGACCTAAATCAAATCCTTCGTGATTATACAGTGGAAGTGACAAATAGATTCAAGGGATCAGATCTGATAGACAGAGTGCCTGAAGAACTATGAATGGAGGTTCATGACATTGTACAGGAGGCTGTGATCAAAACCATCCCCAAGAAAAAGAAATGCAAAAAGACAAAATGGTTGTCTGAGGAGGGCTTATAGATAAGAAAAGAGGAGAGGTGAAAGGCAAAGAAGATGAGGAAAGATATACCCATCTGAATGCAGAGTTCCAAAGACTAGCAAGGAGAGATAAGAAAGCCCTCCTCAGTGATCAATGCAAAAAAAAAAAAAAAACAGAGGAAAACAACAGAATGGGAAAGACTAGAGATCTCTTCAAGAAAATTAGATACACCAAGGGTACATTTCATGCAAAGATGGGCACAATAAAGGACAGAAATAGTATGCACCTAACAGAAGCAGAAGATATTAAGAAGAGGTAGCAAGTATACACAGAAGAACTATACAAAAAAGATCTTCATGACCCAAATAACCACAATGGTGTGATCACTCACCTAGAGCCAGACATCCTGGAGAGCGAGGTCAAGTGGGCCTTAGGAAGCATCACTATGAACAAAGCTAGTGGAGGTGATGGAATTCCAGTTGAGCTATTTCAAATCCTGAAAGATGATAATGTGTAAGTGCTGCACTCACTATGGCAGCAAATTTGGAAAACTCAGCAGTGGCCACAGGACTGGAAAACATCCGTTTTCATTCCAATCCCAAAGAAAGGCAACGCCAGAGAATGTTTGAACTACCACACAATTGCATTCATCTCACATGCTAGCAAAGTAATGCTCAAAATTCTCCAAGCTAGGCTTCAACAGTACCTGAACTGAGAAATTCCAGAAGTTCAAGCTGGATTTAGAAAAGGCAGTGGAACCAGAGATCAAATTGCCAACATCCACTGGATCATTGAGAAAGAAGAGTTCCAGGAAAACATCTACTTTTGCTTTATTGATTACGCCAAAGCCTTTGACTATGTGAATCGCGACAAACTGTAGAAAATTCTTAAACAGATGGGAATATCAGACCACCTGATCTGCCTCCTGAGAAATCTGTGTGCAGGTCAGGAAGCAACAGCTAGAACTGGACATGGAACAACAGACTGGTTCCAAATCGGGAAAGGAGTATGTCAAGGCTGTATATTGTCACCCTGATTATTAACTTATATGCAGAGTATATCATGTGAAATGCCAGACTGGATGAAGCACAAGCTGGAATCAAGATTGCCAGAAGAAATATCAATAACCTCAGATATGCAGAAGACACCACCCTTATGGCAGAAAGTGAAGAAAAACTAAAAAACCTCTTGATGAAAGTGAAAAAGGAGAGTGAAAGAGTTGGCTTAAAACTCAACATTCAAAAAAATAAGATCATGGCATCTGGTCCCATCACTTCATGGCAAATAGATGGGGAATCAATGGAAACAGGGACAGACTTTATTTTGGGGGGCTCCAAAATCACTGCAGATGAGGACTGCGGCCATGAAATTAAAAGATGCTTGCTCCTTAGAAGAAAAGTTATGACAAACTTAGCATATTAAAAAGTAGAGACATTACTTTGCCTACAAAGGACTGTCTAGTCAAAGCTATTTTTCCAGTGGTCATGTATGGATGTGAGAGTTGGACTGTGAGGAAAGCAAAGCACCAAATAATTGATGCTTTTGAACTGTGGTGTTGGAGAAGACTCTCGAGAGTCCCCTTGGACTGCAAGGAGATCCATCAGTCCATCCTAAATGAAATCAGTCCTGGATATTCATCAGAAGGACTGATGCTGATGCTGAAGCTCCAATACTTTGGCCACCTGATGGGAAGAACTGACTCATTTGAAAAGACCCTGGGATGGTGGGAAAGACTGAAGGCAGGAGGAGAAGGGGATGACATAGGATGAGATGGTTGGATGGCATCACCAATTCTATGGACATGAGTTTGAGCAAGCTCCAGGAGTTGGTGATGGACAGGGAAGCCTGGCGTACTGCAGTCCATGGGGTCACAAAGAATTGGACACGACTGACTCAACTAAGAGTAAACTCAAAGGATAAAGTCAAGGAAGTACAAGTGAGTCACAACAAAAACAGCAAGTCTTAAGAGGGCAGTAGTTTGACAGAGAAAAAAGAACATCCCACAAACAAGGTTCTCATGATGACTCCAATTACACAGGAGCATAGTGTTTATGGTGATACTTTCAGTACCTGTTCCTGCAAGTAAGTTCACAAGATGCCTGCTGTTTCAGGTGGAGCTTAAACCAAAATAACTTCCTGCGTCACGGGCCTGGGAACACACGCCCCATAACTAAGGGTGTAGTAAGTCAAAGGCTTAGAAATGTTGCGTGGCCTTCCAGGTACCACAAAGATGAACAAGGGTCTTCACATGTTCATCAGCCAATGTACTGCCCTGGTCATGAGTGATCTTACTCACAAGAGAATTCCTAATAACAGCTGAGGCCACAGTAGGGAGCCTCCTGGCTCATTGAAAACCAAGGTCCACAAGCAGAGCTATACTTTCAACACTGAGGTCACAGAGACTCAGAACGGAACACTCTCTTCAATCTGCTACCCTTTCTAAGCTGACAAAAACAAACCAATCAATAAAATCTGCACAAGCTCCCCTGAAAGAAATCACCTAACCTCACAAAAATGAGCCAGAAAATCTGAAAGACGAAGCTGCCCGTTCTCCACAACTGGGGCTCTGAATCTTCACTCTTAACCCCTCAAGCTTATACTCTCTAAGTGGATCTGGATCTGCGCACCCTGCATCTCCATCTGTTTCAGAGACAAACCTGCCTGTGCCCTGTACACATGGGTGCTCCCCTGCCCGGCTGCCACCATCCCATCCTTCATCTCTGTACCAGCTCTTTCCCTACAGCTTCTTCACCTTCCTTACATTTTTAATATCTTAACCCTCACACACACACACACACACACAGCCCTTCAAGGTGCTTTCTCAGGCTTTAGCCTCTTCAAGTTCAACATGCCTCCAAACTAACCCATTATTTTCTCTCTCTTTTTTTCTGGCCGTATCACAAAGCACGCAGGATCTTAGATCCCAGCCAGGGATCGAACCTGCAGCCCTGCAATGAAAGCATGGAATCTCAACCCCCAGACCACCAGGGAAGTCTCCCATCATTTCCTTTCTGACAGCCTCTTCTCACTGCTCTAGGCCCTATTTCACCCCAAGACCATTCAGACAAGAAAGTTGGGCAGACACTGACCATTCACCGCCAGTGGGGCTTACCAGACCCTCTTCCTGCAAGAACATTTTTATTATTTTCACTCTGTTCTCTACTCCCAAACACCAGGGTGACCTGGTGTCTGTACCTAAACTATTAGGACTGAGCTGCCTCGACCTTTCTTGGGGCTCTCTCATCTCTTACCCCAACACACGGCCTGCCTGAAGTATGCTGACCCCACCTTTTATGCTCCCCAAACACCCCAAGTCCCTCATAAGGCTACATTTGCACCCCTGGGAATGCCAGCAACCTCCCAGGCCTGGAAACCCCCCCAGGGGCACACTCCAAGGCCAGCTCAATGTCACCACCCTTCTCCAGTCTTCCCTCTGGCTAAGTTAGTGGTGTACCCTTTACTGTGGACACACGGTACCTCATACAAGTTTCCAGGCAAGTCAAGCCTGATAACATTTGAACACCTGTTGTGCAATAGGTACACTGTGCTGAGGGCTGGAAAGGATAAAAATAACTAAGACCTGGACTGTATCCTTATGGGTGGCACGGAGATGGAAGAAAATAACTACAGCCCAGCACGATAAATGCAGGTTATCACAGAAAACAGGACAGCTCCGCCGGGCTGTGAAGAAGGAAGAGGTGGCATTCAAATGATTTTCTGTAACCCCTTCCCACCTCACCCTCCAACCACGGAGTTCATTAATAGGGCGCATGCTGCTGCTGCTGCTGCTAAGTCGCTTCAGTCGTGTCCGACTCTGTGCGACCCCACAGATGGCAGCCCACTGGGCTCTGTCATCCCTGGGATTCTCCAGGCAAGAACACTGGAGTGGGTTGCCATTTCCTTCTTCAATGCATGAAAATGAAAAGTGAAAGTGAAGTCGCTTAGTCGTGTCTGACTCAGCGACCCCATGGACTGCAGCCTACCAGGCTCCTCCGTCCATGGGAGTTTCCAGGCAAGAGTACTGGAGTAGGGTGCCATTGCCTTCTCCAATAGGGTGCATAAGTCATGTTTATATTCCCCGAATCTAGCAGACCGCCCAGCACAGAGCAGGCAGGCCAAACATTTCTTGAATGGACAAATAAGACAGACTGCACGGTGTGTGAGTCACTGCGTGAAGCAATCATCCCCAGAATTACTTGCCAAGTGAGAACAGTGTGGAATGATCAAGAATTCACAGCTATGATGAGAATAAAGAAGAGAGATGACACTGTCTCTGAGGTGTCTGCAAAGCTCTCCTTGGTTGGCCTCATCCCCAGTCCCTCATATTCACACACTCTCTCTCTCTCTTTCTCTCTCTCACACACACACACATAGGACAGCTGCCTGGTTCTCAGACCCTATTCAAATAAGACAGACTGCACGGTGTGTGAGTCACTGCATGAAGCAATCATCCCCAGAATTACTTGCCAAGTGAGAACAGTGTGGAATGATCAAGAATTCACAGCTATGATGAGAATAAAGAAGAAGAGAGAAGACACTGTCTCTGAGGTGTCTGCAAAGCTCTCCTTGGTTGGCCTCATCCCCAGTCCCTCATATTCACACTCTCTCTCTCTCTTTCTCTCTCACACACACACACACATAGGACAGCTGCCTGGTTCTCAGACCCTATCCCCACTGCCTTGATCTCACTTGTGTTCTCTCCACCTGATAACCAGATATTTCCCTCCTCCTCCCCCAAGTGTCTGCTCAAATATGTCACCTTATTTAAAGACCTAACTCCCTAACCTGCTCTGTTTCCCTCCTTAGCCATTATCATTTTACACACACAACATTTTATCCACTACTTGGTTTTCTGACTAGAATTTAAGCTCCACAAAGGCAAAAATTTGCCTCTTCCATGCCACCTCTTCATGCCCGGTGCTTAGAGGAGTTCCCGGCACAAGCAAGCCCTCAGAGGCTTACTGAATGACTGCGAGTACCCAGCAGGCAGGGGCACGGAGCTGGGGACTCCCAGGCCTGACTCCCGTCTCCACCAATTATTAGCCATGTCAATTCGGGCAAACTGCTTAAACTTTCCAAATCTCAAAATCCTCATCTGCAGGATGGGAATAATCATAGTATGTATACACCCTGAGGTGTGAAAATTAAATTACACATTTAGAAATTATAATCTAAATTATACATTTAGAAAGCTTAGAACAGTTAGCACTCAAAATACCTTACTACTAGTATTATTATTTTTTTTTATGGAGAACTATTATTATTATTTTTTTATGGAGAAAAACCACTATTATTATTTTTTTATGGAGAAAAACCTTGAGATACATTCTTTAAAATGTGAGTGAGTGAGTGGTTTAATTACATACAAATAACATCTCTATAAGCAACATATTCAAGTTTGCTTTTAGAATGGTTATTAGATGATCTTCCCTGGCTTTTAGTACTTCTGCAAGCATGACTACATTTCTCATAATTTTGATTGCTATCTCTCTCAAACTCTTGCCTTGAAAAGGCCGAAACGGTACAGAAGTAAGCTGAAACAATTTAAAAAAACACTGTAGCACTAAATCAACAAGAAGCCAGTTTACAAAAACAACTGAGTGGAAAAGAAGGGAAACCTAGAAGGGTAGGCAAGTCATTACAGGTTTGGGATGTACTCCTGGTCTGAGAGGAATTTATTTTACTAACCCATATTAGATGAGTGAACACAAAGGTTTATCCTTTTGAAATGGGCTTTAGTTTTCTTCTGGAGAAAGAGAACCATTTCCTTCACGAGGCCTTGCTTCAGACTCTGGTATGATCAGATGGGTCCATGAACATCCTTCTTTTCCTCCAAATTCTAAAGCACTTAAGGGCCCTCTGCACACCGCTTACAGATCCCTTTGAGCTGCTCTGCGGTTGCTGTAGGAACACGCTCTCACCCTCGCCAGGTAGGTAGTTTAAAGGTGCCCCACGGCAGGGGCATACTCTGCTTTATTTCTGTAATCCTGCTTACCTCAGGCTGGACCCCGGGAGGGCAATTACAAGTGGCTATGAAGGAACACACACATTTATAATCTAAAACCTGGCAAGAACTGGTGTTACCTCTGAAAGAGGGTAGCTGGCAGTTTCTGAAGGCACTCAATCTCGAGGTATTTCCTAAGCAGTTGTTTTCTTTAGCAGCATTAATCTGCAATGCCCACATAAAACCATTTTCATCACAGTAAATTGATACAGATTGTGAAGACAAGAGCTGTGCCACAGTTTCTAATGTATTCAGCTGAGCCTAAGAATTTTTCCAAAACTCATGGGCAATTTGAAAGTGTTTCTTTAAGCTGATAACATGAAGGTGAACAGCATGGACTCTAAGCCCTGTTACTGGTCAGAATCTGTTACCTCTGTGACTTTCTAGCTGCACAACCTGGACAAATGATTCGGCCTCAGTGTGATGGTTTCCTCTTCTGTAAAATGTAGATAGGCCTCACAGACCTATTGTGAGGAGTAAAGGAGTTCATAGGTGAGACGATAAAGACAAAGCCTGGAACCTGGTAAGCATGTTAACAAGTGTGAGCTGCTACTATTGGCATTATGATTATTATTAGAAATATTTTTCCTTGCTTATGTCATCTCATTTGAGTGGTTAAAACACATACACACTCCAAAGACGCAAAGATAACTTGCATATGGTTTGTTATAATCACTAATCTGGTTTCATATAAATTTCCAGATTTAAGTTACTTTTTTATTTCTAGTTTTAATGAGATGTGATTGACATACATCACCGTATAAGTTTAAGGTGAGCAGCGTAATAGTCTGACTTACATGTATTGTGATTACCACAATAAGTTTAGTTAACATCCGTTATCTCATATAGATACAATTAAAAAACTTTTTTCCTTGTTAGGAGACTTACTCTCAGAATTTATTCTCTTAACAACTTTCCTATATATTAATATATAGCAGAGTTCACTACAGTTCTCACGCTGTACCTTACAATTCCCAAGTTTTGACAAGTGAAATGGAAAAGTTCCATTGGGTTTAATCGCAAGTCTTCCTCATACTCATTTTATAGCTTCAAGAAAATGGCTATTTCACAGCGCCAGGTCTGGTTTTCTACTTAGTTCTCTGAAAGGATTTATTGAAAACCCCAAGTGGGCTGGAACATTCCTGCTGGTTACCTTTCAGGAGAGCAACTTTGTATGAGCACAGAGGATGTCCATTTGGTTTCAATTTTCGAAGACACAAACACTTCATTGTACGGCAAATGGCAACATGCTCTCCATGATCCAAAGGCACATTGTTTTTGCTGTTTGATTTTCTGTTCTAACTCTGTGATGATTAAGTTTCCTGTTCTCCACAACAAACACCTCTCAATTTACTGTTAGCGTGCAAACAAGTTATAGTTGCTATTAATTTTATTAAAAAGTAAACACATTTTTAAACATAGCATCACCGAGTTAATCTTCCAACTGTTCAACTCAAATGCAAACCCACAAGTTTCTGGCTACAGTCATTTTTTTTTGCGTTTATATATGGAAAATTACCAAGTAAGAGATTCAGTTTTTGCCTAATTGAGTTTTTAACTTGGATTGAAAACTCTCAGTGCATAACTTAGTTATTAAGCTTATGTACACAGGTTAATAAAAGCTCAAAAAATGTCCTGTCTTCTCATGAAGACTAGGCAGACCTACTTTTCTCTCTTTAAGGCATGGCATTCTGTAGCATACAGTAAAGGGACTTCAAAAATATGTCACTCCTTGGTGGGATCACCTATATAAAAGAATCTCATCTTTTACAATATATTCTGGGTACTGGCCTAATTTGTAGAAATGCGTGTGCCTTAGCTTTTCTGGGATTTGAGCACCATGTGATAGAATTACACTACAAGCAGCCACTACTCAGAAAATTAGGTGAGCTCCACACTGTCCCTAGAAAGACGAGGACTGCAAAAGCCTGACAGTCTCAAACCCTGTCACTTCACAGAAGCTGCGGGAAGATACATGACTAGCTCAGGCAGCTCCCTGGGGCCACGGCCCTGCCATAAGGTAGCGCTCCTCTCAACACGCCCGGCTGCCAGGAGGGCTACGGCCCTCCCAGCCGCCAGGCCACAGGGGCCCCTGATGCCTGAGCAGGAAAGGGGCTTCCCATCTGCAAATCCGTGAACCTTGGACGCAGCAGCAGTAAGGACCAAAGCTTTGATCTCACTTCTGCCCAACTCCCCAGACTGTGGCAACATCCCGAATAAGGTTTATTGCTTCTCCCAACGTCTTGAGCGCCTCTTACTGTTGTTCTCCCAGAGTTCCTCTGGGGGTAGAAATGGAAATGCGTGCAAAGCCCCCTTCCTCCTCCTCCTCCTGGGTTTGCTCCTCACAACCCTCAAGATCTGGATGCACAAGCCCTGATTTATTTGGGCCTGGACCTAAATAAATCAACCTGTCTGCATGTTATATAAGCTTCTCACATAACAGCTTCATAACAGGATTGGAAAATAAAACCTCAAAATCCTAAGGTGTAGACAGGTAAAGAGATCCCTGGGGATTTCACTGGTTTTGTTAAGTTTCTGCAGAATGTTCTCATGTCTGAGGACACAGAAACTTTGAGGCACCTTCTCCCCTAGACCATTCAACAGCAGCCACTATTTTTATAAGGGAACTCACTTCTAAATCTATCTGACATGCCTTTCATTTGCTCAGTGCTATACCTGCTAAAATGAGGGGTGTCCCCTGCGGAGTGCTCTCAGTCAACTGGAATGGCCAGCAGGCTTTTTGTCTTAGACTCTTTGAAAGGGGCTGCCTTCCCCACTTCCTGTTCTGATTTTGTAACACAGAGAAATGCTAACCTCAGCCAAACTTAGGAAGACATTTAAGAGCTACTCTGGAAGCTCTCAAATTTTATAAATCTGCCTTCACTACTTCTAATATGCAAACTAATATAAACAATGTTTGTATTAGAAAAATGTAACTCTGTTGTCACCTTCATATCCCCAACGATTTTTAACATATTTATTTGACTGCGTCGGGTCTTAGCTGTGGCATGTGGGACCTAGTTCCCTGACCAGGGATCAAACCCCGGCCCCCTGCATTGGGAGTGTGGAGTCTTAGCCACTGGACCACCAAGGACATTCCTCCTTGAAGATTTTATAAAACACCTTTCAGTAAAATTCAAGAAAAACACTAGTCTCTTCGTTTTTGATGAGGGCACATGATGAAAGGAGTGTATCACACAAGTACTATTAAGCACTTCACTGTTTGTAAAACATCTGAAAGTGAAATGATTCCTGTATGACCAGGGCCGGCTTGTATATGGAGACATGCCTGCTTCTGGAGAGCTTTTATG
The DNA here is from genome assembly GCA_006410635.1 of Cephalophus harveyi. Taxonomy (NCBI): domain Eukaryota; kingdom Metazoa; phylum Chordata; class Mammalia; order Artiodactyla; family Bovidae; genus Cephalophus; species Cephalophus harveyi. The sequence goes on along the minus strand of SJYT01074403.1, from coordinate 440,722 downwards.
TCGATTTATACACATCTCTCTCCCCAGCTAGCCTTCAGCGTTGCTCAAGGATCAGAGCTGTGTCTTGGACTTTTTTTTCCACCTTCCCTGTGCAAGATGCTGGTCTACAAAAGACTAAACGCTTTCGTGACACAATGCACTAGAGTTCTAGAACCAAAACCTGTCTCTCTGAGACCGATGTGAATCTGAATAATTTACAAGCTGCTCTACAGCTCAGCTGAATTATTTGACTCTTACCAGAACTGGACACACGCCTGATCCTCTGGGGAGACACGGCTCGATCGGAGGTGAGATTTCTGCTGTCGCTATTCCACCTCAAACAGGAAACAGAAGGCCCCACTCTGGCTTTCGGACCAGGTGTTTTCCTCAGAATGGAGGAGTTGGGCGTACCCGGTTTCCCACCTGAGATGCTTGCAGGTTTGGAAGCGGAATCCTGTGGGAAAAAGAGGGAAGACGTCAGGCCAGGCCACCCTTTCCACTCCCATACCACCACTTCCTGATGGTGGTAGGTATGGGAAAGAAACAATTTCTGTCTAAACAGATATGCCCGATGGATATTTTTCATTTTTACTATGAAGACATTTTCACTCTTGATAGTTTACTCTTTGCTTCACCATGATCTGCCTTGGTTCCCATCAGGGAAACTGTGCCCAAGGTGACTGGTGCTGCAAGTTAAATTCAAGCTATAGCTTTCAGTCCTTTCCCTAGATTTCCTCTCCACAGTCTCCAACCCCCATGACGCCATCTTTCACTGGTTTCTCCCACAGAGCTCTTTCCTGGATCCCCTTCTATCCGTCTGGTTATTCCGTCTCTGGGTTCTGTTCTTTGCCTTTAAATGCTGGTCATCGCAAGTGTCCTAAACTTGGCCCTGGAAACTTTCTCACCATATACGCTCCCCAGATGACCTTGTCCACTCTTTCAACCACCACCAAGTGGTGGTCAGCCCTCTCTCCCGATTTCCCCACATATTTAATTTATTTCTTCATCTGCCTCACTTAGCATACTTCAGGTGCCTTGACCCAATAATGTTGACAATAATCATATTATTTTTGTTTTTACTAATCAACATACAGCCCTTTTAAAATGAAAAGTAAGTTCAAAATGTATGTATCAATTCATGATCCTAATAACCCTTCAGGATGCTTTAACCATACTCCATTTCACAGCCGAAGAACATGAAGCAGTTTCTAGAAATCAGGTGAATTTTCTCAAAACTTAGCTTTTCTCATATTCACTACCATGTGCCCAGACACCTGACTTACACAGTGAAAGCTGTCTCTAGAAGTCTCCTTTTTTACCTTCTGTATCACTGTTCCAACCACACACACAGAACAGAGCAGACAAAGGCATAACCCAACCATCTTCAATTAAGTCAGACATTAACTTTACAAAAATGGAGAACAGGACCACTCTCCTCATTAAATATTTTTGTTTTGGAAAATGTGGTTAGTTTTTTAAATGTTATATTAACACACAACAGATTTATCTTTGCTTCAAATGAATATATATTCTGGAAATGTCTTAGTTTTAATGGTAAATGCCATAAATGCTGACAGATGTAGTCCCTGTCGGTCTGCCTGAGCACAGGCTGCCTCATTTCTGGGATGCCTGGAACCATGTTCTGGTCTCCCCCGCCTCCAAATCATCTCCCACTCCACTGCTCAGGGCATCTCTCAAAAGTCCAAACTGGGCCAGGAGGCTTCCCTCGGTCTCCTAGATAAAGCCAGCTCTTCTGAAAAAGGCCTCTGGGGTGTGGCATCAGATGTAGTCCCTGTCGGTCTGCCTGAGCACAGGCTGCCTCATTTCTGGGATGCCTGGAACCATGTTCTGGTCTCCCCCTCCTCCAAATCATCTCCCACTCCACTGCTCAGGGCATCTCTCAAAAGTCCAAACTGGGCCAGGAGGCTTCCCTCAGTCTCCTAGATAAAGCCAGCTCTTCTGAAAAAGGCCTCTGGGGTGTGGCAGTCCTGCCCTCCACTTCACTGGTTCCTTACTGCCCGTGGTTCTGCATTCCCAGCTCCAGACATCCTCACTAACTGGCGACGCCCGCGTGACAATGCGTCTTCATCTTGGCACATGTTATTCCTTCCACCCAGAATACCCTTCCAACTCATCCTCGATCTTTAAGCTTCAGCTGGTGATCCATGTGCTCTCCCTCCTAGAAGCCTTCCTTCCTGGATCTCTCTCCCCATCACCGCCACCAGCACAGCAGCCATACACACCCCCAACTGAGAGCCTGACAGCCCATCTTTCTTTAGATTCTAATGCCCGCTGCACTAGACTCTAGGCTTGGCCAGGGGCTGGGTCTTTCCATCTCTATATCCCAACAATCACCACCATATGCAGCACACAGTGTGTGTTGGCTGCTCAGTTGGGTCCAACCCTTTGTGACTCCATGGACTGTAGCCCACCAGGCTCCTCTGTCCATGGGATTTTCGAAGCAAGAATACTGGAGTGGGTTGCCATTCCCTTCTCCCGGCGATCTTCCCAACCCAGAGATCAAACCCATGTGTCCTGCACTGGCAGGCAGATTCTTTTACCACTGAGCCACTTGGGAAGCCCCCTAAGGCACACAGTGGGCACCCAATAAATGTACACATAGGAAGTGAGAGCCTGAGGTTTACTCCAAGAACAAATTTCAACACAGTAAGCCACGGTTTATATTCTTCCATTACATAAAGAAAAATTGAGCCTCACAGAGACTAAGTAATTTGCCTGATGCCACTTTGCCAATGAATGGATGGAGCTACCATGTGAAACCATGTCGATCTCCAAAATCAGTGATGTGAACCTCTGCGCTTCCTTTTCCCCAGCAGGACTCTTGCTTAGTAAGTCAGAAGTAGATAATTTCCCACAGAGCGATATAAAGCCCATGCTGATGATATCCACTACGTGAGTTAAAAAGTAACTTAAATAGGGCAATACGCTAAGAGAACACTGGAAAGCAACGTAAAATTGGCCAAGAAAGCAAGCAAAGGACAAAAAATCTTCTCCAACCATTGTGAAACTGCCTAAGGTAATCCTCCAAGAGAAAAATGTTTAAAAAGTAACCCAAACTACTAACCAACTTACAAAGTAAATCTTTAACAAATCAGATTTGCTCTGCCTTTTAGAGCCAACATTCCTTGAAATTCTGAAAAGCCCAGTGTGTGGAGCAGAAAGGGCCAGGATTCAGGTCAGGGGACCTGAGTTTGAATCTCAACTTTTACAACTTACCGGCTGTGTGTGTATTTTAAGTAACTGCTATGAATCCTTAAATTGTAGCTAAGAACTTGCCTGTTGTTACTGGAAAGAGTAAATGATAATGTATAAAGCACCTGAACATTCTGGAAAATTAAATGGCATAATATACGTAAGAACCTAGAGCAGAGGGTTTCGCCCAGAGCAGTCACTGAAGAAATATGTTTCCTTGCTTTTAGATAATTTCCCATTCCTTTCATCACACTATCACCAATACAAAACCTCTGTAATGTGTAGCTACACTCAAATGCATCAAATTAAAATCAAGTTCCTTCTGACATAGAACTTTTCTGAAGTTTCAGATAAGCCCTGACCAGCTTCCCTTGTGGCTGAGATAGTAAAGAACTTGCCTGCAATGTAAGAGTCCAGGGTCTGATCCCTGGGTTGGGAAGATCTCCTGGAGAAGGGAATGACAACCCACTCCAGTATTCTTGCCTGGAGAACCCTACGGACAGAGCAGCCTGGTGGGCTACAGTCCTTGGGGTCACAGAGTCAGACATGACTGAGCGATTGACACTCATTCACTCAAACAGCTGTGAAGCTGTAGGCAACCTAAGGATTTGGTAAACTCAAGGACTAATTCTGCTCAAGACCAACAGAGCACAGAGAAAACGCATATCCCTCCAGCACTGTCTCAGCATGGACCCAGGACAGATCCAGAATCTTCAGGTTCTGCCAAAGTGACCAAGAAACACAGGGGTCTGCCTACAACATGAGGCAAAGGCTCATTCATTCAGCTCTCTATAGTAAGTACAAAGCCTGTGGCCAGTGGCGGTTTGGCCACCCCCTGCCCTGTGACACACAGAAATGTGTAAGCAGTGAATAGGGATATTGGAGAGAACTGCATATAAAACATTACGATGGGGAGAAAAATGAGTTTGTAGTATTTCTCAGTAAGTAAACGTGTCAATGCTAAAAATATGGAAATCCTACTGCAAGATTTCTAAGATGAAAAGTGCTTCTTCTCCAAGATACACTGGGATCCAGTTGAACCAGATGATTCTATCACTTTATTTCTATACCACATCATCAGCCTGAAAAACAGGATTTCTTTCTGCATGTGGAAAATAAAATGCCGACTTACATGATGCACGGATCAGAAAAGCTTTTCATTTCAAAATTACACAACCAATTTATAGTCAAAGCAAATGTTATTTAAAGAAACTTTATGCTAGGATTCGGGGAAGGCAATGGCACCCCACCCCAGTACTCTTGCCTGGAAAATCCCATGGACGGAGGAGCCTGGTGGGCTGTAGTCCATGGGGTCGCTGAGAGTCGGACACGACTGAGCGACTTCACTTTCACTTTTCACTTTCATGCATTGGAGAAGGAAATGGCAGCCCACTCCAGTATTCTTGCCTGGAGAATCCCAGGGATGGGGGAGCCCAGTGGGCTGCCGTCTGTGGGGTCGCACAGAGTCGGACACGACTGAAGCGACTTAGCAGCAGCAGCAGCAGCATGCTAGGATTTGGGAGGCAGTTGGTGATCAATGCACAGTTAAAAAGTTTCCCATAAATCAAGGAGGAATAATTCCATTGTTTTCATGCATATGTTTCTAGAAATAGCAAACTAAGAATGTTTCTTAGCATTACGACAGCGTATCATTTAATTTAGCAAAGTATCAAATTAAAAACTGTATACAGTGAGTTTCCTAAGTTTGACTTCAAAAGAAGTTAAAAAAATAAACACCTGAGTTTTGAAATAATGGACAATCTCAGTAGTTCAGGCATCACTGTGGTATGCCATTCTTTTTAAAAAGATTTATTATAAAAGCTAAAGCATCTCTAAGCTGACCTAGCTCAAGACTATCTCTAACAGGACCTAAGAATTCCTGATGTACCCTGAAAAGTGAAATTGTTAGTTGCTCAGTCATGTCCTGTTCTTTGTGACCCATGGACTGTAGCACACCAGGCTTCTCTGTCCATGGGATTCTCCAGGCAAGAATGCTGGAGTGGGTTGCTATGCCCTCCTCCAGGTCATCTTCCCAACCCAGGGATCAAACCCATGGTCTCCTGTGTTGGCATGCCAGTAGAGAAGCCCTGAAAACACTTACAACGGCCTTTCAACACTTCATACCTTACATGTCTCCTTCCTTCAGACGGGAGTCCTTCACACAGATGCCTCACAGCTGCCTTCCTGCCCTGGCACCTGGCACCCACGTCCACTCTTGACCCACAGGACAGAAGCCCAAGAAAAGCCCTACATGGGCTGAAAATGCATGCCAGGGCCCACTACCGAAAACAGGACCAAAGACAAACACACAGAGCCCAAGACTAGCCTCTGAAATGTTTCTAAAACTCCAAAAGCTAGTTTCTTCACGCTCTAGGCAAACATTACATACATGTTTAATGTCTACGGCTGAGTCCCTTTGCTGTCTGCCTGAAACTATCACAACATTGTTAAGCAGCTATACTCAAATATAAAATTAAAAGTTTAAAATAATTATATATATACATGCTTAATGAAAAATAATCTTGAACCGCATGTGAATTCCTGTTTAAATCGAACACCAAATATCTGCCAAGTGCTGTAAAAAAATATTGCCTTTTCACCATACGAAATACAGTGGGTTTTCTTTTAGTATCAGGGGCCAATATATTAGGACAGCAAGAGATCTCAGACAGTTACTGGCCCAATCCTTTCATCTCTGTGTCTCAAAATACTACTTGGCCGAAGTCACATTAGCTGATCAGAGGCAGACTCCGGAATCCTCCTGTCACCAGAGGTGGCTCCACAGCCCGGACTGGCTTCCTCAGAGGAGCCCAGGAGCTATTTTCATATTAACTCTGTTTACCAGCACTGCTGAGACATTCTCAACTGTGGTCTGATACAGCTCAAAGTTCATAAAAAATGGTTTGTTTGTTTTTTTTAATAAATATAAAATCCAACCAGATATCTAACTTCAAACAACTAATTACACAAAAACATTAAAGTAACTTGTCCTTTCAACTTACTATTAAAAGGAATATTGATGTCAAAAGATTGAAATTGAGATTTTTTTCCAATATGCATATAACCAATGAACACCCTAAAATGTACTGACTAAGAATTAATGAATAATACCGCAATACCTGAAAGCAAATCTGCACACAGAGTTCAGCAATATTATTCACTATTAAAGGGAACCAATTGCTAATCCATCCCGCTGTTTCCACCCCCACTTCCTGAAGCAGGCAGAAATTTCACTTACCAGAAACAGAGACCCAAAGGCAGAGGTCTCGCTCAGGATTTCCTTTTTTAGCTCCTGTTTTGCCACTGGTGTCCCATTTTCTTCTTCACCCTTCTTTTCAGGGCTAATCCTATCGATGTGGGAAGGAGAGGGCACTTCCAAGCCCTCTGTGCTTTCCATTTTCACAGGGAGTTCATCTTTGATCTGAAAAACCGCAGCCACGGACCCAGTCTCACACGCTGGATGGGAAGAACTTGCTTTGTCAACATCTTCCTGATTTGATTTCATGGCAGATGTTGTTCTTGGATGCTTCTTGTGTGAAGCATTTTTAGAATGAGTTGTAACATGCACAGCCTGGCTCGTAATGAGTTTATTAAATTGCTGCTTATGTGTCTTGTTTATTGGAATTTCTGCTTTGGGGTCTGCATTCAAGTCGTATGTTGCTGTTTTGCTTAAACCTGTTGACTGTCTTGAGGAAGACACTGATGAGGGAGACGAGGCACCAGTTAACTGAGGTCTGGGTGCAGCCTTTGATAGAGCAGGGTCCTTGGGCTGCAACACAGGTCTGGATACAACTTTTGCTTTAACGTTCTTGAAGTTTGGTCTTGGGTAACTTATAATTTTGGTTTTTCTAACTTTGCTGCCTAGGGGACTATTTGCTTTGGTGGTTGATTTTCCTAGGTTAAGTTTTGACACAATCATTGGTGCCGCCTTCAAATTTGGTAAACATCGGAGCTCTCGATTACTCGACTGCACTTTGCTACTTTTCTCCATGCCTTCAACAGGCGAGACAGAAAAGGTCGTGTTCATAGGTTCAAGGACTGGCGTGGACATGCAAATTCTGTTATCTGTACTGATGACCATATCATCTGCATTCCAGGTCAGCTCAAGTAGTGACGCTTCCTTTTGTCCTGCCGGGCTATTGGGTATCAGTTCTATGGTACGATTTTGGGTTCCCAAGTGCTTTTCATTGGAGGCAGTTGGTGTGTCTTTAGTCACAGTGACTTGGTGTTTTGGGCCCAGCACTTGGGTTTTGCTTTTATTAACAGCTGGCACCAATAAAGGGCATTCATCATCGATAAGACAATTGGACACTGTTTCTCTTACATTTTGGCCCATTTCCTTTTGCCCATATGAGCTCTGTGAATGTGTCTCCCTATTTGGTTCATCTTTAGATGGACAAAAGAACTCTTGTAATACAGACCCACTGGGAACATCCATGCCATCAGAAACTTGTGTTAGAGCTTGTATCTCCTTTTCTCTGCCTCGTCTTTGCTGTGCTCCATCTGGGTACTCACTGGCAACCTTTCCTGAAGAATGGTGACGCTGATTTTCAGTATCTGGAACAACAACATCAATTTGCATCACCATGTCAGAAAATACTGTGTAAGTTGTGTCCTGGGCCTGTGATGCCGCAGCTTGAGAATTTTCAAAGCTCTCTCGATCACAACTTGTTTCTCTCACATGCATCTTATCAGAATGGGAAGATGGAAGAATGGAACAGGATAAGGATGTATTTATGCTTCTCGTGTTGGTTGGCTGCAGGCTTGCAGTGGTAGGCAAAGACTGACTTTTTCCAGTGGTATCGTGTGTTACGAAGGTACAGTTAACATTATCCACTTTTATGTCAAAAGTCTGGTTGAGCAGCAAGGCAGGATTGTCTGTACAGTTCAAATCATCATTGTTAGTTTTCCATACAAAAGTTAGAGATGTCTCAACACTCTGGTTCAACGATCCTAGGGAATGACAACTGCTGTGCAAATGTTTGGGTTCCGCTGTATTTACAACATGTGCAAAAGATGGACACGTGGAATCTGTGTGCACCTCTAATGCCTCCTTACTGATGAAATTACTTGAAGACTTTTGGTGATCGTGTACTTCAACACACTGAGGGTTTAAAGAAATATTTTCGCCAATGTCCACATCAGAGCCAGTTTCATAATCAACCACCATGCCATCTGGGTTGGCGCAATGCCAACTCACATTATTGGTTGAAGCATTTTGGGTAGGTGGTGATTTTTGGTTGCAGGCATATGTGTTTCCATTTTTATCACAGATAAATAAGGATTGCAGTTCATCTTCTGTCTTGCCATCTGAATTATCATCATTCATCCTGAGTATTAACTTTAAACCAATGCCGTTTTATTTCTTTTTTAACTCCTTTCAAATGAGAGGGAAGGAAAATTCGTCTTCGGTTTTTCAGCACAGTTGAAAGTTTCTCAGTCTAAGATGCTTTGCTGTTGAAATGGTTTGTTGTTTCCTGGAAGAAATAACATATTTCACATTCAAGTGAACATTAGAAAAATCAACAAGTCATTATTTGATTAATTTCAGTTGCCTTATTTTTACATTTAAAACCTGCAACTAAGGACATAGGTAATTAAGATATTAGCTACAGACTCAACTTCTTTTCAAACACACTTTTTCATTTGAGGAAATGGGCAAAACGGAAGACAGAGGCAAGATGCTGTTAAAACTGTCCCCTCCCTAACTCATTGCAGTAGAGAAGGACACCAAATCGGACAATAGGTTTTCTTTCTTTTTGGTTGACAGAGTTGACCACTAGTTCTAATTTGCCTAGGATGGTCCCAATTTATGCTTACTGTCCCAACATAATTATAAAGAATGCCCTTTTCACTTTCGGAAGGGCCCCCTACTGTCTCCTTGGAGGGTGATTACCAGACAGACTAGGCAGGCACAGCAAAAAAAGAGGCTGAGTATCGATGAAAACTCAGGGCACCAGCATTTCTCTTTCCCCTGCTTTCAGTGTGAATCTCAAACCTACTGCACTTAAAAATTGAAAACAAAAGCCACTGATTCTTCATAGTTAAAGTGGTATTCTATTGGAAGTACCAAAAAGTGTTAAACTGAGTTACTGTATGACACAGCAAATCTACTCTGACATATCTACTAAAAAGAAAAACTTATGTCCAAAAATTTATACACAATAGTACATGATTTGTTATAGAAACATTATTCACAATAGCCCAAAAGTGAAAGCAAGCCACAGGTCTACTAACTGGTAAACAGATAACAAAATGTTATATATCCATGCAATGAGATATATTTTTCAGCAAGAGAAAGGAATGGAATATTGATTGGTACGTGCTACAACGTGGAATCAATGTTAAGACTTCAAATATTATAAATAAAAGATAGTATAAGCAAAAATTACAAAGTATAAGAAGCCAGTCACAAAAGACTACATATGACGTGACACTATTTCCATGACATGTCCAGAATAGGCGAATCTATAGAAAGCAGATGGGTGGTTCTCTACGGCTAAGAAGGGGCAGGAGGGAAGAGAATGAGGAGTGGCTGCTAACTGGAGCGTGTTTCTTTTTGAAAGTAATGAAAATGCTACAAATGTTAAGACTGTGGTGATGGCCGCAAAGGGCTCGAAATACACTAAAACAATTCAATTGAACACTAAAAAAAAAAAATCGTTAAAAACAACCCATGAAAGCTTTCAAATTCAAGGATTTTGTAAATAACTAAAATCTTATTAAGCTTTTAGTTAAATGGAAGTGCTTAATAAAGGCCCAAATATTTAAGCTAAGACTGCAAATAAGTCACACAGATAGACATTTGTTTGAACTGACTTGCTCATCTTGGTAGGTACTGTCAGCTGGGTATCATGGTGCTGTTCTGAAGAAATAAAATATCCATCAGGGGAAAACAATGACATTCTGTAACCTAGAAAATTGTAAATTAAGAGTAGATCTCATTTTTCTAACTTTCAATCTTTCCTCTGTATTCAAACATACTTCAGTGACCTAAATACAACCAGGACAATAGGAACAAGGGAAGAACTGAAGCGATCAGTATCTCCACTAATAGGGCTCTGTGTTTCCTGCCATGAATGCTGAAACTAGCCTTTACTGGGGGCACGAAGAAAGGCCTCAATGTTTATCTCAATAGCACGCATGTGCATGCATACCAACACATGCAACCAAGAGACTCTGATCTCAGAATAAGTGCTATATAACTCATATACTAACAGAAACAGAAGTAGGATTCTATAGGAAATAGAATCTTCTATACTAATAGAAAATGTAAATGTCTTTTTTCCCCCACTGTAGCTCCTTAGTTAGAAAATAAATTATTGAAATAATAGATTTTTGGGCAGCACCTTAATAAAAGTTTTTATGAAACACAAATTAACATTTTTAATCCTCAAGTATAAAACAGGTTCAAGCTAAATGAATAGGGAAGTCTGTGTATTCATATTTTAGCTTTGTGGGGGGGGTGGGCACGGTGATTTCACAAAGCACTAAATATGCTACACCTTTATATTTCCATGAAGGCCAATACTCATTTAAGAAACCCTTGGTATAAGCAGATGGGAGTGCTACAAACAGAATTGAACACAAATCATAGAAGTTATTTGTCTATATAAACAGATTCATTAAAGTCAACTGATAGAGGTTTCACTTCCTGAGCTCCCTCTTCCAAAGTATATAAACTATGATTTAAAAAGTGCAAAAGAATAAAGAAAATGGTTTGTATGTCAAAACATCTCAAATTATTTCTAAAATAAATGTACAAAGGATAATTTACACCACTTTGCTGTTGTTTAGTCACTAAGTTGTGTCCGACCCCATGGACTGTAGCCTCGCCAGGCTTCTCTTTCCATGGGATTTCCTAGGTGAGAATACTGGCTTGGGTAGCCACTTTCTTCTCCAGGGGATCTTCCAGATCCAGGGACTGAACCTACATCCGCTGCATTGGCAGGCGGATTCTTTACCACTGAGCCACCAGGGAAGCCCTAATTTACAACACGAGTTACATGTCATTCTCTGTTTAGGTTGTTTCTAGTTTTATTATTAAATATTATTTACTTATAAATAGCACTGGACTAAATATTTTTGCTGTTCCCACTGTTTGTCACTGTTTCCCCATCTGTTTGCCATGAATTGATGGGAAACAGTGGAAACAGGGACAGACTTTGTTTTGGGGGGCTCCAAAATCACTGCAGATGGTGACTGCAGCCATGAAATTAAAAGACCTTTGCTCCTTGGAAGGAAAGCTGTAACCAACCTAGATAGCTTATTAAAAAGCAGAGACATTACTTTGCCAATAAAGGTCCATTTAGTCAAAGCTATGGCTTTTCCAGTATCATGTGTGGATGTGAGAGTTGAACCATAAAGAAAGCTGAGCACCAAAGAATTGATGCTTTTGAACTGTGGTGTTGGAGAAGACTCTCGAGAGTCCCTTGAACTGCAAGGAGATCCAATCAGTCAATCCTAAAGGAAATCAGCCCTGAATACTGGAAGGACTGATGCTGAAGCTGAAACTCCAATACTTTGGCCACCTGATGGGAAGAACTGACTCATTTGAAAAGACCCTGATGCTGGGAAAGATTGAGGGCAGGAGGAGAAGGGGAAGACAGAGGATGAGATGGTTGGAAGGCATCACCATCTCAATGGACATGAATCTGAGTAAACTATGGGAGTTGGTGATGGACAGGGAGGCCAGGAGTGCTGCAGTCCATGGGGTCGTAAAGAGCAACACAACTGAGCGACTGAACTGAATTGAAATATTTTTGTGATCTTTGACCACCTGTTATTGCTTCCTTGGAGAAGGCAATGGCAACCCACTCCAGTACTCTTGCCTGCTTCCTTTGGAAAGGTGAAGGTGAAGGTGAAGTCGCTCAGTCGTGTCCGACTCTTTGCGACCCCGTGGACTGTAACCTACTAGGCTTCTCCATCCGTGGGATTCTCCAGGCAAGAATACTGGAGTGGATTGCCATTTCCTTCTCCAGGGGATCTTCCCGACCCAGGGATTGAACCCAGGTCTCCCGCATAGTAGGCAGACGCTTTAACCTCTGAGCCACCAGGGAAGTCGGGAAAAACTTCCTGAAAACAACAGCATCACTGAGTCAAAGGATGTGACTTCTTAGGGCTCTTGATATAGTCCGTCAAATCATTAATTTAAAAAAAAAAAGGCAGATTATTAATAGTGAAGTGAAGTCGCTCAGTCGTGTCCGACTCTTTGCGACCCCGTGGACTATAACCTACCAGGCTCCTCCGTCCATGGGATTTTCCAGGCAAGAATACTGGAGTGGGTTGCCATTTCCTATAACGTATATATTAATATGCATATATAACCTGAGTTTTCTTTTAAAGCTTGTGCGTTTTGCTCAGCATTGTCTCCCCAAAATTTTCCCGTGTTACTGGAATACAAAAATATTCTAACAGTTGTGAAATTTCTCTAAAGGTAAGATTAAATTTTTTAGATTTACAAGTCAGTAGATTACAAAGACTAATAGGAAAATAAAGAACCCATCAATTCTCATATGACCGTTCAGCACATTTGGGTTTATGATTTTTTAAATTCACAGATACAAAAAAAAAAAAAAACTCAAACTCAGTGAACAAAGCTATCAAAAAATAAATAAATAAATACCACAGGGAGCTCCCTGGCTGTACAGTAGTTAGGACTGCTATGGCTCTGGGTTCAGTTCCTGGTCGAGGAACTAAGATCCTGGAAGGCATGCAGTGAGAAAAAAAACCAACCCACCCCACCTCCCTAAAAAAGAAGCCACAAAGAAATGGATTCAGAAGAAATACTTTTTTAATTTTGGTATGAAATCAATTTACTGACGTCTTTCCTGCTTTAGACTTCCCTGGTGGCTCAGATAGTAAAAGCACCTGCCTACAACGCAGGAGACCTGGGTTTGATCCCTGGGATGGGAAGATCCCCTGGAGAAGGAAATGGCAACCCACTCCAGTATTCTTGCCTGGAAAATTCCAAGGACAGAAGAGCCTGGTAGGCTACAGTCCATGGGGTCGCAAAGAGTCACTGAGCAACTTCACTTTACTTCATTTTTCCTACTTTTAGATAAGAATCGATAAGAGCAGATAAGAGTAAAGAATTAGAGGTACAGAGATGTGAATACCACACAAATTCTGCAGTAAGCTTATCAGCTTCAGGATTAGTTGGAAGATTAACCTCAACATTCACTAAAGAAAAAAAAGCTTCAAGACATCATCACTAAGGAGCTACAGCCCTGGGCAGGAGAGAGTTGACCAGCCTTCCCTCAGGAATTTTGTAAAAAAAAAAAAAAAAAA
>SJYT01074403.1:359723-424756 GCA_006410635.1 Cephalophus harveyi | reverse complement strand
GGGAGATGGTGATGAACAGGGAGGCCTGGCGTGCTGCGATTCATGGGGTCGCAAAGAGTCGGACACGACTGAGCGACTGAACTGAACCCTTAATTTATGCTTTTACTCTTTCCTCTCAGCTTCCCAGACGGCACCAGTGGTAAAGAACCTGCCTGCCGATGCAGGAGACTCATGTTCGATCCCTGGGTTGGGAAGATCCCCTGGAGGAGGGAATGGCAACCCGCTCCAGTATTCTTGCCTGGAGAATCCCATGGACAGAGGAGTCTGGGGGCTTCAGTCCATGGGGTCGCAAAGAGCCAGACACTACTGAAGTGAACTAGCAGCTCAGACAGCTAATACGCCCTCTATAGAAAATAACTGGAAAACTTTTTTGTAGTCGCAGAGTTTATGTTGCTTCTAAATCCTACTTGAGTTTATTCCTTCCACATGGAGGGAGTTCACTTAAAGCAACATTCCTGCCCCTCTTCTGTGCTTTTATTTATTTCATCCAGAAGCAGGAATGTGACTGAGGTGAGGTGAAGTCGCTCAATCGTGTCCGACTCTTTGCGACCCCGTGGACTGTAACCTCCTAGGCTTCTCCGCCCATGGGATTCTCCAGGCAAGAATACTGGAGTGGATTGCCATTTCCTTCTCCAGGGGATCTTCCCGACCCAGGGATCAAACCCAGGTCTCCCGCATCAGAGGCAGATGCTTTAACCGATTCCACAAATTCAGAAGAACCAGCTGGGTGAGGACTAGTAATGATGAGGGTGGCATTTGCCTTGGGCACTAAATTTAAGACAGACTCAGTAACAGCCCCCACTGGAGCCTGAGGCAAGGAAAAAATCAGCAATGCTGACTCTCTCTTCATTTTAAATTTGAGATTTTGTTTACGCTTTTTTCTTAACATTCTGATTTTTTTAAATAATGCATTAAATATTTATCTTGATCACTGAGGTTTTTCTGGCCTCACTCTCTTCACCCTAGTCTCAGCCCCGTTGCCCATAGAGAACCCAAGCTCTATTATGTTCCCCTGTCCCTACAGTGGAGGGACATCTAAAAATGTAATTAAAGTGGATGTAATGTAATTAAGGTGAATTAAATTCACCTGTAATCATCTAGTCACCTTACTCTATTTCCTATTTCTCAGATGGTTCATAACCAGATAGAGGAAGGAAAAGAGTATCCAAGAATCAGCAGCTAACCCTGACCATGTGTTGGCCACTCTTTGGAGCTCGTGGGGCTTTGGACTGTGCTTTTTCACAAACCACTGCAAGAAAGCGTCTATGCTGTAACCATCAGCTCAGCCATCTGAACAGCCGTCTCAAAAACAAGGTATTATTTATTGAGCCCTCTCAAAACTGTAAATATGTCACACAAGGCAGCAAACCATCAGAAATTAAGAAGGGGTAATGTGTGCAGGAGTAAAACCCATGTGGGGAAACTGCGGCTCCTGCCCTGGCCCCAGTGGAAGGTGCTTAGGCTCAAGGCACTGCCAGAGGTTTTATCACACTGCAGCTGCAGCCTCGATCCTGTAATGCAATGGCAACCCACTCCAGTAATATCATCTGGAAAACTCCATGGACAAAGGAGCCTGGTGGGCTACAGTTCATGAGCTGGACAGGACTGAGCCACTAACACAACAATGACCTTGTAATCCAGCTCACTCTTTCAGCTGGAAGGTTGGTTTTAAATAACACAGACTGGGCGAGAGGCTTTAAGTCTAAAACCGTACATTCTTCTGACCTGAGTGAGCAGCTCCAGCGCACGGGAGCTGGGTCCGTGGGAGAGTGGCTGTCTCCAGGGAAGGAGGCTGCACAAGTCTGCATCTTGAAGAGTATGGGGCCAGGGACCCCTGTCTGAAACAAAGCCACTTGGGTGGAGGCCTGAGGGCAGGCTGTTCGCAGGCCGCCTCTCCGTGAGGGGCACCCAGCTGGACCTCAAACCAGGCCGGGCAGACGTGGGCGAAAGCAGTCTCCAGCAGACCCAGGAGACAGCTGGCGGGAAGCCCGGGTGAGACTCAACGACAACGGCAGGGAAGAGTCGAGACGGCGCTTTCAGACATCGGAGCTCCACAGAACACATGCCTCGCTCGTGACAGCAAAGCAGAAGATTCCCGTGTGCCCCACGGAAAACGAGAATGTTTCCGGCTTTCAACTCTTAGCAACAGATCTGGCAGGTGGTGCTAGACAAGTCACCCCCAATTCCATTCTAACCAGCCAATTAATTCGAAAGGAAATCAACCCTGAATATTCACTGGAAAGACTGCTGCTGAAGCTCCAATACTTTGCCCACATGATTCAAACAGCCGGCTCACTGGGAAAGACCCTGATGCCAGGAAGCATGGAGCGCAGGAGGAGAAGGGGACAACAGAGGACGAGATGGTTGGATGGCATCACCGACTCGATGGACATCAGTTGGAACAATCACAAGGAGATAGTAAAGAACAGGGGAGCCTGGAGTGCTTCAGTCCTTGGGGTCACATAGAGTCAGACATGATTTAGCCATTGAACAACAAACAAACACATTCAGAGACAGTGTAAGAATGTGGATGGGCTCTGGTGAACAGGAATCCATGTGGGATTTCAGAAGTTTCAAGAATCACAACACCAGCCCCCCAACACACATACACACCCCAAAGTGTTTCCAATTCCTCCTTGATTGGATAATTAAATACTAGGAGTAAATCCTCCATAAGACTCAGGTTTCTTATATTTAAGTAAATCCAGAAAAGAGGCATAAGCAATAAGCTGTTAGCAGCACAAACATGAAAATGTCTGCTTAAAAGAGAGGGTAAGACGTGTCCTCGGAGAAGGCAATGGCATCCCACTCCAGTACTCTTGCCTGGAAACTCCCATGGACGGAGGAGCCTGGTAGGCTGCAGTCCATGGGGTTGCTGAGTCAGGCACGACTGAGCGACTTCTCTTTCACTTTTCACTTTCATGCATTGGAGAAGGAAATGGCAACCCACTCCAGTGTTCTTGCCTGGAGAATCCCAGGGATGGTGGAGCCCAATGGGCTGCCATCTGTGGGGTCGCACAGAGTCGGACATGACTGAAGCGACTTAGCAGCAGCAGCAGCAGCAGCAGCAAGGTGTGTCCTCGGTGGGGGCTTTCCTAGTGCAGAATGGTGACGTTCAGAAACACTAAAAACCATTTTAGAAACTACAGCTCAGATAAACTTTGCCTGTATTACTATTTCAGGGTTAGATGATTGGGCTGTTTTCAAAACGTGGTAGTTTGGGAAGGGGGAAAAGGGACAAGATGATACCAGGGTCACTTGTGTGCCCTTCACACTCTGGCTGCTGAACTAACAACTTGGCAGTAATGACAGCCCTTCCTATGAAGAACTCAGACTGTGTTTTCTGGAAGAACATGAAGTCCATCTAGATTCTGAGACCACTTTGGCCTGACAGAACCTGAGTAAGATACTGGTGTGCTAAGTCGCTTCAGTCGTGCCTGACTCTGCAACCCCATGGACTGTAGCCCGCCAGGCTCCTCTGTCCATGGGATTCTCCAGGAAAGAACACTGGAGTGGGCTGCCATGCCCTCCTCCGGGGAATCTTCCTGACCCAGGGATTGAACCTGTGTCTCCTACGTTGGCAGGCGGGTTCTGGACCACTAGAGCCACCTAGGAAGCCCCAGATACCGGTAAGGATATTTACTGAAACTGAATTCTGGTCTTTTAACTCAAAGCCTCCAGAAAGTAAGCTCCAGAAGGACAGGATTTCTTCTCCCTTGGGTCTGGTTTATTCACCAAAATATCCCCAACACTTGGAAGAGTACACAGAGTGGATTTTTAATTTAAAAAACTGTTGAGTTAATGAATATATGAAAGGGCCATGAAAATTCGACTTTGAACTTTCACTTCTGTAACATATTTGAACTTTAACTTGCAAAGTTAGGCAATTCTACAATTAACTTTCCCCTAGAATCATGACAGTGGTAGAGGTTTATAATAAAATTTAGGCATCATCACTATATTATTGGCAGCCTTCCCAGGTGGCCCAGTTGTAAATAATCTGCCTGCAATGCAGGAGACACAAGAGACGTGGGTTCAATCTCTGGGTCAGGGAGATCCCCTGGAGGAGGGCATGACAACCCACTCCAGTATTCCTGCCTGAGAAATCCCATGGACAGCGGAGCCTAGTGGGCTATAGTCCATGGGGTCACAAAGAGTCAGACATGACTAAGCACGCACACACCCCCCCAAACACACACACACATGTTACTGGTAATTTAACTCTGTCATGGGAACTCAGTGTACTTTGTGGGACAACCTGGCTTTATATCATCTGAAATTAGAAAGAGGAAAGTAAAATTAAGCCCCAGGTACAGAGTGGCCAGAGTCGATGTAATTAATGCATCCATCAGAGCCTCCAAACTCTCTGCCCAGATGCCCAGATGTGCTAGAAAAGTACCCAAAGGGACAGAGGTTTGCCTGGGGAGCAGCCCCTTGAGGGTATGAGCAAGGCCCTGGTTAACCATGGGTTATATTCGAAGTACAATGTGTGAAGACATCCAGAAGCAGAGAGGCTGGAGGAGAATCTGTTCCCTTCACATGGGAGCTCAGTCTATCCTCCATGTCAATCTGACCTTTACCTTCACCCTGCCCTGAGGATGGACAGTACTATATCTCCCTGGAGAAATGGGGACAAGTAGACGGGGCAGGCTTGGCTGAGCTCTGCCCACTGTCTTCTGGGAGTGAGCTGGCCTGTGGGGAGCACAGGACCCCCCATTCCAGGACAGCCATACGGTGACCAGGAGAACCAAATTCTGGGGGCTGTTGGGCCCCTCATCAGGTTTCCCTGGTGGCTCAGATGGTAAAGAATCTGCCTGCCACAGGGGAGACCAGGTTCACTCCATGGGTCAGGAAGATGCCCTGGAGAAGGGAATGGCAACCCATTCCAGTATTCTTGCCTGGAGAATTTCATGGACAGAGGAGGCTGGTAGGCTACAGTCCAAGGGGTCACAGAGTCGGACACAACTGACCGACTTTCACTCACTTATCTCATGTGGGAACTGGGCCTCCCGAAAGACTTTAACAAGGGTGATTTGATAGTTTAAAGGCCAGTTGACCTCTGCCATACTCCTCCATTGGTCCAGAACCCAGATCAAGAATAGAGGTGTTCCTTACTGGACAATTCAGTGAATTGTTACCTGGTTTTATTTTTCTTTTAGTTCCTAGCTTAAATCTGTGACTTCTACAAAGTCCTCTTTTTAAAACAGTGGTACAATATGCACAACATTTTTCCTTCTTATTGTACAGTTATATAGCGTTAAGTGGGCTTCACTGGTGGCTCAGTGGTAAAGAACTCACCAGCCAGTGCAGGAGATGGGAGGGATGCGAGTTCAGTCCCTGGGTTGGGAAGATCCCCTGGAGAAGGAAGTGGCAATCCACTCCTGTATTCTTGCCTGGAGAATCCCATGGGCAGAGGAGCCTGGCGGGCTACACGGACACACAGCATTAAGTATACTCACAACACTGTGCAACCCCGCTCCAGAATGTTTTCATCTTTCCCAACTGAGACTCTGTGCCCATTAAACACTCACTCCCCATTCTCCTCTCCCCACACTACCCACCGCTGGTGACCAGCGTTCTATTGTCTATGAATCTGACTACTCTAGGTACCTTATAGAAGAGGAATCATACTCTACTTGTCATTTTGTGACCGGTTTGAGTCACTTAGCACACTGTCTTCAAGGTTCAACACTGTTGCAGAATGTGTCAAAATTTCCTTCTCTTTTTTAAGGCTGAATAATATACCACTGTACTTATAAGCCACATTTTATTTATCCAGGTATCCACGGATGGACACTTGGGTTGCCTCCACCCTTTGACCACTGTAGACAATATTGCCATGAATATGGCATACAGATAATCTCTTCCCTTGAGACCCTGTCTGCAGTTCTGTTGAGTATATATCAAGTGGAACTGTTTTCCACAACATCTGTACCATTTTTCATTCTCACCAGCAATGCAGAGTTCTAATTTACTTACATTTTCACCAAAACATATTCCTTTGTTCTTTTTATTTTTTTAAGTTATAACGGCCATCCTATTGGGCATGCAGTGCTATATCATTGTGGCTCTGAATTGCATTTGCCTAATGACTCCAGCTGAGCTGTTTCAAATCCTGAAAGATGATGCTGTGAAAGTGCTGCACTCAATCTGCCAGCAAATTTGGAAAACTCAGCAGTGGCCACAGGACTGGAAAAGGTCCGTTTTCATTCCAATTCCAAAGAAAGGCAATGCAAAAGAATGCTCCAATTACCGCACAATTGCACTCATCTCACATGCTAGTAAAGTAATGCTCAAAATCCTCCAAGCCAGGCTTCAGCAATACGTGAACCGTGAACTCCCTGATGTTCAAGCTGGCTTTAGAAAAGGCAGAGGAACCAGAGATCAAATTGCCAACATCCGCTGGATCATGGAAAAAGCAAGAGAGTTCCAGAAAAACATCTACTTCTGCTTTATCGACTATGCCAAAGCCTTTGACTGTGTGGATCACAATAAACTGTGGAAAATTCTGAAAGAGATGGGAATACCAGACCACCTAACCTGCCTCTTGAGAAATCTGTATGCAGGTCAGGAAGCAACAGTTAGGACTGGACATGGAACAACAGACTGGTTCCAAATAGGAAAAGGAGTNAGAGACACAGAGGGAAGAGGGCCACGTGAAGTGGAGGCAGAGACTATAGACTTACACTGACGAGCAAGCGAGGCTACCCAGGGCTAGAAGAGGCAAGGAAGCACCCTCCCCCAAAAGCTTCGGGTGGGCAGGTCCTGCTGACACCTTGACCTTGAATTTCTGGCCTTCAGAGCTCTGAGAATAGGTTTCTATCAATTTAAGTCAAATAGTTTATGTCGCTTTTGTTACAAACTACTACAAGTCTGTTCTAGAAAAACTGCATCACTGAAGTCCTTTTCCAGGTCGGTTGTATGGAATTCAGAACACAGTTTCCATTATTTTAAACACACACACCCATAAATGATGACTGGGTTCCCAGGCAGCCTAGGGATGGCATTTTAACCCTTCCTGGAGCATAAGCATTGCCCAATAGTACTGCTGTTTCTCCCAGAATTATGGGACATTCAGCGAGCATCACACATGGGGCCCTAAGTTGTGTCTGGCTCTTTGCAACCCCATGGACAACCCATCAGGCTCCGCTGTTCATGGGATTCTCCAGGCAAGAATACTAGAGAGGGTTGCTGGTCCCTTCTCCAGGGGATCTTCCCAACACAGGGATCAAGCCATCTGAGCCACCAGGGAAGCCCATGCCAGCAACACAAATCCTCTGCCATAGCCACAGCCTCCAGATAAGTATACCTTTTCTCTCTAATGGGCAAAATAATGACTCTTCACCCATCCACTCAAAGTGCTTCCTTTCGTCCAGATGTGACAGTCTATCCTTGCTGCCCCCTTCCACACACACCTGCACTCCAGGTTCACAGCCAGTGACAAGAAAGATTATAGCTCCTCCAGATGTTTCTCTCCCTGCTTATAAAGGCAGCAAAAGTTTAAACTGTCCTTCACTTCAAGGATGAGTAGCAGTGAAAAGAAATGATTTGAGGTAAAGATCTTGGTTTTAGTCCAAAACTATCTTTACCTTTGGGAAAGTTAACCCAGGTAGCAACTAACAATTCAACTAACAATTCCAGCAAGAGTGGAAAGAGATTTACCTTTTTTATTATAAATACGATGGTTAATACCTCAATTTAGAATTTCAATGCATATAAATTTAACAATAAAAAATCAAAAGAACAGACTCCTATTTAAGCTCAAATCTTCAAAGTCTTTTCATCTGAAACTCACAAGCAGATATAAAAGAGTCAAATGTCAAACTTAACCTTGAAGATGATGGTAGCAAAAGCAATGCACACACACCATCACACAAAAATGACAGAGAAAGTTATGATAAAAGTGTCAATGTGCAAAGCAACATTGCTAAGAACATTTCATTGTGTAACTAAAAATGAACACAAGTAGTACTTTCTCCCATTCTCCCTAAAATACAAAGTCATCCTTCCACATATGAAGACACGTGACTTTGATACAGCACGCTTACTCTTTTCCTAGTCTGAAATCATTATAATCAATTTTTAAAATATTTGTTTACTTGCAAAGGGAAAAATAAGAATAACAAAAAATCCACTATTATGTGACACGTTAATCACAAACCTCAATATCTGAGGGCAGAAACGACTTACTAGAGTACAGAGAAGTCAAACAAGTTTGCAAAAAACATACTGCAGGGTGCAAGGCAGACAGGCTGCACAAACCCAGAGGGACCCAGGAACTAGACACACAGACAACAGAAGGTGGGCAGGCGGTGCTCGTGATAGGGAGACTATCTGCAATTCTCTGTTGTTCAATCACTAAGTCGTGTCTGACTCCTTGTGACCCCATGGACCACAGTACACCAGGCTTCCCTGTCCTTCACTATCTTCCAGAGTTTGCTCACATTCGTGTCCATTGAGTGGGTGGTGCTCTCTAACCATCTCGTCCTCTGCCGCCCCCTTCTCCTTTTGCCTTCAATCTTTCCCAGCATCAGGATCTTTTCCAATGAGTGACCTATAAGGAATTATAATTCTCTGTAAGGATCCACTAAACACCTCCTCTGCCCAGGTCCCCACCTCTACCCTGTACATTTAGACAACTGTCCTGACTCTGGCAACAGCCATATGATCTTAGAAGAAATGGGTGAAACACCCCCATTTAGAGCCACCAGACCCAGAAGAGGGTGAGGATAAGGCATGGTGGGTACAAACAGAGAAATTTAGTGAAATTTTCCTATAAAATGGTAGGACTACCAATGCACTTCCTGTCCGCAGCTCCATAAAAAGCTTATCATTGCCAGGTTTAAAAAACCCAGGCAAAGGATAAGATTGTTCTTTGCAAGAGAACAATGCTTGGAAAGAACAGAGAAAAAGACCTACAGATGGTGACACCAAAGGTTTCACATTATCATGCCTCCCAGGGTAAATCCTGCCCCGAAGACAGTTTTCTGAGCTTTTTTAGACCATCAACCTTAAAAAGGAAGCCAAGCATCAACTCAATATTTGAGGACATTCTGATATAAAAGAAAAACAAATAATAATAAAAAAATTATCAGAGGAAATTGAGGCCATGCTAGCAAGAGAAGAAAATTTAGAAAATCTGTAATTAATAGCCTGAAATATCTATCCATGCTAACACTGTGATTATTTTTAAAAAATAAGGATATAAGAATGCTCAGAAATCAATGTGAAAGTCATAATGAAAATTTTCAGAAGATATAATCTAACAAACTAGCTCAGAGATGTAAACTAACTCAGAAATTTTCACAAAAATGAAAAAGGATTTTTTTTTTAATTAAAGATTCATCCAAGTGATCCAGCATTCAACTCATAGTATTATAAGAGGGAAAAGAAAAATTTTGTAGGAAAATATAATTAAAGAAATAATACAAATTCTTCCTAGAGCTGATGAACTAAAGCCTCCGGATTGAGGAGGTGCATTGTTTGTTCTACACAATAAATGAACAAGATTTGATCACTGCATGTCACTGATGTTTCAGAAAAGTTAGATTTTAGTGACAAATAGCAGCCACTATACGACTCTTACACGCAAACAGCAGTTCTAAGCACCATACATACTTCTTGTATAATCCACAAACAAGATTTCAGAGGCATCAAGTACTGTTATCCTCACTTCACACGTGAGGAAACTGAGACACAGAGAGTTACATAACTTGCCATAGCCGTGTAGTTAGAAGGAGGCAACCCTAGGCAGTCTGGGGTCATGCCTGTGGATCACTCCATGCTATGAAAAGGACTTACGGAATACATTTGAGTCAGTTCTAATGAGGTGGATAAACCTAGAGCCTATTATACAGAGTGAAGTAAGTCAGAAAGAGAAAGACAAATATCATATATTAACACGTATATATGGAGTCTAGAAAGATGGTTACCGATGACTCTAAGTGCAGGGCAGCAAAGGAGGCAGAAATGTACAGAACAGACTTTTGGACTCTGTGGAAGAAGAAAAAGGTGGGATGGTTCACGAGAATAGCACTAACACACACACGGCACCACATGCAAAACAGCTGGTGGGAGTTTGATGTACGACCCAGGGCAAGCAAAGCTGGTGCTCTGTGACAACCCAGAGGGATGGGATGGGGAGAAGGTGGGAAGGTACAGGATGGCGGGGACAAATATGTCCTATGGCTGATGCATATTGATGTATGGCAGAAACCATCACAATATTGTAAGGTAATTATTCTCCAATTAAAATAAAGAAATAATATTTTTTAAAAAAGGACTTACAGAAGACCAGGTATCAGAATAGCAGAATTTACCATATTAATACTGAAAGCTAGAAGACAAATGAAGTGATATCTTCAAAGTTCTGAGAGAAATGTTCAAATAGGAATTCCAATCCTGCCAAGCCACGAATCCAACTTGAGTATGAATAAAAGGGTCTTTAGGCACACAAAGCCTCACACTTCTCCCTCCTACATGTTTTCTCAGGAAATCTACAAGAGGCGGAATGCTGCCAACGTGAGGAATCAAACCAAAGAGGGGTATCATAGAGGAAACAGAAAGTCCAAGAGGAGAAAAAAAGGACTCCCTGGAAAAGCCCAGGTGGCGGCTGCGTCCTCTAGGGCAGCAGGAAGTCAGCGGTCCGACAAGGATGTCTGCGGGAAAAACAGAGCTAATCAGCTTTGGGAAGTTTGCACCAACTGAGAAATTGAACTGAGAGAAATGTGAGAGTGATTTGAAGGATGTGAGCTGTTTCTGCCAGATATTGAAACTAAAAACAAACAACAAAAAAAGAAACATCACCCACGGCCCACCAGCACGTGGCCGTTCACTGTTGCTTCCACCATCATCGCCTGTCTGTTTGCCAGCTGACGTGCCCTGTTGCCCACTGTACAGCAGGGGACTTGGGCAAGGGTGCTGAAGGCGGGCAAGGGGCGCACACAGACAAACCAACTGGCAGCCAGGCGTCCCCCAAGGACAGACCTTCAGGCAGGAAAGTCTCCCTGCCCTCTCTTCCGTCACCCTACCTTCACAAATGATAGGAGGAAGTGGGAAAAATACCCTTCCAGTATCCCCCAAATGTCTGAGCCTTCAATATTGAGGTTTTTTCTTTATAAAAATGTACTTTTATTTTATAAAACAAACAAAAAGAAACATCATAAAATGCCAGTTGAATCACAGAGATACTAGTCATAGTCATTTTTTTTAAGAGATGAAAGGAAACACGAGAAACAGCGGAGAGAAGAAACATGACTGTCTCTGAGAACAGAGTGGGCTGTTCTTTTACATAAGCCTCTGAGCACTAATCTTCTTAAACTCTCAACATTTGATAAAAAGTTAAGGAATTTGTTGTTCATTTGTTTCCAACTCTTTGCGACCCCATGGACTGCAGCATGCCAGTCCTTCACCATCTCCATCTCCCGGAGCTTGCTCAAACTCATGTCCATTGAGTCAGTTATGCCATCCAACCATCTCGTCCTCTGTTAGGTAAAATAATTATTTTGAACCCTTTCTATTTATCTTCTTTTCTCCTTCCATTAAGAAGCCTCTCATCAAACAAGGCTGCTGTCTTAGTTCCTTTTAAAACCCCCAACTGCTTGGCTTTTCTGCAGCTGAGCCTCAGGAGAAGCCAGTGAGATTACAGACAGGACTCCAAGAAGAAACCCAAACTTGAGCTGCAAGGGGCCTCTTCCTGAACCTAAAACTAGTGACTTTTTCGCTGCTGCACTATCCTGATAGTGTCTCTGCTCACCTTAAGCCAGCAGTCACGCTTCAACCTTGTCCTGCTAACTCAGCCACTCTTAAGGACACCTAAAGACCATCAGGGTCAAATGTCAGGTTCTGTTCTAACTATATTTCAAAGCCAAGAGTCCCTCGGACTTCCCTACAGTCCCAGACATGCTGTAGGCTCCCCTACAGTGGCGAAGAACCCATCTGCAAATGCAGGGGTCACGGGTCCAATCCCTGGTCTGGGAAGATGTCACAGACCGAGGGCAACTAAAGCCTGTGCACCGCAGCTCCTGAGCCCGTGCGCTATGATTACAGAGGCCCGAGAGTCTACAGCCCACGGTCTGCAACAAGAGAAGCCACCCCAACTAGAGTTGCCCCCACTCACTGCATCTAGAGAAAGCCTGCACTCAGAAATGGAAACCCAGTGCAGTCAAATCAATAAATAGTCCCTCTTATAAAAACGTCCTTGCATCAGAACCATTAAAATGCAAAAATATATGTCTTAGAAATGAACAAATACCATAATTTATTAAAGCAAAGCTCAACACTTCAAAGTCATTGACTCTCAGGGTTAGAAGAGACCTTAAAAATGACCTGTGGAATCTTAACACTAATCTGACATTTAAATCCTCTTAAGCTGTAATCAAGCAAATCTCTGCCCCTCCAGAGAATGTACAGTGGTTCCTGGCAGTTCCTACTTCCCCTGTCTAAACACTCCTTGCCCAGACTCATAAAGTATACAATAGGATTTAGGATTCAAAGTCCAGCCATAGCAGACAGAACACCTCAAATAAGTGGCAAAAGACAAGTTTATTTCTGTCTCAGACAAGTCTGCATAGGTTGTCCAGGGTCAAGAGACCTACCTGTTAGGGAACTTTCTCGTTCCTCTCCTGTGCATGACCTCAACCTACGGCCCCAAATGGCGTTATCTGTGTTTCCTTGAATAGGACAAAAGGGTCCAGAGGCAATAAAACACGAAAGTTAAGTCCAGATAACACAGTACACTGAAGTCAGTGGCCAAAACCTGACCATCCAGCCACACCTGCCCATAAGGCAGGCTGAGGCATGGGTGCCAATACAGGGTACCTACACCTGGCTAAAAATCCTATAAACATAAAAGATGGGGAGAAGTGGAGAGTGACGGACAAACAGCCACCTCTGTCACGTTTAACCACAGACCCAATGCTCTACTCTTCACTACCAAGGGACTAGATATGTATTTAGACGACCAGGTTTTCTAGAAGCCAGGAGGTCTCAATCTCAGATCCTTTCTGAGAGTACCTTGCTAGACTCTGGGGAGAAGTTCTCGAGGGGAGATCTTCACTGTTACGACATGAAAGTGAAATTGCTCAATCATGTTCAACTCTTTGCAACCCCACGGACTGTCTTCTCAGTCCACGGAATTTTCCAGGCAAGAGTACTGGAATGGATTGCCATTTCCTTCTCTAGGGCATCTTCCCGACCCAGGGATCGAACTCAGATCTCCCGCTCTGCAGGCAGACACTTTATCGTCTAAGCCACCAGGGAAGCATCTATGTTACGACATAGATGTGATCACTCTGACAGCTATGGAGGTGGGCTTCTAGACTTTAAGGAAAGTTTGTGGACCACTCTGAACTACCCTGATGTAACTGAAAATTTTAATTTGTTATCTTAAAGATGTGCCACCTCATGCGAAGAGGTGACTCATTGGAAAAGACTCTGATGCTGGGAGGGATTGGGGGCAGGAGGAGAAGGGGACGACTGAGGATGAGATGGCTGGATGGCATCACGGACTCGATGGATGTGAGTCTGAGTGAACTCCGGGAGATGGTGACGAACAGGGAGGCCTGGTGTGCTGCGATTCATGGGGTCGCAAAAAGTCGGACACGACTGAGCGACTGAACTGAATGACTCATGATGTGGAGCATCTTTTCACATGCATACTGTTTGTTTATTTTCTTTAGAGAAATGTCTATTCAAGTCCTTTGCCCATTTTTCAATTGGTCTTTTTGATACTACAGTTGTTTAGCCCACTCTTTAAGATCACACGCTTTAGAAAAATATTTTCCTTTTCTCTGGGAAGCTTGATTGACTTAGTCTGTTGGAGCAGGCCCAATATCAACTCCTGTTGTTAAACTGCTGTTACAGGTTGCATTGCGTGTCTCAAAAAGAGACTGACGAATAGGCATTATTTGGAATAGGGTCTTTATGAATGCAATCAAGTTACGATTAAAGTCATTAGCGTGGGCCCTAATTCAACATCAGACTAGTGTCCGTATATGAGAAGGAGCATGCAAAGAGAGAGAAATGCCATATAAAGGCACAGAGACACAGAGGGAAGAGGGCCACGTGAAGTGGAGGCAGAGACTATAGACTTACACTGACGAGCAAGCGAGGCTACCCAGGGCTAGAAGAGGCAAGGAAGCACCCTCCCCCAAAAGCTTCGGGTGGGCAGGTCCTGCTGACACCTTGACCTTGAATTTCTGGCCTTCAGAGCTCTGAGAATAGGTTTCTATCAATTTAAGTCAAATAGTTTATGTCGCTTTTGTTACAAACTACTACAAGTCTGTTCTAGAAAAACTGCATCACTGAAGTCCTTTTCCAGGTCGGTTGTATGGAATTCAGAACACAGTTTCCATTATTTTAAACACACACACCCATAAATGATGACTGGGTTCCCAGGCAGCCTAGGGATGGCATTTTAACCCTTCCTGGAGCATAAGCATTGCCCAATAGTACTGCTGTTTCTCCCAGAATTATGGGACATTCAGCGAGCATCACACATGGGGCCCTAAGTTGTGTCTGGCTCTTTGCAACCCCATGGACAACCCATCAGGCTCCGCTGTTCATGGGATTCTCCAGGCAAGAATACTAGAGAGGGTTGCTGGTCCCTTCTCCAGGGGATCTTCCCAACACAGGGATCAAGCCATCTGAGCCACCAGGGAAGCCCATGCCAGCAACACAAATCCTCTGCCATAGCCACAGCCTCCAGATAAGTATACCTTTTCTCTCTAATGGGCAAAATAATGACTCTTCACCCATCCACTCAAAGTGCTTCCTTTCGTCCAGATGTGACAGTCTATCCTTGCTGCCCCCTTCCACACACACCTGCACTCCAGGTTCACAGCCAGTGACAAGAAAGATTATAGCTCCTCCAGATGTTTCTCTCCCTGCTTATAAAGGCAGCAAAAGTTTAAACTGTCCTTCACTTCAAGGATGAGTAGCAGTGAAAAGAAATGATTTGAGGTAAAGATCTTGGTTTTAATCCAAAACTATCTTTACCTTTGGGAAAGTTAACCCAGGTAGCAACTAACAATTCAACTAACAATTCCAGCAAGAGTGGAAAGAGATTTACCTTTTTTATTATAAATACGATGGTTAATACCTCAATTTAGAATTTCAATGCATATAAATTTAACAATAAAAAATCAAAAGAACAGACTCCTATTTAAGCTCAAATCTTCAAAGTCTTTTCATCTGAAACTCACAAGCAGATATAAAAGAGTCAAATGCCAAACTTAACCTTGAGGATGATGGTAGCAAAAGCAATGCACACACACCATCACACAAAAGTGACACAGAAAGTTATGGTAAAAGTGTCAATGTGCAAAGCAACATTGCTAAGAACATTTCATTGTGTAACTAAAAATGAACACAAGTAGTACTTTCTCCCATTCTCCCTAAAATACAAAGTCATCCTTCCACATATGAAGACACGTGACTTTGATACAGCACGCTTACTCTTTTCCTAGTCTGAAATCATTATAATCAATTTTTAAAATATTTGTTTACTTGCAAAGGGAAAAATAAGAATAACAAAAAATCCACTATTATGTGACACGTTAATCACAAACCTCAATATCTGAGGACAGAAACAACTTACTAGAGTACAGAGAAGTCAAACAAGTTTGCAAAGAACATACTGCAGGGTGCAAGGCAGACAGGCTGCACAAACCCAGAGGGACCCAGGAACTAGACACACAGACAACAGAAGGTGGGCAGGCGGTGCTTGTGATAGGGAGACTATCTGTAATTCTCTGTTGTTCAATCACTAAGTCGTGTCTGACTCCTTGTGACCCCATGGACCACAGTACACCAGGCGTCCCTGTCCTTCACTATCTTCCAGAGTTTGCTCACATTCGTGTCCATTGAGTGGGTGGTGCTGTCTAACCATCTTGTCCTCTGCCGCCCCCTTCTCCTTTTGCCTTCAATCTTTCCCAGCATCAGGATCTTTTCCAATGAGTGAGCTATA
The DNA here is from genome assembly GCA_006410635.1 of Cephalophus harveyi. NCBI lineage: Eukaryota > Metazoa > Chordata > Mammalia > Artiodactyla > Bovidae > Cephalophus > Cephalophus harveyi. The sequence continues at coordinate 408,789 of SJYT01074403.1, read as the reverse complement.
AGGAATTATAATTCTCTGTAAGGATCCACTAAACACCTCCTCTGCCTAGGTCCCCACCTTTACCCTGTACATTTAGACAACTGTCCTGACTCTGGCAACAGCCATATGATCTTAGAAGAAATGGGTGAAACACCCCCATTGAGAGCCACCAGATCCAGAAGAGGGTGAGGATAAGGCATGGTGGGTGCAAACAGAGAAATTTAGTGAAATTTTCCTATAAAATGGTAGGACTACCAATGCACTTCCTATCCGTAGCTCCATAAAAAGCTTATCATCGCCAGGTTTAAACAGCCCAGGCAAAGGATAAGATTGTTCTTTGCAAGAGAACAATGCTTGGAAAGAACAGAGAAAAAGACCTACAGATACTGACACCAAAGGTTTCACATTATCATGCCTTCCAGGGTAAATCCTGCCCCGAAGACAGTTTTCTGAGCTTTTTTAGACCATCAACCTTAAAAAGGAAGCCAAGCATCAACTCAATATTTGAGGACATTCTGATATAAAAGAAAAACAAAGAATAAAAAAACAAATTATCAGAGGAAATTGAGCCCATGCTGGCAAGAGAAGAAAAATTAGAAAATCTGTAATTAATAGCCTGAAATATCTATCCATGCTAACATTGCAATTATTTTTTAAAAATAAGGATATAAGAATGCTCAGAAATCAATGTGAAAGTCATAATGAAAATTTTCAGAAGATATAATCTAACAAACTAGCTCAGAAATGTAAACTAACTCAGAAATTTTCACAAAAATGAAAAAGGATTTTTTTTTTAATTAAAGATTCATCCAAGTGATCCAGCATTCAACTCACAGTATTATAAGAGGGAAAAGAAAAATTTTGTAGGAAAATATAATGAAAGAAATAATACAAATTCTTCCTAGAGCTGATGAACTAAAGCCTCCGGATTGAGGAGGTGCATTGTTTGTTCTACACAATAAATGAACAAGATTTGATCACTGCATGTCACTGATGTTTCAGAAAAGTTAGATTTTAGTGACAAATAGCAGCCACTATACGACTCTTACACGCAAACAGCAGTTCTAAGCACCATACATACTTCTTGTATAATCCACAAACAAGATTTCAGAGGCATCAAGTACTGTTATCCTCACTTCACACGTGAGGAAACTGAGACACAGAGAGTTACATAACTTGCCATAGCCGTGTAGTTAGAAGGAGGCAACCCTAGGCAGTCTGGGATCATGCCTGTGGATCACTCCATGCTATGAAAAGGACTTACGGAATACATTTGAGTCAGTTCTAATGAGGTGGATAAACCTAGAGCCTATTATACAGAGTGAAGTAAGTCAGAAAGAGAAAGACAAATATCATATATTAACACGTATATATGGAGTCTAGAAAGATGGTTACCGATGACTCTAAGTGCAGGGCAGCAAAGGAGGCAGAAATGTACAGAACAGACTTTTGGACTCTGTGGAAGAAGAAAAAGGTGGGATGGTTCACGAGAATAGCACTAACACACACACGGTACCACATGCAAAACTGCCGGTGGGAGTTTGATGTACGACCCAGGGCAAGCAAAGCTGGTGCTCTGTGACAACCCAGAGGGATGGGATGGGGAGAAGGTGGGAAGGTACAGGATGGCGGGGACAAATATGTCCTATGGCTGATGCATATTGATGTATGGCAGAAACCATCACAATATTGTAAGGTAATTATTCTCCAATTAAAATAAAGAAATAATATTTTTTAAAAAAGGACTTACAGAAGACCAGGTATCAGAATAGCAGAATTTACCATATTAATACTGAAAGCTAGAAGACAAATGAAGTGATATCTTCAAAGTTCTGAGAGAAATGTTCAAATAGGAATTCCAATCCTGCCAAGCCACGAATCCAACTTGAGTATGAATAAAAGGGTCTTTAGGCACACAAAGCCTCACACTTCTCCCTCCTACATGTTTTCTCAGGAAATCTACAAGAGGCGGAATGCTGCCAACGTGAGGAATCAAACCAAAGAGGGGTATCATGGAAAATCCAAGAGGAGAAAAAAGGAAGGACTCCCCGGAAAAGCCCAGGTGGCGGCTGCGTCCTCTAGGGCAGCAGGAAGTCAGCGGTCCGACAAGGATGTCTGCGGGAAAAACAGAGCTAATCAGCTTTGGGAAGTTTGCACCAACTGAGAAATTGAACTGAGAGAAATGTGAGAGTGATTTGAAGGATGTGAGCTGTTTCTGCCAGATATTGAAACTAAAAACAAACAACAAAAAAAGAAACATCACCCACGGCCCACCAGCACGTGGCCGTTCACTGTTGCTTCCACCATCATCGCCTGTCTGTTTGCCAGCTGACGTGCCCTGTTGCCCACTGTACAGCAGGGGACTTGGGCAAGGGTGCTGAAGGCGGGCAAGGGGCGCACACAGACAAACCAACTGGCAGCCAGGCGTCCCCCAAGGACAGACCTTCAGGCAGGAAAGTCTCCCTGCCCTCTCTTCCGTCACCCTACCTTCACAAATGATAGGAGGAAGTGGGAAAAATACCCTTCCAGTATCCCCCAAATGTCTGAGCCTTCAATATTGAGGTTTTTTCTTTATAAAAATGTACTTTTATTTTATAAAACAAACAAAAAGAAACATCATAAAATGCCAGTTGGATCACAGAGATACTAGTCATAGTCATTTTTTTTAAGAGATGAAAGGAAACACGAGAAACAGCGGAGAGAAGAAACATGACTGTCTCTGAGAACAGAGTGGGCTGTTCTTTTACATAAGCCTCTGAGCACTAATCTTCTTAAACTCTCAACATTTGATAAAAAGTTAAGGAATTTGTTGTTCATTTGTTTCCAACTCTTTGCGACCCCATGGACTGCAGCATGCCAGTCCTTCACCATCTCCCGGAGCTTGCTCAAACTCATGTCCATTGAGTCAGTTATGCCATCCAACCATCTCGTCCTCTGTTAGGTAAAATAATTATTTTGAACCCTTTCTATTTATCTTCTTTTCTCCTTCCATTAAGAAGCCTCTCATCAAACAAGGCTGCTGTCTTAGTTCCTTTTAAAACCCCCAACTGCTTGGCTTTTCTGCAGCTGAGCCTCAGGAGAAGCCAGTGAGATTACAGACAGGACTCCAAGAAGAAACCCAAACTTGAGCTGCAAGGGGCCTCTTCCTGAACCTAAAACTAGTGACTTTTTCGCTGCTGCACTATCCTGATAGTGTCTCTGCTCACCTTAAGCCAGCAGTCACGCTTCAACCTTGTCCTGCTAACTCAGCCACTCTTAAGGACACCTAAAGACCATCAGGGTCAAATGTCAGGTTCTGTTCTAACTATATTTCAAAGCCAAGAGTCCCTCAGACTTCCCTACAGTCCCAGACATGCTGTAGGCTCCCCTACAGTGGCGAAGAATCCATCTGCAAATGCAGGGGTCACGGGTCCAATCCCTGGTCTGGGAAGATGTCACAGACCGAGGGCAACTAAAGCCTGTGCACCGCAGCTCCTGAGCCCGTGCGCTATGATTACAGAGGCCCGAGAGTCTACAGCCCACGGTCTGCAACAAGAGAAGCCACCCCAACTAGAGTTGCCCCCACTCACTGCATCTAGAGAAAGCCTGCACTCAGAAATGGAAACCCAGTGCAGTCAAATCAATAAATAGTCCCTCTTATAAATACGTCCTTGCATCAGAACCATTAAAATGCAAAAATATATGTCTTAGAAATGAACAAATACCATAATTTATTAAAGCAAAGCTCAACACTTCAAAGTCACTGACTCTCAGGGTTAGAAGAGACCTTAAAAATGACCTGTGGAATCTTAACACTAATCTGACATTTAAATCCTCTTAAGCTGTAATCAAGCAAATCTCTGCCCCTCCAGAGAATGTACAATGGTTCCTGGCAGTTCCTACTTCCCCTGTCTAAACACTCCCTGCCCAGACTCATAAAGTATACAATAGGATTTAGGATTCAAAGTCCAGCCATAGCAGATAGAACACCTCAAATAAGTGGCAAAAGACAAGTTTATTTCTGTCTCAGACAAAAGTCTGCATAGGTTGTCCAGGGTCAAGAGACCTACCTGTCAGGGAACTTTCTCGTTCCTCTCCTGTGCATGCCCTCAACCTACGGCCCCAAATGGCATTATCTGTGTTTCCTTGAATAGGACAAAAGGGTCCAGAGGCAATAAAACACGAAAGTTAAGTCCAGATAACACAGTACACTGAAGTCAGTGGCCAAAACCTGACCATCCAGCCACACCTGCCCATAAGGCAGGCTGAGGCATGGGTGCCAATACAGGGTACCTACACCTGGCTAAAAATCCTATAAACATAAAAGATGGGGAGAAGTGGAGAGTGACGGACAAACAGCCACCTCTGTCACGTTTAACCACAGACCCAATGCTCTACTCTTCACTACCAAGGGACTAGATATGTATTTAGACGACCAGGTTTTCTAGAAGCCAGGAGGTCTCAATCTCAGATCCTTTCTGAGAGTACCTTGCTAGACTCTGGGGAGAAGTTCTCGAGGGGAGATCTTCACTGTTACAACATGAAAGTGAAATTGCTCAGTCATGTTCAACTCTTTGCAACCCCATGGACTGTCTTCTCAGTCCACGGAATTTTCCAGGCAAGAGTACTGGAATGGATTGCCATTTCCTTCTCTAGGGGATCTTCCCGACCCAGGGATCGAACTCAGATCTCCCGCTCTGCAGGCAGACACTTTATCATCTAAGCCACCAGGGAAGCATCTATGTTACGACATAGATGTGATCACTCTGACAACTATGGAGGTGGGCTTGTAGACTTTAAGGAAAGTTTGTGGACCACTCTGAACTACCCTGATGTAACTGAAAATTTTAATTTGTTATCTTAAAGATGGTCTGAAAGCTTACTTTCAGTCTGGTTTTGCTTTTCGGTGAATCAAACTCCTTGAATGGTCCACCTGGAGTGTGATTCATGGCAGTTGTACTTTTGGATCCTGAACTAAAATTTGTATGCAATCCAAAGTTGAAGACCACTAAAATCACAAGATGAATACAATTAGGGATATTATTTGAAATATGCCTTTCCTGTCTCCCATGTGCTGGGCAGTCAGGTTCTGGGGCTGCTGTAGACTTGACTGTGGGCGTTTGTCTGGGACATGAGATGTAACAACAAGATGAGTGCCTTCCTAAAGAAAAGATCAAGAGACCAATACAACAGAAGGGTGAACAGACCACAGCTGAGAGATCTGTTTGCCTAGTGAAGCTGGGGGAAACTATCAAGTATAAATGGAAAGACAAGCAATGCAGCAGAAGGCATCCAACTGGCTCTAAAGTACGAAAGGGCTGGAAAGACTGGGAAGGTTACAAAGCTCAAAGTGGCTGCAGATGGAAAGGGTGAAGAACAGCCACTGGGAATGTTCCACAGTTTGAATTCTATTCTGGGAATGGTGCGAGTCTGCCAAAGCTGTTAAGAAGACACTAATACTTTGGTTTGGCTGGAGAGGGGAAGATGTCCCGGTGAGCAAAGAGCGACAGCAGGATATATTGGGAGGGACCTGAACCAGCACAGCAGTGTCAGGATGAAAAGGAGACAAAAAGCCAGATGGAGCTTAAAAAGGTTCACCTCTGTGCTTTCTGCAGCAGAGAGCCTAGCGCACAGTAAGCACCAATTATGTGACTGCAGGCATACACATGAGTTTAAAAGACTACTTCATTTGTGTTAATATTTTTAAGATGGAAGCCACAGCAAATATATTGAAAAACTGCACAAATAAAACTGGGAGGATGCAAAAAGAGATTTTAGCTTTCAGTATAAGTTTTCTAAGTATTTTATAATATTCTTTCTGTTTTTCTTTAAATAAGCTGACATGAGTTTAGGATATTGATTCTGGGAGCACTAACTGCAAAAAGGCTTTTTAACCATTCCAAGCAACAAACGAGAGATTCACAGAATGAATTAAAGATCTAAGTTACAATGAATAAGGTATTAGGCACAAGGACATATTGTTTAATCACTCAAGGAAAATTAATTCATTTCTTTCTAAATCATCTCAACTTTAGAATTTTTAAGTGAAAATACTACTCAACAGTAAAAGCTACCAGTGAAGCTTTGTTTATGTCGTGATAAAACAAAACTACTTCAATGCCATGATAAAACAAAACTACTTCAACAAAAATATATCACCTCATCCCCCATCCATGCCCAAAACCATATGACGTTTGTATTTAAAATATCTTTAAGATCTTCTATTTCATTGATTCGAACATGTTTATAGGAAGGATCTATTAATAGTATTCCCAACTGTCCTAACAGAAGATCCTCAAATAACCCCAGTAATAAGACTCTCAGCAGGTAACAGAGTAAACAGATGGCACTCAAAATGGACATAAAACACACCATAAAAATTACAGTATCCCAAGAGAAAAAAAACAAACCATTTTTACACTAATAAATAAAGATTAAACAATTAACTGATAGTCTGTTTGAGCCTTGTGGTTAAATAATTTTAAATCTATGGTCACATCTTAATGAGAACTGACATCTGAAAACAGACTATTCTATACTTATTACTACACAATACAGTTGGCCCTCCATATTGGTGGGATCTAAATTCATGGATTCAATCAACAGCAGATAAATATTGGAAAACAATTCCAGAAAGTTTCAAAAAAGCAAACTTTGAATGTGCTACCCACTGGCAATTTTTTACATAGCATTAATATTCTATTTACAGCTATTTACACAGCATTTACATTATTTTAGATATTATAAGTAATCTAGAGATGATATGAGATATATGAGAGCATGTGCATAGGTTACACACAAATATGACCCCATTTTATACAAGGGATTGGAGCATCCACAGATTTGGTGTCTTCAGGTCCTGAAACCAAGCCTCCACAGATATGAAGGGACTATGGCATAGTCTTTTTTAGATAAATCCACACTTGCAGGAAATCCAATGGACAGAGGAGCTGGTGGCTGCAGTCCATGGGGTAGCAAAAGAGTTGGACACAACTTAGCAACTAAACAACATTTGCAAGAGGGGCAGAGTGAAGCCCTGGCTGATTAGGATAAGGACACCACCACTGAAGAAGAATCTGCTAGAAGAGTCAACACAAAGCCTGTTAACAACCTCCTGAGCTTCAAGAATTCAGATCTCTGGACTTTATTCCAAAAATGTACTTTTATTCCAAGACTTTCCAGCTGAAGAATTTCCTAAAACCTCAAACTAGCATGTGAAAGACCCCACACACTCATAGACTCTTAAAACCGCATTCCTGAAAGCTTAGTAAGAAATTCTCCTAAATAGAATGTTTTAATGTTTTCCTTTTACAAATATCTACGTTTCAGGACATTCTATATTCTTTAAACATATCAAACAGCATAAAAAACCAAACTGTTTCCATAATTCTCTTGTTGCTAAGATGGCACGGAAGTCAAACGGCCAGGTTAAACAAACTCAGAGCATTTTAAATCATTAATATTTCAGTAGTTCTAGCTTTCTTCCACACCTCCCTCCCTTCCTCCCACCCTCTTCTGTTCTCTCTCTCTCTCACACACACATATACATACACATACACAGACTCCAAGTTATAATCAGAATCACAATGCAAAGCTGACCAAACAACCAAGGATCTAGGCACTTCAGATGACAGAGTAACTAAAGTATATTTGGAATCATCTCCTACCATACTCTTTGCTATTCTAAGTGTAAAAAAAAAGCAAAACCATAAAATGACCATGTTGTGACAATATAGAAAATTTACAATATGTAAAATTATATATTATACTAAAAAACTGACTAGGTAACGTGAACTCTGGTGAAGCAATGTGTGAAATTTTTATTTAGCAACTTAAACACAAAACACAGCATCACAGGGGCTGAACTCTTTCTCTCTCTAAAAAAGTGATCATTTTGATATGATCATTTGTTTATAATAATCTTTGGCTTTCACACATTCTAGAATTTATCCTAAAATAGTGGTATTTTAATAAGATAAATATCACAAATAGAAGGAGATGAAAAAGAGTATCTGATTTAAAAAGCATTTTTTAAAGTACCACTTCTAAAACATGATTAACTCAAGCATTTTTGCTTAAATGCCCCAAATCAACCATGTCAAGGTAACTTACCTGTATTTCTCAGAAATCAAAATCAACAACTATCAATATAAGCAAATGATGTCTCATTCAAGTTTAAAAAAAAACATACTTGGCTGCACCTTAGGGACATTCTTCTTCATACTGCAATGCAGAGACTACAACCACACTGAAAGAAATGAACACCAGACCATCAATGAATCCTCTCGAGGGACCCTGGTTATTCAAAGACCAGCTCGGCCTTGCAGCAGTAATACGGCTGGGTAATGACTAGTCTTTTTTTTTCCCAAAGTGAAGAATTTCCCTTGGACTCTCTGCCAACAAAACATCACAGATTTTTTTAAGCCTTACAGAGAGAAAACATGTATGTTTCTTGGCTATACTGTACATCACTTACAGTAAAACTCAAAACAAAAACAAAGTGTTCTGTGAAATAAGCAACTTCCTGGCCTATCCAGACCAGGTCTGAAACAGGAGCTACTTTCACTTGTCAGATTAAATCAGCACTCACTGTTGCTGGGTGACTGCATCTGGATTAAAGAAACCAGAATATTCCAGTGATTTGGAAACAAACAAAATATTTGAAGAAAAGATGGTAAGTAAGCATCTATATCAAAATATAAAACTCAGATTTAAGGTATAATCTTCATTAATTTACCTATAATTTCACTTATCATTTCCTATACTAATAAATTCTTAGGCATTTCATACCCTTTAAACTTAAGGTGAATACTCAGAAATTTTCAACTTAACATTTGTGTAAGAGAAAGTTCTAGAAGGATATAATTTCAAGAATTTATCACCATCCCCTTAGGTTGGAGCAGGGGTGTAGAAGAGACTGCCACATTATACATTTGTGTTACACATTTCATTAAATATTTATAATTACTTTTGGAATCTTATTTAAATACCAAGATATTAAAGATACATCTATATTCCAGTGGAATAAAACACATTCTTTACAAATTGTACTCTTTGATCACCTTTTTTTTTTTCCCATAAAAACTGAAATTAAAAGATTTGGAGGTCATTTATTCAGAATCTTTGGAGAAGGAAATAGCAACCCACTCCAGTATTCTTGTCTGGAAAATCCCATGGACAGAGGAGTCTGGTGGGCTATAGTCCATGGGGTAGTGATATTGATATATTAATATTAATGGCTAGTGATACTGGATATCTTTCCAAGTGCTGTTTGCTGTCTGTAGATCCTCTTTGGTGAAGTGTCTGCTTGATTTTTTTGTACATCTTTATATATAGGTTTTTTGGGAGTTTTTTTTTTTTTTTTTTTTAGAAGGAAATGGCAACCCACTCCAGTACTTTTGCCTGGAAAAATCCCATGGACAGAGAAGCCTGGTAGGCTACAGTCCATGGGGTCTCAAAGAGTCGGACACAACTTAGCAACTTCACTTTCACTTTATTCAGAATCTTAGGTCAACATATCTGCTCTTCAAAACATGAATAACTAGGGTCAAAGCTGTTATAGATCTTCCTCAACTTATGATGGAGTTACATGCTGATAGACCCATTGGAAGTTGAAAACAGTGTAAGTTGAAAATGCATTTGGTACACCTAACCCACCAAACAACACAGTTTACCTAGCTTACCTTAAACTGCTCAGAATACTTCCATTAGCCTACAGTTGGACAAAACCATCTAAGACAAAACTTATAATAACGTACTATCTCATGTAGATGATTGGATACTGCATTGAAAGTGAAAAACAGAATGGCTGTCTGGGTACAGAAAGGTGAGTGTATCGGTTGTTTACCCTCGTGATCACGTGGCTGATGGTGCCTGACACTGCCCAGCATCAGGATCCTAGAGAGGATCCTAGCCCAGGAAAAGCTCCAAATTCAAAATATGACTTCTACTGAAAGCACTAACACTATTTTGCACCATCAAGTTGAACCACCGTAAGTTAAGGAACATTCAGACTTGACAAAACAATCAATGTAGTCCCTAAATAAATGTCTTTCAAATTCCAACAATAGAACCATTCAATTCAGACACCTGAAGCACGTTCCAAGAAGTCTTGTAGCAGTTTATTCATGAATCCAAAGACTACAACAGATGAACTTCTCTTGAAACAGACTACTCTTATGAATGAAGGTAATTTTACTATTCTCCTGTAAACAGGGCAAGGCAATGGCATCCCACTCCAGTACTCTTGCCTGGAAACTCCCATGGACGGAGGAGCCTGGTAGGCTGCAGTCCATGGGGTCACTAAGTTAGACACGACTGAGCGACTTCACTTTCACTTTTCACTTTCATGCATTGGAGAAGGAAATGGCAACCCACTCCAGTGTTCTTGCCTGGAGAATCCCAGGGATGGCGGAGTCCAATGGGCTGCCATCTGTGGGGTCGCACAGAGTCGGACACGACTGAAACGACTTAGCAGCAGTATGGAAGAGGGCTTGACAAACACTAATGACTGGCTCAAGTGTCCAGGTTCACTGAATCCAATCTGAAAACGAAAGTGTTGGTTGCTCAGTCATGTCCAACCCTATAGGACCCCATGGACTGTAGCCCGCCAGGATCCTCTGTCCGTGGATTCACCAGGCAAGAAAACTGGAGGGGGTAGCCATTCCCTTCTCCAGGGAATCTTCTAGACCCATCGATTGAACCCACAGTTCCCTCAATGCAGGCAGATTCTTTACAATCTGCTTATTCTGTATGTAAGAAAATTGTGGTCTAGAGAAAATAAGTTATGGCTTTCACTGGTGCTTTCAATTACACAACTGTAGGAGTCACCATTCACACATATTCTGTGGGAAAGAAACTCTGATAGTAGAGTTACATTCAAGACAGTGGTAATGGTGCCCCAAGAATCATGCAAGTTAGCAGCTCTGATGCTTTCCAAGTTTATACAACTATTTAGAGACAGAACCAAGATTAAATACTCTTGCCTCCAGCCCCTTCAAGTCACCACCATCTTGCCTCATAAAAGTATGATTTAATGGTACATTTAGAATAAAGCCCTATCCTAAATTTTTATCCTCTTTAACAATATTTATTTAACCACCTTAGGTGAAATGGCACAAGTACCACAAACTAACCCTGCATTAAGAAGATCAAACATAACTTCAAAGAAAAGAAACCAAGCCTGCAGAAACTAGATACAAGCTTAAAGAATACAATAATTTTTAAAAAATGTTAAAGACTGTCTATACCAATGTAATGTATTAAATAAACAGTCTGTGTCTCAAAGCTACAAATGAGCAAGGGTAAATATTTCACTTGCATTATCCAAACCTGAGTCCCTATTGTTCTCAATCTCCCAGTGACTACACCAAAGAGGAGCCAAATAAAGGGACTCTTACTTACTACAACTGTCAGGCACATCTGCTAAAACAAAATTATCTGGACCTGCTTCCTAGAACAAGAGGCCAGCTTCATCTTTTGATGTCCTACCAAGGAAGCAGTTTGGCTGCAATCGCCAACGCCAATTAAGATAAGAAAACCAGTACATTCAGTACTGGTCTCGAAACAGATTATGTTTTTCTACAAAGGGAAACTAGGCCAAAAACTAAACACTATGTTCAAATTTTTGGGAATCCAGTATCACTCAATGATAAAGAAGATATAGTAGAAACAGTTCAGATTGTTTACTGAATAACCAAAGTAGTTCTTCCAGTTTCTGAAACTTCACAACTACCTGTGATACAAAGAAACAGAGGAAGAAGAGGGCAGGGGAAAGAAAATGGACACAAGCCTATGAAAAAACGTAGCAGCTCAGCATAAAAAGGAGCACATTTTAGTCAGTTCTAATGAGGTGGATGAACCTAGAGACTATTATACAGAGTGAAGTTTAAGTCAGAAAGAGAAAAACAAATAGCATATATTAACACACACACACACATATATATGGAATCTAGAAAAATGGTACTAATTAACCTATTTGCAGGGTAGGAATGGAGAGTTAGACAAAGAGAATAAACTTGTGGACACACTGGGGGAAGGAGGCGGGGGGACAAATTGAGAGAGTGGCATTGAAACTTATACACTGTCATGTATAAAACAGATGGCTAAAGGGAAGTTGTTGTATAGGAGGGAGCTCAGCCTGGTGCTCTGTGATGACCTACAGGGGTGGGATGGGGTGGGGGGTTCAAGAGGGAGGGGACATGTGTATACGTATGGCTGATTCGTGTTGATGTATGGCAGAAATCAACACAACACTGCAAATCAATTATCCTATAATTTAAAATAAACACATTTTTAAAAAGTAGCAGCTTAGGAACTTGTTGAAGATTATATAAGAAAACTATTTAATCCACATGAAAGAATCAACCTATAAGAGATTAAACCTCCAAAGATATGTTCCCAAGAAAGAGAAGTTACCTCCTAGAAACTAAAGCATCTGTCAGGTTCCAAGCAGATGCAACAAACATGCGCACAATATTCCCTCCTTTCCCCTACTTGATTTGAAAAGTTAGCTTAGGCTGAGAACTATTTCTCTTCATTCTCTGAGACACCAGTAAGGCTCCCAGAGGAATAAAGCTATATGCTGTAGGGGAACAAAATTTGCCACCCTAAAATCTCTCTTTGGCATGAAGATTATTTCAAGCTGGAAACAATCAAGCCCAAAAGACTCAGAAAGAAACTCTGACCTTCCCCCATTGACTGTCTGAGCTTCCCTGGTGGCTCAGTGGTAAAGAATCTGCCTTCCAACGCAGGAGACACAGGTTTGATCCCTTGGTCAGGAGGATCCCCTGGAGAAGCAAACAGCAACCCACTCCGGTGTTCTTGCCATGGGAAATCCCAGGAACAAAGGAGTCTAATTGGCTACACTCCATGGGTCATAAAGAGTCAGACACGAGCAAACACGCACGCACGCACGCACGCACATGGACTATTTAAAGAATGTAGACAGAGGACTTGTTCCAGGAAGGGAGCCATCATCATGGACAATCTGGTATGAGCCAGGTATGCAATCGGGGAATCTAGCAGTCTGTTTGTTAAAACCCTGTGTCCCATTGTCTCTACTGACCCAGCAAACATTTATTTACCTAACATTTGCTTTTCCATCTTTGTGTCAACTGCCTTCCTCCCTTCTGAGGCCCCAAACCATTGTCCCAACATCCTTTTTTTTCCTTTAGCAGAAATGGTGTTTAAGGTGAGGAGCTTGGCTGTTTTGATGAGTTGCTCCGTTTTCCTGGGTCCCTCCCATGTATACATGTTACTAAACTTCTCTGTGATTTTCTCCTGCTAGTCTGTCTCATGTCAGTTTACTTCTGAGACCAGCCAGAAGAACCTAGAAGGGTAGAGGAAAATTTATTCCTCCTTGTAAAATTATATAGAATGATTAGAAACCAGATCCCAAGGGAAAAAATAATCAATTACAGATCACTGGAAATAAGTATCTCTGAGTCAAACTTTTAAAACAGCTTACTGTTGATGCCTCAGACCAAACTCAAGTGGGGCCATGGGGGAGGAGTCCGTAAGAGCCGTGCTAGCCCACAATCAGTAGAGACAGAGATGCTCTGAGGTTGCTGGAGCCTTCATACTCAGCCATGTCTGAGACTCTGCAACTCCATGGACTGCAGCCTGCCAGGCGCCTCTGTCCATGGGGTTCTCCATGAAGGAATACTGGAATGGGTAGCCATTTCCTACTCCCGGGGATCTTCCGCACCCACTGACTGAATTCTTCTCCTGCATCGGCAGTCGGGTTCCTTACTGCTGAGGCACCAGGGAAGCTGGGTGGCTGGAAGTCATTTGAAAAGTCTAGGGTGTCAACATTAAAAAAAAAAAAAAAGGCAGAAGAAAAAAATAATTCAAGGAATAGACATAGTTTTAAATGTCCGTGTGAAAGGCAACAAAGACCAAACCAAAAAAAAAAAAGTCTAGGGCTGCCTCGGTACACAAAGACAGGCTTGGGGCAAGATGCTACACTTTGATGAAGCATCAAAACCCAGCAGGTTCAGTGACTGTGAAGCTGGGGAAACTCCAGCCAGGAGAACTTCAGATCTCATTGTCCTCCTAGCCCTTTGATCCTCGCCCAAAACCTCTCAATAAAATGGCTTGATTCCCCGCCTCTCCCCAAAAGACTCTTACGTCTCTCTCGATATTTCTGTATTTGTCAATCAGCACACAGACATTACCCCTAGGCACAGCTGGCATTTCTGAGGTAGAAACTTGGCTCCAGAGCACCACCCAAGTAGGTGGGATGCAGGCACACCAAATCGATGCTGTTCCCCTCTCTGTGGCCCCTGTATATGTGCTTCCTCCACAACTCCACTCAGCTCATCACACACCCTTCAGCTACTCTGCTGGTATAGGCAGTCCCCAGCTTATAAGCAGGTCACCACCTACAGTTCATTTGAAAATTTACTTTAGCTCAAAACTAATTTTCCTAGAGCGATGCTCTTCATGAGGAAGAGGATTCTAGCCTGGCCCCAAACCAAAACAAATTTAATTTATAATTTAAGTCCTATTAGGTCTGCTAGACCTAGCCCTTAACACACGTGCGAAGACTTAAGAAGCTGAATACAAGCTAGGGTGTTGTTTCAATAGGGAAAAAAAATGCATTCCAGGTCAAAAAAAGAGAGAATCAAAGAAGTTACTTGTCCTACTTGATCCTGGCTATCACCATCTTCATCTCAAGAGTCTGAAGATGTAGGGGTTGGGAAAATAAAAATGGGAGAAAGTTTTCTCCCTTCTAAAACACACAGAAACAAAAGGGGAGGCAACCTCATTTTCCATCCTGCCTCCTTTTCCTCCTTTTACAATCCTAAATGAGATTAAAGGCCTTAAGCCTTCCTTACTCCAATCAGACAGGTGGAGTGGCCTACCTTCTCTGTGTGTGGGGAGCACACAACCCACTTGAAGATCCCAAAAGCAAATTTTTACTTCAAAGGATAAACCTGTAATATTTCAACATCTTCTGCTAAAATAGAGAAAACCTTCCCACTTTGATTCCAATCTTCTTAAGAATACATATATACACGTAGACAAGCAAGAGAGCTAAAATATAGGACTGTGAAACACTGAGGCCTTTCATTCAAAGGAAGCAGGCATTTCTCCAAGGATGATATGCAAATAACCCTTGAAAAGATGATTAACATTATGAGTCTTTGGGGAAACAGAAATCACAACCATGAGATGTCCATCAACAGAGGAATGGATAAAGATGTGGCACACATATACAATGGAATATTACTCAGTCATAAAAAAGGAATGAAGTTGTACCATTTGCAGAGATGTAGATAGACCTAGAGGCTCTTATACAGTGAAGTAAGAAAGAAAAAAAATGCATATCAACATATATGTGAAATCTAGAAAAATGGCACAGATAAACCAATTTGCAAAACAGAAATAGAGACACAGACATAAAGGACAATGTATGGACAGCAAGGGGGAAAAGGAAAGATGGGATGAATTGGGAGATTGGGGTTGACATATCCATACTACTATGTATAAAATATACTAATGAGAACCTGCTGCATAGTACAGGGAGTTCTACTTAAGGCTCTGCAGTGACCTAAATGGGAAGGAAATCCAAAAAACAGGAAATATATGTGTATGTATGAAATTCCCTGATGGCTCTTAGTAGCAAAGAGCCCACTTGCAATGCAGGAGACTTAAGAGACTCGGGTTCCATCCTTGGGTTGGGAAGATTTCGTCGAGGAGGAAATGGCAACTCACTCCAGTATTCTTGCCTGAAGAACCCCACAGACAGAGGAGCCTGGCAGGCTTCCCTCCCAGGGCTGCAAAGAGTCAGACGCAACTCATCGACCGGGAGTACATGCGTGTGTATGGATAGCTGATTCACTTTGCTGTTAACACCTCATACCCACTGGCACGGCCATGATGAAAATGTCAGCAAGGATGTGAAGAAACTGGAGCCCTCCTGCACTGCTGGCGGGTAGGTAAAAGGCCGCAGTGGTTGTGGAAAACAGTTTGGTGGTTCTTCCAAAGTTAAACACAGAATCACCATACAATCTCGCATTCCACTCCAAAGCGTACACTGAAAAGGACCAGGGCAGGGATTTGAACAGATCTTTGTACACCCATGTCAACATCAGCATTATGGATAGTAAGCAAAAGGTGGAAGCAACCCAAGGAGACATAGGTGAATGAATAAACTAAATGTGGTAGCTAAATACAATGGAATATTATTTGGCCATAGAAAGAAATGAAATTTTAATAATGCTGCAAACAGATGGACCTTGGAAACATTCTAAATGAAAAGGACAGAAAACAACAAACATGGTATGATTCCTCTTACATGAGGTACCTAGAACAGGAAAATCCATAGAGGCAGAAAAAGGTAAGAGAGAGGTTACCAGGAGCTAGTGAGAAAACTGATTGAGAAATTATTCCTCAATGATTTCAAAGTTTCTGTTTGGGATGATGAAGAATTCTGGAACTAGACAGGGTGATGATTACACAATACTGTGAATGTACGTAATTGTATAGTTAAGAATGGGTAAGTGGGATGAACAGAGAGAGTAACATGGAAACGTACATTACCACATGTGAAATAGAGAGCCAATGGGAATTTGCTGTATGGCTCAGGGAACTCAGGCTGGGGCTCTGTAGCAACCTAGACGGGTGGGATGGAGGGGGAGGTGGGGGAAGGTGGGAGGGAGGTTCAAGAGCAAGGGAAAATAGGTATACTTCTGGCTGATTGATGCTGATGTTTGGCAGAAACCAACACAATACTGTAAAACAATTATCCTTCAACTAAAAACAAATGAATTTTTTAAAAAATCAAGATAAAATGGAAAGCCAACAAGGACCTTCTATACAGTACATGGAACTCTGCTCAATGTCATGTGGCAGTCTGGATGGAAGGGAAGTTTGGGGGAGAACAGATACATGTATTGGAGAAGGCAATGGCACCCCACTCCAGTACTCTTGCCTGGAAAATCCCATGGATGGAGGAGCCTGGTGGGCTGCAGTCCATGGGGTTGCTGAGGGTCGGACACGACTGAGTGCCTTCACTTTCACTTTTCACTTTCATGCATTGGAGAAGGAAATGGCAACCCACTCCAGTGTTCTTGCCTGGAGAATCTCAGGGACGGGGGAGCCTGGTGGGCTGCCATCTATGGGGTCGCATAGAGTCGGACATGACTGAAGCAACTTAGCAGCAGCAGCAGCAGATACATATATATGTGTGGCTCAGTCCCTTCACTGTTCACCATTGCTAATCAGCTATACCCCAATATAAAATAAAAAGTTAAAAGAAAAAAAAAAAGAATGGTTAAAATGGTGAATTGTTCTGTGTATTTTACCACAATTAAAAAAAAAACAAAAGATAACACCACAAAGTGACGGCTTAATTTCACAGCTATCTCAACTTTCCCAATCTATAAAACAGGTGAAAAAGTCTATATCATGTATCTTAGAACTTTGGGATGCCAAAGTCCATACAGTCAAAGCCATGATGCTTCCAGTAATCATGTATAGATGTGGGAGTTCGACCATAAAAAAGGGTGAGCACTGAAGAACTGATGCTTTCAAACTGTGGTGCTGGAGAAGACTCTTGAGAGTCCCTTGGGCTGCAAGGAGATCAAACCAGTCAATCCCAAAGGAAATCAACCCTGAATATGCATTAGAAGGACTGATGCTGAAGCTCCAATACTTTGGCCACCTGATGCGAAGAGCAGACTCACTGGAAAAGACCCTGATGCTGGGAAGGATTGAGGGCAGGAGGAGAAGGGGACGACAGAGAATGAGATGGTTGGACGGCATCATGAACTCAATGAGCATGAATTTGACCAAACTCCAGGAGACAGTGGAGGAAAGAGGAGCCTGGTGCGCTGCAATCCATGGGATCACAAAGAGTCGGCCACAACTTAGTGACTGAACAAATGACTATTTTAGATCTCAAATGTTCAATCCACAATGGGAAGGGTCAACACAACGGCACCACATTGACAACTGTGGCACCACACCTGGGAGGCAGTAGTTTTTCTGGGCTCGACAGTCGCATGGAAAGAAACTATTTGTACATATGAACAGATACACTTAAGTTTGCCAGTTTTGTTGTCATAATCTTTTAAATCCTCACTCTATCAACATCAGAGTCATAAAAGAGATATGTGATTTCAGAGAAGAATAAAATCATGATGGTAACCAGGGCATGTTGCTGACAAAGACTTTCAGATGCGGTCGTCTGAGATTGAGGAGGAAGACGGAGGAGCATCTAGACCCATAGCCAGTCAACTGGGCAAGTCCCCGGAGGGATCAGGTAGGGACTCCAGGATCAGCAGCCTGATCAGCCTAGGAGACTCCAGCCAGGGCCTAAAGCTCAAAGACAGCACAAGACACACAACCCAGCTGGTCACACAGCTCAGGAGCAGGCTTCTAGGCAGCATCCATGAATGGAGGTGCTCAGCTTCTTACCGAGCCTCCAAACCTTTCAGCATCACTGTTTGGTTCTTTTAGTTTTGTTTCTGCCACATCACAAAGCTTGTGGGATCTTAATTCCCCAACCAGGGATTGAACCCAGGAGCACGGCAGTGAAAGTGCAATTTTTAACCACTGGACCACCAGGGAATTCCCAGCACCACTACTGAATTATTTCCAGATCAAAGCTGACGTGACTACCTCCACATGGAACACTCCCACTCAAGGCCCACTTCAAAAGAAACTCCTTCTTCAGGGTTAAACAAATCTCAGCCTGATTGCATGGTTGAGAGAATAATCCCTTTGAATAAACTACCTGTATTTTACACACGTCTCGGGCACAATGCTTATATAAAGTAAGCGTTCAATAAATGTTGGCTGTAAATCAGACTTTCTCAGCTATCCATTACATATCCCTCAAAGATGATGAATCAAAGGTAAGGAGCGGTAAACAACTATTTTTAAAATCTAAACACAAATACAAGCACTCCAGGTGGCTCAATGGTAAAGAATTCACCTGCCAATGCAGGAGATTCCAGTTTGATCCTTGGGTTGGGAAGATCCCCTGGAGGAGGAAATGGCAACCCACTCCAGCATTCTTGCCTGGAGAATCCCATGGACAGAGGGTTACAGTCCACAGGGTCGCTAAGAGTTGGACACCACTGAGCAACTAATCGTGCAAACACAAATACAAAAAACATACATATAATAACTCTCTACCAGCCTCCTCATTTTTTTTTTTTCAATTACTGTTTTGGATTATTTTAAAACTTTCTATTTTATATTGGAGTATAGCCGATTAACAATGCTGTGACTGTTTCAGGTGAACAGCCAACGGTCTCAGCCATACACATACATGCATCCATTCTCCCCGAAACTCCCCTCTCATCCAGGCTGCCACATCACACTGAGCAGAGTTCCCTTTGGAATTCAACTTCAACAGTGATAAAAATGGCTTTTATGTAATCTTATTTGAAATCTAAAACTTCGAGGGTGGGATCAGGTGACAACAATCCCCTTTGACAACAGCCCCCTTGACTCCCTGAAATGGCCTCACTCTATGGACTGGCCCTGGTGGAGACACCAAACCTCAAACAGGGCCAGATTTTGTCTTCCAAACCAGCATGCGGATTTGAAAGAGACTGGCAGAGTGGATCCATGGAATTCCCTAGAACGGAGAAGCCGATCAAGCCAAGCCTTGCAGTTAGTCCCCTTCCTCCCTGCACCCAGAAGCAGAGGAAGCAAGGTTCTGCAGAAAAAAAGCAGCTTTGTCCCAAGAGACTCAGAAATGAAAGCAACGAGGGAACTGACCTGACGTGGTTTCCACCAGCTGCCTTGACACTTGAGTTGTGAGCAACTTCCCACACCTTTCCTCATGAAGCCTATCTGGTTTTTGCCTCCGTTCACCTGGGTTGATTTCTATCACTTCCAATTAAGAATCTTAAGTAAACTGTTGCCAAGAATTTGTCATAGGGGAGGCCAGAGGGTTTTTAGCATATTTTCTACAACTGACTTAGAAGCAACCTAAATGTGAACAAGGGACTGATAAGAAAATTATAGTAGAGTAACTCAATGAAATACAACCATTTTTATCTATGCAGTGTACAAACAACTAGGAAAAATTCACATTTTATGATTACAGTCATATAAGACATATAGTAAAAGAACATGAGAAGATGAATATATTAGACGTGAGGGGGGGGTACAGGGCTATGGGCTATTGATGCTGTTTTAATATCATGTCTGTGTTATTAAGACAAGGAAGAAAAATTTAATCATTTCCCCAAATTAGAAGTAAACACATATGTTGATAGATGAATAAAATATCTGCAGTACATCCATATAATGAAATAGCACTCAGCAATAAAAAGAGGTACGGCTTCCTGGTGGCTCAGATGGCAAAGAACTCACCTACCAATGCAGACGTGGGTTCGATCCCTGGATTGGGAAGATTCCCCTGGAGAAGGAAATGACAACCCACTCCAGTATTATTGTCTGAGAAATCCCATAGACAGAGGAGCCTGGCAGGCTACTGTCCACAAGGTCACAAAGAGTTGGACAGGACTGAGCAAGCTATAAATAAATCATACCTCAGTAAATCTACCTTTAAAGTAAATACAATACTGAGCTTGGAAACCAAAGCTACGGTCGCACCTCTGAGAGAGCTCTTTTCTTGACATTCATTCATCCAATTTGTCAGGTGCCCATCATATGCCAAACATGCTGCTAGGTGTGTGAACAAAATAGACAAAAGGGTGAACGAAATACACACACACAAAAAAAACATTACACAACTATTCAGTCAGAAATTGTGGCCAATGAAGAAAGATATTGGTATTCTGGTTGGTATTACAGGAGTAGGGGGTCTCTGAGCAAGTCACATATGTAGGTGAGACCTGAAAAGTTAGTAGCAGCTAAGGCGGCAAAGAACAAAAAGGGTCTTTATATTTATATATGTATATATATAATTTAAATATTGATTTATTTAGTTGCACAGGAGCTCAGTTGTGGCACTCGGGATCTTTAGTTGTGGCATCTGGGATCTAGGGATCAAACCAGAGCCCCTTGCACTGGGACAGTTGAGTCTTAGCCACTGGAGCACCAGGGACATCCCCAGGAAAGTCTTAAATGTAGTGTCTTATCAGCAGTCAACAGCAGCTCAACTGTTTAAATATATCAAGTGTGGTTATATTTCAATGTGATGCGGAATGGGGCCTCTGAAGTAAGAGCCCAGGCAAAGAAGGTCTTAAAAGAGCACTAAGGGCAGTGGTCGATATAAAGAAGTGTTTGGGGACTTAGGGGCCCTCCAAGAGAATTATGGTGCCTCCACCCACTGTCAACATTTCAAAGATGATTAACAGAATGCATACATTTCTGTGAAATGAGGTTGCCTAACTAAATCTCAGATTCTGGTGTGGTTTTTTTTTATTGATTTTTATTTGGAGTATAATTTCTTTAAAATGTTGCATTAGTTTCTGCTGTACCCCGTGAGTCAGCTATATGTATCCCTATCCCTTCTCCTTTGAGCCTCCCTCACATGCACCCGCCATGCCACCCCTCGAGGTTGTCAGACATCAGCTCGCTGAGCCCACTGTGCTATCCAGCAGCTTCCCGCTAGCGATCCATTCTACACGGGAGGATATCCATGTCAGTGCTCCTCTCCCAATCGCCCCACCCGCTCCTGCCCCTACGGTGTCCACAAGTTTGTTCTCTGTGTCTGCCTCTCTGACATTCCTACCCTGGATATAGGTTCAGCGGTATCATTTTTCTAGATTCCATGTATTCTGGTGCTTTAAAGTAATTTGTTGTATTTGTTTTTACTTTTGGCTGAATTTGACCATGGTTTGCTAAAGCTTATCAGAGATTCTAAATGACAACTACACACACACAAACACACAACTTACCAAAAATTGAACAGAAGTGTTCTCTGTCTGGTAAACACAACTCTTCACCCACCCTAGGGCTCAAATTCAAGACACCTCCTTCACGTGACCTCAGAGGCATTGCTCTGTCTGCATTCTCTGAAACTCACAGGCTGCTTCTTGGCAAATGCCTCTTCTGGATTCTTCTCTGACCAACACCCCCCACCCCCACCCATGTTGGGAGTAAGGCAGGGCTCAGCCCCTTAACCCCTTCTCTTCCCAACTCATGGTATTATAGTAAATACTTTCTGTTGGATAACGACTCCCACAAGCATATATCTCTAGTCCTGATCTTTCTCTAAAGCTCCAGATTTTAATATCCAGTTGTCAAGTCAACACCTACATTTGCTTATCTAATAGGCACATCTCAAACTTCCTACATCTACAAGACAACTCTGGGCTTGTAGACCTCCCCCCAGCTTCCTTCTTGCCCCAGTCTCGGTAAAGACACTACAGTGCAACCCCATTGATTACGCCAAAAACCCAGTTGTCATCCTTCATCCCCCCTCCCACCCCAATAGCCACTCCTAAAGAGGAAAGAGGCTACCTTCAAAATACTTAATACATCCCAAACGCAGCTGCTTCTCCCCTTCACTATTACCCCAGGTCCAAAGTCACTACTGTCTCTCTGCTGAACCAAATGAGCAAATCATTAGCCTCTTGCCTCCTTTCAATACATTCTCCACAAAGTGACCAAAATGATCCTTCTGAACATGTCACCTCGTGTAAATCTTCTCCTGAAGCTCTCTATGGCCGCTCATCACACTTAGGAGGAAACACAGACCCACCGATCTAGAAAAATTAGCAACAGGTTAGCCTTTGTGCTAAACGTGAGAAATATCTTCAAAAGGCAAGGGAGCTCTCACTGCAGCCCTCCCAAAAGATGATACGGTCTAAACTAAATAGTCAGCTTGGGCTTCTCTGGTGGCTCAGTAATGAAGAACCCGCCTGCCAACTCAGGAAGATGCAGGAGACGTGAGTTCCATCCCGGGTCGGGAAGATCCCGTGGAGAAGGAAATGGCAACCCACTCCAGTATTCTTGCCTGGGGAATTCCATGGACAGAGGAGCCTGGAGGGCTATAAATAATGGGGTCGCAAAGTGTCGGACATGACTGAGAAAAAGTCAACTCTGAGACAGAGTGGAAGAATCTTTGAAAATAAACGACCATCCATTCCTAAATCAGTATGGGGAACTCCCTGGGTGGGCCAGTGGCTACAACTTGTCACTTTTCACTGCCAAGGGCCCAGGTTCAATCCCTGGTCAGAGAACCAGGATCCCCAAGCTGTGTGGCATGATTTAAAAAGAAATTAAATAAAACCTAAATCAACAGGTATGTCTTCAAACAAAATATTCTCCATCTCTTCACCACCCATTTTTATTGTTTAGTCACTAAGTCATGTCCAACTCTTTGTGACCGCATGGATTTCCCAGGCAAAGAATACTGGAGGGGTTTGCCATTTCTTTCTCCAGGGGATCTTCCTGACTCAAGAATCGAACTTACAACTCCTGATGTTCACTGCTGAACCACCAGGGAAGCCCATTCACCATTCAGTCCTCCACAATTACCTGAAGGCTGGGAGGAAAAAAGGTGTTCTTGGCCTTTAAACGACTGATTGTTTGTCAAGGGATACAGGTTTCACCTTAAATTAAAAATAGAAGTCTCTAAAATAACTATTAAGTTTTGGATAGTTCATACCCAAACAAAAACCAGCTACCTTTCTGAAAAGAGTCTTCTTGTGTCTCACTTTGAGACTGTAGTTTCTTCAAGCTCACGTGACTTCAACATAAAATGCGCACCATATATATCCAAAGAGTTATGAGTAAGCGTGTTAAATAATCCTCCCAGAAACTTCCATTTAAAATGTACAGATCTTTGTCTCAATGATCTGTTGTCTGCAAGTTTTCAGACAATGCTCAGCTTTGTGTTCCCTGGGCAGTATAGGAAACAAGGCTCGTTACTGTTTCCATTCCTCAAAACTACTGTGACTAACATTAAATACAAAGTATTTTCCTGCAAATGAGAAACATCAAGAAATATATCACCAAGCCCAGCCTCATAAAAAGATAGCCTCCCCTATTTCCCTTTTTCTGGGGTTTTGAAGCAGTTAGTTAGTCACTAACACTGCTACCTCCCCCTATGCGAGTCAGCAGGAGAACACTCGCCCTCCCTACACTTTTCACACCTGTCTTCAGACACACATCCTCCCACTTGACTGCTCCTTTCGGGATCTTCTCCTGGCAGCAGGAAGGCAGCAGTGGCTCTGTGCCATTGACTCTCTCCTTTTTTATATTGGGACTATTTTTAGGGCAGCAGCCCCTCTCTGATTCTGGACTTGGCCCTGGATCATCACGAGGCCAAGTCCTTAGAGAGAAATCCTGCAGAAGCCAGGCAAGTCTCAGGAGGATTAGCGGACACTCCTCTGCTAACGCAGCAAGAATCTAAGGGCCCTGCAAAGGCGAATGCCCTCCAAGGATAGCGAGGTCATGACCTTTAGAGTCCAACCCTCCCCAACACTGCCTTCAGTTGGCCTGACCAAAGCTGGGCTTCTTTTCCAAACATGCAACCCATAATGCCCACTATTTCATCAGGTTAAAAAGAAAAAGAAGAAAGGCTGAAAGATCTCCTACTCTTATGAGAATTTTAACACATGTGCCAGGAAAAAAAAAAATTTTTTTTAAACATCTTTTGGCCATGCCATGAAGCAAGTAGGATCTTAGTTTCCTGACCAGGGATCAAATTGTCACCTTCTGCAGTGGAAGCATGGTGTCTTAACCACTGGACCACCAGGAAAGTCCCTGTGCCAGGAAATTTTTAACTCAGTGACGATTTTTTTTTTCCCTGAAATAATCACATCCAGCAAGCAGCAAGCTGGAGATTTTAGATTTGTGTAACAGCCTTGGGAACAGGTAGGTATTGATAAAAATATTCTAAGAAAGTTTTAGTCACCTTTCAAAAAAAGAATCGCATACCAAGACACACTAAGTTAAATATCCCTTTGCACTATTTATAAAAATAACCATATACTATAACTTCTGTAATTGGAACAGAGCTACCAGAAACACTAAATATATCTGATGATAAAAGACTGCACCGTTTACTACTACATCTCTGTAAAAGACAGCTACGGTAACATGAGTTTCAAGCTAAGTGTTTGGTTGGTTTTTCCATCTCACTGCTAAAATGAAGCATTAAAAACCTCAAACTAGGCCTGAAAGTTTTAACAACTGAAATTTCAAGGGAGAATACATACAAAAAACACAGGGGAAAACACTTTTCTGTATTTTACCTTGTACCTCTCCTGCAAGGACACCAGGCCTCATCAAAATTCATCTCTTTCATTCATCCCCAACTTGGATGTTCTAAAGAAATGTGATTGTTTTCTGAATCCACAGTGTTAAATATTTGCTCTTCAAATTTCTACTGATAACATTAAATGAAGTCCTCATGAAAATGTTAAGAATAGCATGTTAGGCTCTAGTATTTGAGAAGACAACAGGGCAGCCAGACACTGAGCTGCAGATCCAGGGAAGAAAGAAGGGTCAGTCGGGGGTCCTGGCCATGGCACTCAGCGTCCGCTTACTGGGGGTCTCCAGCCCTGCAGGGGAGCACCCTCCCCTCCTGCAGTCCCAGGATGGCTGAATGTGGGAATTCACCAGGAGAACAAAGAAATACAACATGAACCTCAGGACGTGAGAAACCCAGCCAGGTCCCCTCCTTTACCCTCATAAGCAGAACAAAACCTCACTGCTCCACAATTGGCTATTTTTGGCATTTTTCAGATAGGAGTATAGAGGGAGCCTATTCTTAGACTCTGTCCTCCAGAAACTTGGAAAAATAAACAGTGTAATTGAAAAAAAAAAAAATTTGAATATGCATATTGTTGCGCTAAAGGCTTCCCAAGTGTCTCAGAGGTAAAGAATCCACCTGTCAATGCAGGAGATGTGAGAGAGATGAGTTTGATCTCTGGGTCAGGAAGGTCCTCTGGTAGAGGAAATGGTAACCCCTCCAGGATTCTTGCCTGGAGAATCCCATGGACAGAGGAGCCTGGGAGGTTACAGTTCATGGGCTTGCAATAGAGTCAGACACAACTTAGCGACTTAACAACAACTAATTGTTGTCCTATAGAAGTACTTGGAAATTCACAGATTTGGCTCTGTTTAGCTTTATATTTCTTTTCTTTTTTTTGGCTTTATATTTCTAAAGTAAACTGTTTAATACCAAGTCTTCAGCTCCATGAAAATGGTCCAAATTTGGCTCTCAACTGAATGACAGCCTGATTGTGACAGCCTTTACAATCATCAGTACATGAGAGTCAATCGAGACAGAAACCTCTCAATAAGTATCCTCAGCAGTCAATTCTCAGCAGATATAATTCAATAATATAACTCCAGCCTCAATGGCAACCCGTAACTCAGTTGTGGCCAGCATGCTGTAAACTGACTGAGGCCAAGACCCCTGCTTCCCTTTTCGTAGACCCGTGATGGCAAGACAGGCTGGCTTGGAGTTGAAAAGGCAGAGATGGAGGTAATGAAAATTTGCACTTAAAAACAGGAGCAGATTCCTAGAGATGGAAATGGCAACCCACTTCAGTATTCTTGCCTGGGAAAATCCCACGGACAGAGGAACCTGGCAGGCTACAGTCCATGGCATCACAAAGAGTTGGGGACACAACTAATCAGGCAACTGAACAACAGGTAATCAGGTAACTGAACAACAACACACAATCAGGCAGACTGTGATTTGGGGAAATACCTCTTGATGGAAATGTGGCATAAAATGGAGAGTGCAGTGACCTAGCAATATGGAATATAGAGATTTGTAAGGAATTAAAATTTGTACATAGACTAATAGGTGCAAATGTGCAAACAATGAAGTCCCTGGTTAAAGGAAGAAAGAAAAAATAAAAATAGGAGAGGATTGCTCCACAAAATACTATTTGTGAAATTCAACATTCCAATTTAAGTGAAGAATTCCAGTGTCTACTCATGCTTTTCTCCAAGTGACTGTAATCCTCTGTATAAAATATTCTAATCAGAATTACATAAAATAACATGACTCTTTGGGGATACTAACTTCCTAGTTTAACTGTTATAAACAAAAGGGCAGTATAGTTGAACTTAATCCACATTTACAGTTGAGACTAATTCTGTAATCCTGTCCCCCACAATTATATAAATGTAAGATGTTTTAGTTAGCAATCTAAACCTTAACCAATTTCCGTACAACTATTTTCTTATTATTAGAGACTTTCAAGCATGAAATATTTCTTATGCGATTTTTATTATATTCAAAAGCCTCCAACTAGCTACCAAAAAAATAAAAGAACCCATATACAAGGGTTCTAGAACAGTCCTAAGTACTAAGTGAGGGTCAGTTACTTCATGAATCATCCTGCCAGTTTCCTCATCCCAGCTATCAAGTGACTTTTTACTAAAAGAGCTGTCGTTCATTCAACAAAATGCATTACTCGCCTACCATGCACCAGCTGCTCTGCTAGGGACACGATGGTGAAGACAGTTCCTGTTCTCAAAGCAAAGGACAAATAAATAATTACAAAAATTGCAGGGGACTTCCCTGATGGTCCAGTGCTTAAGACTCTGCGCTTCCAGTGCAAGGGGCATGGGTTCGATCCTTGGTTGGGGAACTAAGATGTTACATGGCTCAGCCAAACAGTAAAAACATATTCTAAAAACTGCAAAATGACACAGCCTGAGGGAACCTGGAGGATGGGCTCCGCTGCTGCAGACATGGAGGGCATGGTTAAGTGTGGAGAAAGGGAAGCTTGGGCTGAAGATAAGGAACAGGTCAGCAAGTGCGGGTTGACCTTTCAGATTTCATGGACAAGTGAAAATTTCCTCTCTGAAGATCTGGAGAGACAATGTGGGGAAGCCAGCTTTAAATTTTGCCCCTAAAGACACCTCAGACAAAGTAACTTTTTACTACGACCAATACATTATAAGAGGACATTTTAACACCAAAATGAAGGGTGTACATAATTGTAGAACATTCTTTTAGACTATATGAATTAGCTTGATGAAAATATCAGTATATCCTTTTTTTTTTTTTTTCCACTTCATCATTTCATAGTAGACATTTTGTCCCCAAGCACAACTGGTTCATAAATCTTCACTTGGCACCTCTGAGTCCAGTGAAAAAGGCAGCAATGAAGAAGAGGGAGGCTGCCCACTGGGCCACAGGCAGCCGACGCCCACTCTCCAAGATGACCGAAGAGGAGGACAAGAGAGAGAGACTCACGCAAAAGAAACTGCAGAGACAGCCAGTGGATCAGAAAGGCCTGGGAGCCCTCGAAGAAGGGTCAGTGTATGCCCCAGCCCTCCACCGGAAGCCCATACAGAGACCAAGAAGCTGGCACACACACAAAAGCCCCGTGGGCTCCACGCAGCCAGAGGCATCTCAAGACTGTCCCCGATGAGCTGCTTCTGCAGAGACCAAGAGCTTGGCAGGAGGACCTGGACCAGACAGCCTCCCCTGTTGCTATGACGACATGATGCTGTAACGCCCCTCCAGGACCAGGAACCATCCCAGAAGCCGATGTACTGGGGAGGGAGGAAAACGATCCTAGAGGAAGCAGCCCTGGAGAGAATGCCTGCACTGACCAGACTTAATTCCTGAAGTTAGGGCTACATTTCATCACTGGCAGCTACGCTAATGATGGGAATGGCTCATCTTCAGGAACACGGAAGCACACACGAGAGAATTCCATTCAGGCTGGTACACATCCCGCAGTTCGGATTACTCAGGGACTCACCCACCCCAAGCCAGCACAGACTGTTTTGTATCAGGGGTGCACTTTTCAGAAAGAAAATCAAAATAGAACTGTTTAAAGACTCTTCAAATAAAATGACAAGCATTGTGGAGTGAGGCTGACCTAACAGCTGAAAAATGGAGGCTTTTGAATGTCAGAAGACGTGAGACAGAAAAGGCTGTGTAAACACAGTATTCAACACACCGAGAAACTGACAGGCAGGGACTGCTTCTCCCTGACACAATGTCAAGTCCTTCTTGTCCGCCCACAGTCAGCCAGTGTGTGCGGCCAAGCTGGGGGAGAGGCAGCTACCTCTTCCGTGGTTCAAGATAACACACCAGTGCACAGCACTTGAAAGTCCTCAACGTGTTCTCATAGTCATCCGCCCAGCTGATAGCCCCGTGGGTAAGACAGGTCCCATGACAGTCACCTCTTTCCCACCCCGAGCCTTTTCAGATGTTAAATCTGATGCTTCCAGTCATCCAGTACCTTGCCCAAGAAATAGAGTTAATAAATAGCAATGGACATTAAAGCCAGTCCAAATGTGTCCTCAATCTCTTTCCAAACTCTCCTTTTCACAGTAATAAAATCAACTAACTTTTATGGATGTGCAAAGTGGACCATAAAGAAGGCTGAACACCAAAGAACTGATACTTTGGAACTGTGGTGCTGGAGAAGGTTCTTGAGAGTTCCTTAGACAAGAGATCAAACCAATCAACCCTAAAGGAAATCAATCCTCAATATTCATTGGAAGGACTGATGCTGAAGCTCCAGTACTTTGGTTACCTGATACGAAGAGCTGACTCACTGGAAGACACCCTGATGCTAGGAAAGACTGAAGGCAGGAGAAGGGGTGGCAGAGGACGAGATGGCTGGATGGCATCGACTCAACGGACATGAGTTTGAGCAAACTCCGGGAGATGGTGAAGGACAGGGAAGCCTGGCTTGCTGAAGTCCTTGAGGTCGCAAAGAGTCAGACACAACTGAGCGACTGCACAAGTAACAAATGCAGCTCCAGACCCATAACTGCCTAGAACAGAAGGCAGGCAGTGCTCATAGAGGGCGCCCACATTTACTCAGTAACTGGGTTACCTGCCTCGAGCAAGCCAAAAATAATCTTGGCCACATTTTCCTCATCAGTAAAAACTGATGCAACAAGAATATTCGATCCTTTAGGACTGTTGAAAGAATTCTGTGAAAGTTTTAGAAACTTTCTAACTCACACACAATCGTTAGCTGCTATTGTTATAAGGTTAACAATCTTGTAAAACAAGCATTATTATAATCCTCACTTCACTAGTGACCAAAGCTTAGCAACTTGTTGACATGGTTGAAAGAACTTTCTGGGAGTGATGGACACGTTCTCTACCTTGATTACTGTTGGCTACACAAGTGCGTACCTGTCAAAACTCATAATTGTACACTGAAGCTAAATGCATTTCAGGGTTCTTAATTTTATTCCAGTTAAATTTTTTTTTCACAGATGACATGGCTAACAAACAGCAGTAAGTATTCCAGAACACATCCATTCATTCAGGTTGGAACAGAAGTGTTCCCCTGGTTCTTATTCTATAATCCACTTTCTGACTAATCCTTCCTACCCAGTTGAAAACCTGAATGCTGACTATACCCACAGCCATTTCTGTCTGATCTCGTGGACATCAAACCTGCTCTACTTATGCAGCTACATGAAAAAGAAAGGAATTAGAACATTCTTTGACAACATACACAAAAATAAACTCAAAATGGATTAAAGACCTGCATGTAAGACCAGATACAATAAAACTCTTAGAGAAAAACAGGCAGAACACGGACATAAATTGTAGCCATATCATTGATCTACCTCCCAGAGTAATGGAAAAAAAAACCAAAACAAACAAACGAGATCTAATTATACTCAAAATCTTTTGCACTGCAAAGAAAACCATAAGCAAAATGAAAAGACAACTCACAGAATGAGAGAAACTATTTGCAAACAGTATGACTGATAAGGGATTAGTCTCCAAAATTTACAAACGTCTCATGTAGCTTATTAAAAAAAAAAAAAATGAGCAGAAGACGTAAATAGACATTTCCCCAAAGAAGACATACAGATAGCTGAAAGGCACATGAAAAGATGCTCAACATTGCTAATTATTAGAGAAATGAAATCAAAACTACAAAGAGAGTATCACCTCACACCAGTTAGAAAGGCCATCATCAAAAACTCTGCAAACAATAAATGCTGTTTATTTATTCCGTTTCTCCACCCTCCTTCACTGTTGGTGGGAATGTAAATTGGTACAGCCACTGTGGAGAACAGTATGGAGGTTCCTTAAAAAAAACTGAAAATAGAGCTACCATATGATCCAACAATCTCACTCTTGAGCATATATCCAGAGACAAACATGGTTTAAAAGGATGCATGCATCCCAGTTTTCACTGCAGCACTATTTACAATATCCAAGACATAGAAGCAACCTAAATGCCCATCAACAGGTGAATGAATAAAGAAGATGTGGTACCTATATGCAATGGAATATTACTCAGCCATTAAAAAGAATAAGATAATGCCATTTGTAGCAATATGGATGGATCTGGAGATTATCATACTGAGTGAAGTAAGTCAGTAAAAAACAAATATCATATGATATCACACAGTTGCAGAATCTTAAAAAAGAAACAAAAAAGATACAAATAAACTTACTTACAAAACAGCAACAAATTCAGACTTAGAAAACAAACCTAAGGTTACCAGGGAAGAAGGGTAGGGGAACGGATAGACAGAGTTTCGGATCAACATGTATGCACTGCTATATTTAAAAAAAAAAATGCCTTTCCATGGGGGGAAAAATGACGCTTTTCCTGGTTCTTGTTCTATAATCCACTCTCCAATTAACCCTTCCTATCCATCTGAAAACTTGAATACTACTTGAATAGAATTTGTATCCTACTGTTGCACATAAACTGTATAAATTTTAATTATGCTGAATTGGTTTATAGTGCTTTTCAGGAATACTATATCCTTCTACTTTTCTGCATATTCATTCTATTAATTTCTGATTTTGATATTGAAACTCCACTAAATATCTTAATTTATCTACTTTAAAAAATAATTGTAATATACGGTGGAACTATATGTACCTTTGTTTGGCATTTTCCAAGTCTCTTGTAAATATGTTATCATACTTTCATAATTTAAAAAATGAAAAAGGGGGGGCAGGGAATGAACGCTGACAACACCCCCTACCCTTTTGGTCTGATCTCACGGACATCAAATCTGCTGTATACTTATTCCGATATTTACATTTTACTGTTAACTTCCCACCATATTACATAGACCTCCTAGAGGAGGACGTCTCTGGCAATGACCCTACAGGGCATTACAGGTCTAGACCTCAACAGTCACCTTGAAAATGCAAGTCAGGCCCATGTACTAGGTGCCTACAACCCAAATCAACAGGTCCCCAAGAATCTAAAATATCAACTCTCAGTCTAAGTCAGCATTTCTTCAACACTTTTGCGGCAGCGGGGGTCAACTGATCAATGTAAAGAAATAGAGGAAAATAATGGGATGGGAAAGACTAGAGATCTCTTCAAGAAAATCAGAGATACCAAGGGAACATTTCATGCAAAGATGGGCTCAATAAAGGACAGAAATGGTAGGGACCTAACAGAAGCAAAAGATATTAAGAAGAGGTGGCAAGAATACACAAAACTGTACAAAAAAGATCTTCATGACCCAGATAACCATGATGGTGTGATCACTCACCTAGAGCCAGACATCCTGGAATGTGAAGTCAAGTGGGCCTTAGAAAGCATCACTAAGAACAAAGCTAGTGGAGGTGATGGAATTCCAGTTAACCTATTTCAAATCCTGAAATATGATGCTGTGAAAGTGCTGCACTCAATATGCCAGCAAATTTGGAAAACAGCAGTGGCCACAGGACTGGAAAAGGTCAGTTTTCATTCCAAGAAGAAAAGGTCAGTTTTCATTCCCAAAGAAAAGCAATGCCAAAGAATGCTCAAACTACCACACAATTGCACTTATCTCATATGCTCGTAAAGTAATGCTCAAAATTCTCCAAGCCAGGCTTCAGCAATATGTGAACCATGAACTCCCTGATGTTTAAGCCGGTTTTAGAAAAGGCAGAGGAACCAGAGATCAAATTGCCAACATCCACTGGATCATGGAAAAAGCAAGAGAGTTCCAGAAAAACATCTATTTCTGCTTTATTGACTATGCCAAAACCTTTGACTGTGTGGATCACAATAAACTGTGGAAAATTCTGAGAGAGATGGGAATACCAGACCACCTGACCTGCCTCCTAAGAAATCTGTATGCAGGTTATGAAGCAACAGTTAGAACTGGACATGGAACAACAGACTAGTTCCAAATAGGACAAGGAGTACATCAAGGCTGTATATTGTCACCTGATTATTTAACTTCTATGCAGAGTACATCATGAGAAACACTGGGCTGGAGAAAGCACAAGCTAGAATCAAGATTGCCGGGAGAAATATTAGTAATCTCAGATATGCAGATGACACCACCCTTATGGCAGAAAGTGAAGAAGAACTAAAGAGCCTCTTGATAAGAGGAGAGTGAAAAAGTTTGCTTAAAGCTCAACATTCAGAAAACTAAGATCATGGCATCTGGTCCCATCAGTTCATGGCAAATAGGTGGAGAAACAGGGACTGACTATTTTTCTGGGCTCCAAAATAACTGCAGATGGTGATTGCATCCATGAAATTAAAAGATGCTTAATCCTTGGAAAGAAAATCATGACCAACCTAGACAGCATACTAAAAAGCAGAGACATTGCTTTGCCAACAAAGGTCCATCTAGTCAAGGCTATGGTTTTTCCCGTGGTCATGTATGGATGTGAGAGTTGGACTATAAGGAAAGCTGAGCACCGAAGAATTGATGCTTTTGAACTGTGGTGTTGGAGAAGACTCTTGAGAGTCCCTTGGACTGCAAGGGGATCCAACCAGTCCATCCTAAAGGAGATCAGCCCTGGGTGTTCATTGGAAGGACTGATGTTGAAGCTGAAACTCCAATACTTTGGCCACCTGATGCAAAGAACTGACTCACTGGAAAAGACCCTGATGCTGGGAAAGATTGAAGGCAGGAGGAGAAGGGGACAACGGAGGATGAGATGGTTGGATGGCATCACCAACTCAAGGGACATGAGTTTGAGTAAACTCTGGGAGTTGGTGATGGACAGGGAGGCCTGGCATGCTGTGGTTCATGGGGTCACAAAGAGTTGGACATGACTGAGTGACTGAACTGAACTAAATATAAGGCACTCTTCTAAGCATTCTTGACAAGGGAAGTAAATGAAGTTAAATTCCTGGTTTGTGGCTATTTCATCAGAGTGGGGATAACTTTCAGAATCCCATCAAAAAGTGAGCCTTTTCATCAAAATCAGTAAAATGAGTCAAAACAATAAGTCAATTTCACAGGAGGAATGAGCCAGCACAGAAAGGCCTGTCTCTACGAAAGTAACTAAAACCAAACCACCACTTACACACAGTGCCTATCAGGGGCCACTGGCAAGGTTTGTACAATCGGGCTAGAGAAATGATTTGATGTAAAAAGTCTGCAGTCCTTTTGTTTTTTAATTATGTATAGCTATTAAAGAAATTACCACCAGAAAATAGCACAGGTTGTTTCAGGGAAATAAGGATAGACCAGGTACACAGGGCAGAGTTCAAAACTAAAATAATTATCTTTTTCTCAAAGTGTTAAATGAGGGACTTCCCTGATGGTCCAGTGGTTAAGACTCCATACTTTCAATGCAAGGTTCGCAGGTTCAATTCTTAGTCAGGGAACTAAGATCCCACGTGCAATGCAGTGCAGCAAAAAAAAATTAACTAATTTTAAAAATGGTACTTCCCTGGCAGTCCAGTGGCTAGGAAGCCATGCTCCCATCACAGCGGGCACAGGTTCAATCCCCGGTCAGGGAACTAAGATCCCACATGCCAAGGAGTCAAAAAAATTAAAAACTAAGTATCAAATGACCGTGAATGGGGACTTGTTTAGAATCTTTCAGATACTTGCCATATCTCTTCAAAGTTCACTTGGCAAAAAGGAAATAATTTTCCATCTGAATCATGCCAAGACCAATTGAAAAATGCCAGTATATGTGCACAATTACGCAAGTCGGCACCTTACAAGTCGCTATCTTCCAACCTACATTAAATATCAGCTTCCTGGAGAAGCTGATAGCCTTTATTGGAGAATGATAATGTGTGGTGAGCTTTCCACTAGCAAATCAGAGTGTTTAAACAGAACATCCCGTATGTACACATCTAACTCACAGGGGCGGCCCGGGATGAGCCAGGCTCCCTGAAGGAGCCTACTCTCCAAGCCCTAACACCAGGCATTCTTTAGAAGTCACTTTGGTAATCAGAACTGTTGACCTTTAGGGCTAGAAACCCTGGCTGCTATCCAAGGTGAAACTGTGGTTTTATAGGACATTCTCTTCCCGGTTCTGATTGACAACAGGCCTTACCTCCTAGTTAAATTTCTATCTGGGATTAACTCCATCTGCCCAAGAATTACTTGCCTCCAAATAAATAGCTTAAAATAAGGAAATAAGACTCAAAATTTCCATCGGGGGAAAAAACTTTTCAGAAAAACAAATATTGGACCTCCCTGGTGGTCCAGTGATTAAGACTTCACCTTTCAACGCAGGGGGTGGAGGTTCCTGGCTGGGAAGCTAAGATCCCTCATGCTTTGAGACCAAAAAATAAAATAAAAACAGAAGAAATACTATAATAAATTTAATAATGACTTAAAAACAAAACAAATATTAGTCCCTATTCAACATGCATGAACTTGCATTACTATCTGTAAAATGGGTATACTTTACAATGTATTGTTGTACAGTCAAATGATTCAGATGATCATTCAAAGGAATCTAATTAGGTTCTGTTTTTAAAAAGGCAGCCTGAAAACTATAAATTCTTATAGAAATGTGATCTAGTGTGATAATAACCTGCAACTGTAAATTCTCCATTTGTGCTATTAATCAGAATGGCTTACAAGACTTAACATTCTGTTTTATGTTTTGTGGCTAGAAAATGGAAGAACAAATCGTAATTCTGAGCTATGTCATCTAAAATTTTACATATCCAAACTACCATGTGCCTTTGATCCCATTTCAGCAGCAGTGTGAAGAAAATGCTAGCAACAGTAATGTATTACTCCTTACAGCATTAGCAGTAGCCAAGTAGCAGAATCATATGCAGAGTGGGGAATGCACCAGGAAGGAAGACCAGGTCCCAGTTCTGGTTCTGTAACTTACTCATCATAACACAAAACATTTATGCAAAGAGTTCCACTTCTCAATTTCCTCAGGTATAAAACAGAGCTCCGATCACATGCCTTGTCCACCTCACAGGGTGGATGTGATAACTGAATGAAAACGTCTTTAATATCATACCTACAAGCTACTTTCCAAAAACATATGGCATTTTATTTCACTTTTCTGAAAGATGAAAATTTAGCATTGCCTCAGTAATTATATATGATTGCTAACATTTTAAAACCAACACCCTTAAACATGACTGTCGTTGGACTAAGTAACAGGTTAAAAAGGTCAGAGAGTGGCCGTACTTTAAAATCCACAAGTGCTTTTTCTGGTTCAAAGTGATGACTCAATTCTGAGTGCTTTTAGAATGTGCTGACAACTGGCAACATTATGAACAGATTTTGCAAAGATCAAAGTATCTAACTTTAAAAAATGCATCTCAAATACTAAAAAAAAAAAAAAAAAATCAGCCCTGGGTGTTCATTGGAAGGACTGATGTTGAAGCTGAAACTCCAATACTTTGGCCACCTGATGCAAAGAACTGACTCACTGGAAAAGACCCTGATGCTGGGAAAGATTGAAGGCAGGAGGAGAAGGGGACAACGGAGGATGAGATGGTTGGATGGCATCACCAACTCAAGGGACATGAGTTTGAGTAAACTCTGGGAGTTGGTGATGGACAGGGAGGCCTGGCATGCTGTGGTTCATGGGGTCACAAAGAGTTGGACATGACTGAGTGACTGAACTGAACTAAATATAAGGCACTCTTCTAAGCATTCTTGACAAGGGAAGTAAATGAAGTTAAATTCCTGGTTTGTGGCTATTTCATCAGAGTGGGGATAACTTTCAGAATCCCATCAAAAAGTGAGCCTTTTCATCAAAATCAGTAAAATGAGTCAAAACAATAAGTCAATTTCACAGGAGGAATGAGCCAGCACAGAAAGGCCTGTCTCTACGAAAGTAACTAAAACCAAACCACCACTTACACACAGTGCCTATCAGGGGCCACTGGCAAGGTTTGTACAATCGGGCTAGAGAAATGATTTGATGTAAAAAGTCTGCAGTCCTTTTGTTTTTTAATTATGTATAGCTATTAAAGAAATTACCACCAGAAAATAGCACAGGTTGTTTCAGGGAAATAAGGATAGACCAGGTACACAGGGCAGAGTTCAAAACTAAAATAATTATCTTTTTCTCAAAGTGTTAAATGAGGGACTTCCCTGATGGTCCAGTGGTTAAGACTCCATACTTTCAATGCAAGGTTCGCAGGTTCAATTCTTAGTCAGGGAACTAAGATCCCACGTGCAATGCAGTGCAGCAAAAAAAAATTAACTAATTTTAAAAATGGTACTTCCCTGGCAGTCCAGTGGCTAGGAAGCCATGCTCCCATCACAGCAGGCACAGGTTCAATCCCCGGTCAGGGAACTAAGATCCCACATGCCAAGGAGTCAAAAAAATTAAAAACTAAGTATCAAATGACCGTGAATGGGGACTTGTTTAGAATCTTTCAGATACTTGCCATATCTCTTCAAAGTTCACTTGGCAAAAAGGAAATAATTTTCCATCTGAATCATGCCAAGACCAATTGAAAAATGCCAGTATATGTGCACAATTACGCAAGTCGGCACCTTACAAGTCGCTATCTTCCAACCTACATTAAATATCAGCTTCCTGGAGAAGCTGATAGCCTTTATTGGAGAATGATAATGTGTGGTGAGCTTTCCACTAGCAAATCAGAGTGTTTAAACAGAACATCCCGTATGTACACATCTAACTCACAGGGGCGGCCCGGGATGAGCCAGGCTCCCTGAAGGAGCCTACTCTCCAAGCCCTAACACCAGGCATTCTTTAGAAGTCACTTTGGTAATCAGAACTGTTGACCTTTAGGGCTAGAAACCCTGGCTGCTATCCAAGGTGAAACTGTGGTTTTATAGGACATTCTCTTCCCGGTTCTGATTGACAACAGGCCTTACCTCCTAGTTAAATTTCTATCTGGGATTAACTCCATCTGCCCAAGAATTACTTGCCTCCAAATAAATAGCTTAAAATAAGGAAATAAGACTCAAAATTTCCATCGGGGGAAAAAACTTTTCAGAAAAACAAATATTGGACCTCCCTGGTGGTCCAGTGATTAAGACTTCACCTTTCAACGCAGGGGGTGGAGGTTCCTGGCTGGGAAGCTAAGATCCCTCATGCTTTGAGACCAAAAAATAAAATAAAAACAGAAGAAATACTATAATAAATTTAATAATGACTTAAAAACAAAACAAATATTAGTCCCTATTCAACATGCATGAACTTGCATTACTATCTGTAAAATGGGTATACTTTACAATGTATTGTTGTACAGTCAAATGATTCAGATGATCATTCAAAGGAATCTAATTAGGTTCTGTTTTTAAAAAGGCAGCCTGAAAACTATAAATTCTTATAGAAATGTGATCTAGTGTGATAATAACCTGCAACTGTAAATTCTCCATTTGTGCTATTAATCAGAATGGCTTACAAGACTTAACATTCTGTTTTATGTTTTGTGGCTAGAAAATGGAAGAACAAATCGTAATTCTGAGCTATGTCATCTAAAATTTTACATATCCAAACTACCATGTGCCTTTGATCCCATTTCAGCAGCAGTGTGAAGAAAATGCTAGCAACAGTAATGTATTACTCCTTACAGCATTAGCAGTAGCCAAGTAGCAGAATCATATGCAGAGTGGGGAATGCACCAGGAAGGAAGACCAGGTCCCAGTTCTGGTTCTGTAACTTACTCATCATAACACAAAACATTTATGCAAAGAGTTCCACTTCTCAATTTCCTCAGGTATAAAACAGAGCTCCGATCACATGCCTTGTCCACCTCACAGGGTGGATGTGATAACTGAATGAAAACGTCTTTAATATCATACCTACAAGCTACTTTCCAAAAACATATGGCATTTTATTTCACTTTTCTGAAAGATGAAAATTTAGCATTGCCTCAGTAATTATATATGATTGCTAACATTTTAAAACCAACACCCTTAAACATGACTGTCGTTGGACTAAGTAACAGGTTAAAAAGGTCAGAGAGTGGCCGTACTTTAAAATCCACAAGTGCTTTTTCTGGTTCAAAGTGATGACTCAATTCTGAGTGCTTTTAGAATGTGCTGACAACTGGCAACATTATGAACAGATTTTGCAAAGATCAAAGTATCTAACTTT
Organism: Cephalophus harveyi; assembly: GCA_006410635.1. Lineage (NCBI taxonomy): Eukaryota > Metazoa > Chordata > Mammalia > Artiodactyla > Bovidae > Cephalophus > Cephalophus harveyi. The sequence continues at coordinate 369,713 of SJYT01074403.1, read as the reverse complement.
AAAAAATGCATCTCAAATACTAAAAAAAAAAAAAAAAAATTAGCAACTCGACTCAATGCAAACTTCCAAGAAAACCAAGAGGTGACAAAGGTGGAGTTGAAGGATAAGTTGTCTCAGCTGGTACCAGTACAAATGGATCTGTTTTAAGGAAGAGGGAAAGTTATCTCAGGCTCCTGTTCCTGGAATTTAATTCTCTACAGAGAGCCCCAGAGGATGCAAGCAACACCCCCAAAGCTGAGTGGAGAAAATGAATGAAACTTCCTAGCCATGAAATAGAAGAGGTTTAAAATAAGAAGCAAAGGACATTTGTTAGCATTTCTTTATACCTTCCACGGATTAGGCCCTGTGGTCAGTATTATCCCCACCTTTCTTAGGAGGCAGCCGGGGTGAAAAGGCGATTGAATGACTTACCCACAGCCTTGCAGCTCAGGCACAGACTCTACTTGGTCAAGTCTGCACGCTCTCTATTACATCCCTGTACCAAATGTTCTGGGTATCAGTAACATTTTTTCCAGTTCTATAACAAAGTATGCCCCCAAGGTTTCATAAAGCACATCAGGGTGAACAAAATGTAGCTCAAGGTTGAAATGCCTCTATTTATTTTCCCAATTTTAATAAAAATATGAGGAAGCAGAGAAAAACAGTACCCTGGCCTGGAGGCTTCTACAAGTAGAAAATAGTTTTCATCTGATTATATACCTATAAAGTCATAAATTTTAAATAGTGTAACAAGATATAACCAACATTTTCTAACACAGTAGTCACATCTTCAATATAAAATCACTTAAAGTGTTTCATAAAAAGAGAAACGCAGGATTTTTCCTATCTCCATTCCCGTTTCATTGACTAGACCCACTCTTCTCATAGTGCAATCAAAACGAATTAGTGAATCCTTCTGCATAGTTGTCATATTTAGTATCTCTGTAAAGTAACATCAGAACATTAAGCATTAAAAAATTAAATAGCTGAGAGTATTAAATTCAATAAGCAGCAATTCTAGTGAATGATCAAAAAGTTCCACAGAAATGCAAAACTACTCTGCAACAAATCTTATTAAATGTAGTAAGAGAAACAATCCCAGACTGAAAATTCATCTAAATCCCTCTTCAAAATGTAAATACCTATTTCCCCAGACAAGAAACAGTCCAAGTCTCTATTCATGAGAAACTGTCAACTTGGGGCTGTCTGCCCAAATGGAGAATGGGATAAAAAGGATCACAGGAGGCATTAACTCTGCGCAAGTATTTGCACGTGGGTGTGCCAGATGTTCTGAGAACAGCAGCTTGTAATAAGACAGAGTTATAACTCCGAAAGGGCAGAAGCCACACACCTTCCGCTCTATTTTACCCACCAACCCTGAATATTCATTGGAAGGACTGATGCTGAAGCTCCAGTACTTTGGTCACCTGATGCGAAGAGCCTACTCATTCGAAAAGACCCTGATGCCAGGAAAGATTGAAGGCGAAAGGAGAAGGGGGCAGCAGAAGATGAGATGGTCAGATAGCATCACTGACTCAATGGCCATGAATCTGAGCAAACTCCCGGAGATAGTGGAGGACAGGGGATACAGGATAGGGAAGGGGATCTGGCGTGCTGCAGTCCATGGGGTTGCAAAGAGTCACAGACATAGTGACTGAAGAACAACAACCTAACGGTACAGTCTTCCAGAGGGACACGAAGTCACAGGTTGAGCTGGGCTGAGTGTATCACAGTGAATGGAGGGGACGGAGCACCAGGAGAAGACAAGGAGGAAAGTCAAGAAAAGCAATGAGGAAATTAATATCTTGGGCTTAAAAGATCCTCTAGTAGCTATGACTAACTGAAGAAGAATTTCAAACTCCCATGCCATCAGAGTTCAGAGCTCTGGATGATTTACTCCAGGCTACATCTGATACAGATAACTATTAAAAATACAATTTTACCCAGCATCATAAGGTTGAGCCCCTATCCTCAAGAAGCTCACAAGATGTAATAAAAAGATACAGGAAAAGGTCACTAAAAAGATTATCCAGAGGAAGTGAGTGAAACCACAGACTGTAGTGCTAAGCATCTTTTGGTAAGAAGGAAAAGAATAAGAGTGAGTAAGGATCAGGAGTCATTAGGTAACTAAAAATGTCAAAGAAGTTTTATGTCTAGCAAAATTTGGTCAAGGCAGTAAGCAGAATTTCCGAGACCCGAGAGAACACATCTGGGAGCCTGAACACTTACTAACATTTCCAAAACAGCCCTTTTCACAATGGCGGAAGCTTTCTTGAAATGACTCCTATGAGAACTACAGCCAGTTTTGTTTTTTCCATATCTACCCTGTACAATATCTGGCCCATAGAAAGCTCTCAGTAGATGGTTTGAGGCAGAAGAAAATGAAACTTAAGATTCCAACAGTAAGGATTGTTACTCATGTCTTTTTTCCACCACTTAACATTGAAATATAATCCTAACTATACACCATGTATAGCTGGCCTGATTCTATATAGGGTCTAACTAGAAGATCCAATAAAACAGGTGCATTTTTTCTTGGTAAATAGAAAAATGTACCCTTGGTAACCCATTTCTCCCATGTTTTGAAACGTATTATTTATTGGGGGTTGCGCTGGGTCTCTGCTGTGCTGCGGGGCTTCTGATTGCGGTGACTCCTCTTGTTGCAGACCTGTCTCTAGAGCCTGGGCTCAGTAGTTGCTCCACAGCACGTGGCATCCTCCTGGACCAGGGATCGAACCTGTGTCTCCTGCACTGGCAGGTGGATTCCCATCCACTATACTACCAGAGATGTCCCTCTCTCATTTTTTTTTTTTTTTTTTGTTGTTTAATTTTAACTATGCCTAGCCCCATGTGGGATCTCAGTTCTCTGACAAGGGATCAAACTCTCAACCCCTGCATTGGGAGTTCTGAGTCCTAAACTGCCAGGGAAGTCCCTCTCCCATCTTTCTTGATTTCTTACCACCAAGGAAGGTGTCTGAAGTTCTCATCTGAATTATGGACAATTTAGTTAGGTTAGGAGAAATGTACAAATATGGTTCAAACCAATAGTCAACCTAGGAATGAAATGACTACAGTGTAGCAGTTTACTGTACAAGAAAAAACAGACCTTTTATAGCACAAGGAGATTTAACTGGTAGTTATTCTGGTAAATAACTCAATCAACTTGACAGAGGTTGGGAAAGGGAGGATAAGTCCACATGTAGAACATTGCCTCTTAGACTGCCTGTATCTGTATTGGCTTCTATTTTTGTTCCATGAAGCTAGCCAAGGGAACTATGTTTCTAAAAGATCCAGTTTCAACTTCATATCATTAATTGTTGCCAACTATCAAGAAAATCTATGAGATAAACATAAAAGAGAATTTCTCATTTGTCACTGAACAATAAGAAACACATTGTATGATGTGTTCTTCTGCTTATCAGAAATAAGATGAAGAATACTGGTTTTTCCTTCAGAATTGTGATGTATGTAAATAATGTCTGAGTTAAATATTAGCAAGTCACCAGTGCAGAAAAAGCATGGAAGACAAGCTAACAACCAACAGCCAACCATGAACATTGCCATAAACATGAGTTAAGCTACAGGTTAATTTACACAAGAGTATATATTTTTTCACCTCTCCTCCTTCCTCTTTTGATAAATGACTCTCTCCTAGAGGGGTTCCTTTCTCAATGCCAAATGAGGACACAAAATGCCCCAAAATATGCTGATTCATTGCAGAAGATTCGGGTAATTATGAATGATTGGCCCTCAAACTCAACACTCATGTTTTCTTGGCATTTATTTTAAATATAAGTTGATGAGGCATAATTTAATGTAATGGCTTTAAAAATCCTCTCCCCAGGACTTTCCCTGGTACTCCAGGGGTTACGAGTCCGCTTCCAATGCAGGGGACACAGGTTCGATCCCTGGCCCGGGAGGATTCCCCATGGAGACCTTGTGCCCCACCTACTAAAGCCTGTACACCTAGCGCCTGTACTCTGCAACTAGAGAAACCCCCGGCTCACCGCAACAAAGACCCATGCAGCCAAAAATAAATGACAGTTAAAAACAACAGAAAAATGGGACTCCTTAACTCAGGACTGCCCCTTTCCCCGCTGTTTCGTTCCAGTCCTGTCTCTTCCTTGCGCTTGTGCACACAGTCGGGGGCGGGGCGGGGCGGGCGCTGGCCAGGCCTGCCCTTCCACTCAGCAGTTCTTACTGAAACACAAAACCTGTACAGTTTCAGACGAAACGACACCATCTGGAAGCTTTGGGTCGGCTGAAAAGTTCACTCAGGTTTTTCTGTAAGGTAGTATGGAAAAAGCCCAAGCGAACATTTTGGCCGACCCAATAATTTTTCACGACCGTTTGCCCTTTCCCGCTTGAGAAACTCAGGACTCACTTTTCATCTTCCTTCACTGCTCACAAAGAATCGAATCAATCCTGAAGACGTCAACGTCTCCTTAAAAGAAACTTTAACTGCCTTTAAAACTACCTGTACATAGTTTAATGACTTCAAAGTGAAATAAACTTTTTTAGTTTAAAGGTAGGATGTGTGATTTTTCTTTTACTCATGTAAGTAACGTGTACACAAGGACATTTATTAATTTAGATCTGGGCCTATTGGCTATCTTTAAGTAAATACATTTTTGCTTCTCTTCGATGTGGAGCTTAAACTGAAGGCTAAGGAAAACCTACTAATTTTAATGAACACAGTTACTTTGGAATCAAAGATTTATATGCAAATAAATACTTCTACAATGCTTGAATGCTATTTACTTAAGCAAAATACCACTAAGTTTAACCTTGTTTACACTGTAAGGTTGAGGAGCAAACCCTTTTTTTCCCCCTTGATTGTATAAAAGTTAGGTATCAGGACAGTCACAAGTTGCAAATTTATTTATGGTATACAAAAATGAAGCTTCATTGTACATAGTCAAGAGTAGCCCCCAAATCTGTCATCCCCAAAATGGAAAAGTCTTTTTCATCTTGAGCCAAATGAACAAGAAAAAGTCATGCATTAAGATCATGAATAACTACCCACATAAAAGAGTAGTAACTGCTGATTTCAAAGAATATTGAAGTCATTTTAAAAAGGAAACTACCATGAGGCCAATCTTTCATAAAATTGCTTAGAAATAAATATTTAGAGGTTGCCAGTCAAACTGAGTTCCTGGTTTTATTGGATATCCAACTTGGTAAGCCAACTCTGGAGAAGCCCAATCAAAGCAGGCTTTTCTGAAACACATTTCAGTTTGGCTAATGTCACACCAAACCATTCAATCCTTCTCTTTCTGCAAGGCAAGATCATTCATCCTTGGTCCCTTTTTATCTCCTGTGGAGGCCACAAGCCACTGTTGCCCACAGGGGCAGTGGTCGCTTCCTTCCAGACTCACGTACCTCCAGGTCTGGGCCCATTTCCAAGTGCCTCCAAACACACACACCGCATACCAATCTCACCCTCACACTCATATATGGCCCTATGGTTTATTGTTAGGCTGGAAAAGATAGGAAGTGAAAGGCAGAAACTCAGGCTTTTATGGACAGCAGTCTGAGTGAGGTCTTTTAACATCCTCAGGGTATATTAAAGCTTCTATAGTAGGGAAAGATAACTCAAGTTTCAGACATCAGAAGGGTTTTTTCTCCCCATCTTCAAATAAATAGTTTAATCTATGAGTGGTGTTAAAAATTAACTTGGAAAAATTTTCAAATTACATATACATCTTATCAGACATCAAGAAATGACTCAAATCAATAACTTGGTATGAAAAAACAAAATGGATATGAAAAGAAGAATTTTGGCAAAATACTACTACTAAGGCAATGGCACCCCACTCCAATACTCTTGCCTGGAAAATCCCATGGATGGAGGAGCCTAGTGGGCTGCAGTCCATGGGGTCGCTGAGTCAGACACGACTGAGCGACTTCACTTTCACTTTTCACTTTCATGCACTGGAGAAGGAAATGGCAACCCACTCCAGTGTTCTTGCCTGGAGAATCCCAGGGATGGCGGAGCCTGGTGGGCTGCCGTCTATGGGGTTGCACAGAGTCGGACACGACTGAAGCGACTTAGCAGTAGCAGTAGCAGTAGCAGCATCAATGGATTACTGAAGATAAATGGTTGTGACCCTAGTTTACATAATCATAGAACAGATCTGAAAGGCTCATTCCCTGCAATTGAAAACTTTCCTCTCTGATTTCAAAGGATGCTGTTCTGAATGTTACATACCATGCACACAACTCTCCGTCATCAACAGTCCACTCCGTTCTGCAACAATCTCTACTCCAAGACATGGAGATTCTAATACATTTGAAAATTCTGGAGGATTCTCTTAAGAGTCATCTTGTGCCAGTGTCATACATAATGCTTAGCCTATGATTCAGAAGTGTTAAACATTTTTGTTTTTGAGTAAGTCAACTGGTTTGCCTGTATTAAAGTAGAGAAAGAACTATAAGTCAGAACCACTATACACGTGTGCTGTTTGTCTTTACAAGACAAAGACAAAATGGGGGGAGAGATATTTGCACTACAAAAGGCAAAAGTTTACTATCAGTCTATAAAAGGCTCTTATGAATTCATAGAAAAATACTAATATCTCCAGGAGAAAAATTTGGCACTACATTCAATTAAAAGGGAATAAAAATGGAAAACTAGATTTTTTTTTTATATTCAACATCATTTGGAATCAAAGACATGAAATTTAAATACTGAGATAGCACCATTCACCTATAAGACTGGCAAGAATTATTTTTCCTTTGCAGGGTAAGTTTCCACATTAACAAGAATACAGTAACACAGATACTCTCATAGAGTGGGAACTGGTGGGAACAAACTTAGGTAAAACTTTTTTTTTTTTTTGGAAAGCAATGATCACTCTGTATTGATACATCTTTGGGCCATCAACTGTCTTCCAGAGGACTCTATTCTAAGGAAACACAGTAGATACATACAGAGTTTTACAAAAGTTATTTGTTGCACCAGGCTTCCCAGGTGGCACAGATAAAGAATCTGCCTGCCAGTGCAAGAGATCCATCCCTGGGTCAGAAAGATCCCCTGGAGGAAGAAACGGCAACAAACTCCAGTATTCTTGCCTGGAAAATTCCATGGACAGAGGAGACTGGCTGGCTGTCCGTGGGGTGGCAAAGAGTCTGACATGACTGGATACATGCATTTGTTGCATCAGTATATATTTAATAATAGTAACTGGAAATAAATGAAAAGTTCAACTATAAGGAAATGGATACATAAATTGTTACAATGTAATATTATGTAGCCAGTAATAATATATAGAACTGTAATGACGTGGAAATCTTGTCACATGTTAAGCAAAGAAAAAAATCATGCAAGTTATTAACTACAGTTACACAGTTTTGTATAAACTATAAAACTGTAATAAATAAATCTGTTACATGTTAACAAATATAAAGAAAATACTGTAATTATCTTTGGATGCTGGAATTACTTAATCCTTACCTTTTTTCTGAATCTACCATTTTTTTACTGCAAGCATGCATTACTTGGAAATCATAGCAAACCAAGCCAACAGAACAGGGCTATTAAGTGACATACTTTTTAAATGTTCAAGGCTAACAACTGCAGCTTCACTTCCAAGAAATACTGAAAGAACTCCAGCACTGTATAATCCTCTGAATTATTGATACATAATTAAAAGATGCAGCTCTTCTACAGCATTATTTGTCCATATATATAATGCTAATCTTAAAAATAGGTAGAAAAGTTGGTACATGTTAAATATTATATAAATAAAATTCCATTCCTAAGTATTTTTGAGTACATCTATCTAATCATTTCTTTGCATAACTTATGGAATACTGTACTTGAGGAAAAAAAAAACATTTTATACATTGTAAAGCACTGTTCAAACAGGGCATCATTGTATCAATTTAAATTGCCTATCATTTCCTGCCCTAATTATCCCTGCAGAAGTTTGTCTACAGAATAGCAATTTCAACTATGTAATTCCTTTCAGGGTTAACCACACACTCTTATCTGGGCGTATCTACACTCTTTAAGAAGGTCAAAGGTTCCCAGGAAGGAGTGACCCATTTTTCAAAAATTCTCCTGCCTCTTAGATTCCCCTCCCATCTTCCCTCCAGGCCTAACAGGGCCACGCTCACCCTTCAGCCCAAGGGCTCGAGGTTTAATGTGACAATAATTGAATTCCTATCATCTGGCTAAACACATAATGCTTTCATCTCCCTTGTTTTGCCTAAGACTTGATTCAAACAAAGGGGAAAAAAAAAGACACCAGATTTCCTAGTACACAGAGTCCTTAAAACAAATAGTAGTTAATAGAATGTGTGAAACTTTATGCAGGCTAAGTGAAGAATTAATCTCTTCACTCCTACTCCAAAATAAATGAGTCCAAGCCAAAAGTCAATAAATGACTTTTAATATAAAAGAACAAGTCTGAAAAAGAAGAGGGGAAAGGTTTCTTGAAGGTAGGTAAACACCTAAGTCCACCAATTACTCGAGTTAATCAGGTGACCTTAGTTGAGAATTGGATTTTTCTAAATAGCTAGGGAAGCCCATGCGAACCTCAGGAAGTAATGAGACCCAGGCGAAGGGCCTTGAGAACTGCCGCAACCCCAAGAATGCCCTATTTCCAGCCTAGATCGAGCAAGCTGAGAACGGGCCCCAGCGAACCGCCCCGCGGGACGGCTGAGACCAGCGGCCCAGTAGGGTCAAGTGTCCGGTGGGTGGCTTCCGGCGGAGGACTTGTCAGTCTGCGAAACTGACTCCCCTGGGAGCTTCTTCGGTCACTTTCAAGGTGACAGCTAGGAGATCCGCATCCGTCCCTCCCCGGTGCCGCGCTGCCCCCACGTGAGACCAGCCGTCAGCAGCCTCCGCAGCTGTCCCCCATCTCCTGCACCCCAGGTCCCAGGACGCCCCCCACCGCCCGGCCCAGATCCCCTCCGCGCCCCCGCGCCCCGGCACCAACTCCGAACTCACCCGCAGCGCCGCCGAGCCGACCCCGCGCTGCGCAGCCCAGACGCCGAGCCCGGGCGCCCCCCGGACCCCCGGCAGAGGCGCGCCAGGCCCACCCGCGAGGCCCGCGGGCACTCAGGGCCGGGCGTGCACCTGGGCACCGCGGGGCTCGTCCTCCACCCCTGCCGCCGGCCGCCGCTGCAGCTGCCAGGAGGGAACCCCGAGTCCGGGGCGCCCCCAGCTCCGCGCCTCCTCCCGGGCCGCCGGGGGTGGAGCCAGGGCGGGGAGTTGGGGAAACTTGTAAATAGGCGAGCGCGGCCGCCTGCGCCCCCTCGCCCGCCCGCCGCTGCCCCCCGGCGGCCCCAGCCTGCGCCTCTCTGCAGGAGACAAAGGCCGGGCGGCCGCCGAGGGGGCTGCGCCCCCCACCTCCCCAAGAAACCTGAAAGACGCGCGAGGCCGAACCTCAAGACGCCGGCCCCGCGGGCTCCAGGCGCTCGGCTCCGCGGACCGGCTGGCTTCCGGCTCTCGCTCCCGGGCTGAGTACCCACCCACCCCGACCCGCAGCGCCCGTTCCGGCCGAGGTGCACCTGTTGCCACGTGCGACGCGGGACCCGCGGCTGCTGCCCGCGCGCCTGGCGGAACCGCGGGTCCGGGACCGCAGCGGCCCACGGCGGGCGACCCGAGCTCGGCCGCGCCCCCGAACCTGGCCGGCTGCCGAGCGGATCTTACCTCCCACTCCCCTCCTGTCACCTGAGTTTTCCTTGCGAGCTCGCGGGCTTCCCGCTAGCCCTGGGGCAGGGCCGCGGCGGCGGGACGGGCTGCGGGTGCGAGAGGCAAGCGGGCAGAATTGTCTGAACCGAGGTGTGCGAGCAACCAGCAGTGATTTTGTCTTCAGAATGTCCCAACTCCAGATCCGTATTATCTTTGTGCTTCTAAGCGGTTAACTAGCTAACACCTAGTACAGGTTAAACCCAGAGTTCAGTCGCTCAGTCGTGTCCGACTCTTTGCGACCCCATGAATCGCAGCACGCCAGGCCTCCCTGTTCATCACCATCTCTCGGAGTTCACTCAGACAAGAGT
>SJYT01074403.1:189322-359213 GCA_006410635.1 Cephalophus harveyi | reverse complement strand
CATAGCTATTAGACCCGTAAAATATTTTCCGTATCGGCCTATTTTAAATACAAAGCTTTTCCAAAGAGGCTAGTCCACCTACGAGAGATGTATTAATAACGTTATTGAATTATTAAATGTCAGACAACTTAACTCCAAATTTCTTTGAAATGTTAAATTACCTGGTTTGGATTTCCCAAAAGTTTTTCAAGAGAAGTGAGGTTTTTTTTTTTTTTTTCTTGAAAATTAAGCTGATAATACTGTAATTGACAAAGTTTTCTATACTGTCAATATCAGATCAACTAATAGATATATTGCCATTTACTGTTGTAAACCCTTTTCATTGTACAATATTCCATTAGTTTTTCAACAAGATAAAGTAATAAATAGGTCAGATTATTACCTCCATTTTTCAAGTGAGCAATTGGAAGCTCAGAAAGGTCAAGCGATTTGCTCAAGGTCACACAGCTAGCGAGGGAGGGGCTAGCATAAATTAAACTGACCTAACTCCTAATCTTTTTATTCCATTACCTGGAGGACAGTTCTTTGAGATTATTTTTAGAGATACAGCATTAAACACCATTGAATAGTTCTTCCTTATGCAAAAGCACCAAAAAAACCAACACAAATTAAAACCAAGCACTAACATTTGTTTCTGCAGGTCATGAGGCAAATATGCTAATTAGCAACATGCCTCCTGCCTAAGCAGACTACTCCTAGTGTTAAACATATTATTTAATCTTTATAACCCTCATGTGACCCAGATGACTTGGTCCAACCTCCTACAGTTCTATTGTGTGGCTTAGTTATATCTATAAATATAGAACCTGTTTTACTTCATTTTTCTGTGGTATAGATTGAAGGAAAAAAAACAAAAACTCCTAAGTATTTAGAAGCAACTTTTATGGCCACTAAGGAATCTGAAACTTAACTTCTAATTGCATTCACATAAAAACAGAAGTTACCTTCTAGGGACATCATCTGGGTCTCTGTCAAGGCAAACATGCTTCAAATGGGGCCTGCTGCCTTTTCTTTCCTTCTTGGTTCTGGGCATGTTGCCATGGTCTTGATCTCTGAACTCTAATATAGACTCCAGGAACAATACAAAGGGTGATAATACCACACGACTTTGTGGTCCTTTGTCCTAAAAAAAGATTAGCATTTTTTTTTTTCCTCATTAGAAAGATGCAAATTAAAACTGGGAAATCACTTTTCACTTATCAGATTGACAGTGACAAAGATTAGAAGGTTTGATAATCTCTGTGTGTTGGCAGAAGTGTGGAGAAACACAGTTGCAGTGCAGATTATGAATGTAAATTAGAATGATCTCCATCAAGGGCCATTCACAATACCTAATAAAATTATAAAGGCACATAACCTTTGAGCCTGTAAGTCTACTTGTAAGAACTCAACTTACAACACACATGAGAAATGGCAGGTGTATATAAGCCTGTCCATTTCAGCATTTTTTATAACAAAAGATTTTTTAAGTACATTCATTAATAAAAGACTGGTAAATTACTGATACAGTCATAAAATGACATCTGGGGGCTTCCCTGGTGGTTCAGATGGTAAAAAGAATCTGCCTGCAATGCGAGAGACCCAAGTTTGATCCCTGGGTCGGGAGATCCCCTGGAGAAAGAAATGGCAACCCAATCCAGTATTCTTGCCTGGAGAATTTCATGGACAGAGGAGCTTGGTGGTCTACAGTCCATGGATAGCAAACAGTCGGACACAACTGAGTGGCTAACACATTATGAAAGCTTGAAAAAAAAAGAATAAGAGAGCTCTTTAAATTTCTGTGAAATGATCTCTAAGATCCATTATGTGCACAAATTTTAAAATGCAAAATGATTATGTAATAGTGTATTTTCTATTAAAAAGGGGAAATTGTATACCGTTGTTTGTTTGTAGAAGCATAATATGTCTCTGAAAAGATATACCAGAAACTGGTAAAATTGGTTGCTTTTGGGGAAGGGAGCTGGGTGTCTGGAGGGCAGGATTTGGAGAAAATTTGAAGAAAATAAACTGCACTAGATATACTTTTGTGCTTTTTGAATTTTGAATGATGTAAATAATAGTACCCGTTTCAAAACTTAAAATTTTTCACCACTTGAAGTTTGTCATCAGGAATGGCTCAGATTCCCTCCTTACTAATTTAACTTACAGATAAATGATCAAATTTCTCATGCATTAATGGGGCAACAGCAAAATTCTCAATAGATGCTTTCAAACTATTTCTTCTCTAGTTTATCTAAAGAGGAAGGCTTTAGTACATAAAATTCTAACATGCTGTGACTATGGTGAAGATGATGAGCTAGCAAATTCCTCAGAATTTTATTAACAGTGACATCTCCCTGGGGCAGAGCTTCCAGCTAATTTTCCCAAAGTCACATTCAATCAGAAATGAAAGAAGGCGCTCAGGCTAGTTCCCAAGAGGGATACTCTAGTACCATTGATTTCAGTGCGGAGGAAGTAATTCTGTGGGAATTCCATGGAGTCATTTATTTCCCTCTCAAGTTTGATATCTTTTTGTTTTTTAATTTGGAAAAGATCCCGATGCTGGGAAAGATTGAAAGGAGAAGGGGGTGGCAGAGGAAGAGATGGTTAGATAGCATTATCGTTCAGTGGACATGCATTTGAGCAAACTCCGGAAGACAGTGGAGGACAGAGGAGCCTGGTGTGCTATACAGTCCAAAGGGTTGCAATCAGTCAGACACGACTAGTGACTGAATGGATACCATCACTTTGGAGGAGGAAATGGAAACCCATCCCAGTATTCTTGCCTGGAGAATTCCATGGACAAAGAAGCCTGGTGGGCTACAGTCCTTGGGGTCGCAAAGAGTCGGATATGACTGAGCAACTAACACACACACCATACCATCACTTCATTGAACAAGGGATCTGAGCAACTCACAAAGACAGGCACAGTAAAATTTTAAGATAAATATTTACAAATATAAAATAGAATCCAAGGAAAAGCAAACAGCTGAGAGTAAACATATCCCTGAGTAACAAATTAAGCCAGTGAGCTTCTTGGTAGCCAAGTGCCCCAACCAGTTGCATAACAGCCATTTTTCAAAAGGGGCTGATAGTTCCTCAGGGGAAGCACTGAGTTTCCTAGCACTGAATTCAAAGAAAAAATGTTTTCACTCACATTTCCAGTCAAGACTACTAAATGGAAAACAATAATATATTATTGATAATACTGTAAGAACTTTTTATGTGGTTATTTTTGTAGTCATTTTGAACAAAACTCAAAGTATTCTAATGAAACTCAACAAAGGTATTCACCCGATCAGGTACCAGGTCAGCGTCAATCAAACCTTGTAACAACCTGAACAAGGATTGACCGGAAACAGATGTGAATGGACTGCAGTTCCTTACTATATTCTTCAGAAAATCAAACATACTCACAGTCAGATTTTTAATGTCTCCACACATCCCTCACCTTAGAGATAGATGTTTCTTTATACAACATTCCAGAAATTTTCTAGTCGGCCAGCCATCTGATAATTATTAGAAGTGAACTCAGTTGCTTTAGTCATGTCTGACCCTATGGACTGTAGCCTGCCAGGCTCCTCTGTCCCTGCAGGCAAGAATACTGGAGTAGGTTGCCATTTCCTTCTCCAGGGGATCTTCCTGACCCAAGGATCAAACCTGCATCTCTTGAGTCTCCTACATTGCAGGTGGATTCTTTACCACTAGTTCCACCTGGGAAGCCCTTAGATGTGATAGAGACCCGGAATGCTGGAATTCTGTAATGCTGTAGATGACTTTTTTCCTATTTTTGTTAATAGAAAGATGTACATTACAAATTGGCATATGACTTTTGTTACTTGTATCCCAAGATCATGAGACATGCAAAGTCAAATGTGCACACTGACCAACAGTAGCAATGACTGCAGAGCAAGAAAACATCATCACAGCAGAGAATGGTCTTGATTTATTTACAAATAATTCTTAGGTTCCTAATCATCCATTCTTCTTTTCAGTAGGCTTGGAGACTCAAGTGGACTCCTCTCTCTGTGTTCCAAAAGGGTGAGATCAGATTAGGGATGTTCTAGTGTAGAAGTCTGCAGATTAATAAGTAAAGTATCTCAAGAAAGAAAAGAGTTTCTTGTGAGTTCAGAGCCATAGCAGTTATAAGGAAATATAGCTTTCTCTTATCAAAATGACTTGAGAACATCTAAGAAACTTCTCCATCCTCTAATAAAATGGAAGGCATCCTCAACTGTCCTTTTATTCCATTTATAGACTCGGTAGAAGGAATCATTCTTATAGCATGATGCCAAAATTATTTTAGCTCACGCACAAACAAGCTGTTCTGTAATTGTGCTTTTGACCACTTCATATTAGGAAAAAATTTAAAAATATATAGCACTACCACTTTGTTATGAAACCACTTTGAAAATGTTTACTTGGACTCTTTTAAATGTTATGACTAAAGAAACTACTGTTGTGCGTAATCCACTCTTGACAGTGAATCATAACTGTGTCACACTTGGACTTGGTTAGCCTTTGCTCTGATCTGACAGTCTTTCCTTAAAAAGTGGATGTCTTTTCAGTTGCAAACTATTTATTGCTTCCTGAAAAATATAACAAGTTTGTGACTCTGAAATCCCATATCTTTGAGACTATCATAGTCTTGATTTAGACTTTTTGAATATGCTTTTAATTTACACCTCTGGCCTTATGGTCCTGGCCAAATGCAAGGGCTGGGAGATGCCTTCCAACTAGCCTCCATTTCCTTTAGGCCTTGATAGTTGATCAGTGATCTCTTAAAAAAGAGTGCAAACCGTGGAGTTCAATGGGTTCAGTGTTGCTTCATGGTGACCCATACCCAGTCCAGGCCTCATCTACTGATTGATTTTGGTTCAATACTTCGGCCACCTGATGCGAAGAAACAACTCATTGGAAAAGATCCTGATGTTGGGAAAGATTGAAGGTGGGAGAAGAAGGGGATGAGGGAGGATGAGATGGTTGGATGGCATCACCGACGCGATGGACATGAGTAGGCTCCGGGAGATGGTGATGGACAGGGAGGCCTGACGTGCTGCAGTCCATGGGGTCGCAAAGAGCAGGACACAACTGAGTGACTGAACTGAAATTTTACAGCTTTTGGTTTGGGGTCAGAGTTCCTGATCCGTCCTTGACTTGGAGATCCTCTGGCCTTGCATAGGATATGCAGTCCAGCAGACCTAGTGTTCTAAGTTCTAACAAATGTTTCAAAATATAATGATGTAGGAAGAGCCCTAGACTAAATCAACGACAGCAATTAGCTCTCCTGCTGTTACATAATAGACTGGCGATTCAGGATAGAGCCACTGGAAATGCTACCCTCATTATTCTCTTCATACAGTGGATGGGACCCGCACTAAGGGCCTAAACCGCACACTGCTCTGCGACAACACTGTCAAGTCAGCGTGCCTGGTTAGTGACCGGCAAGCAGGGCGATCTTAACTCTGGGTTTCTAGAATATTGAGAAGTCAGATTGATAATCCAGGATAGCAATTTAACACTACCAAAGATTTATCTGTTTTGGATAAGTCTACTTTTTACCTCTTTTTGAGTATCTACAAAATTATAGTTAGTTTTTCATAATTTACAACACAATTACCAATTACCATATACATACATACATATCTGTATATGTACGTATGTATATATTTGTTATCTAATCCAGTAAAAAAAATGTATTATCTGCAAATTTTAAATAGAATAAATCCACTACAACCAGCAAAAAAATCCAATTGGGACTTCCCTGGTGATCCGGTGGTTCAGACTCTGCTTCCACTGCAGAGGACATGGGTTCAATCCATGATGAGGGGACTAAGATCCCACATGCTGTGCAGCTTGACCAAACAAAGAACACAAGACCAAAAAACCCCCATAAAGTATTATCACTCCAAAAACAAACAAACAAAAAAACATTATCACTCCAAAATCAAGGACACAAATAAGACTTAGTTTTGATACCTATTAATAGATATATTTTAATTGATTTGATCGGGTTTAGATCTTAGGGTCTCTTCTATAAAATTACTTCTTTAGATCTCATGGGGGGCTTTGTGAGGACAAAGTATGTTTGGAATTACTGATCTCATTCATTTCCCTTCCCATTGGCCTGTAAACTTGAGCTGAGGAAAGGCTTACCTTCCCCAATACCATCCCCTCCAGTCTACTAATGCCTGCCACATTCCTCCTCACTTTGCCTTTCATTTCACACCTGAAATATTCAAGTGAGCAGACCAGTGATCTCCAAACCATTCCCCCATACACCCCATCTATAAAAAAAATTAAAGTGTGCATGCCAACATTTGTTTATTTATATATTATATATAGCATCAAAGTATTGATAGGTACACGATAAACTACACACAAAAATAGAAACAGATCAGATTTAAACATCAATAACCAGATTAAAATTCTCATATTTTCTTCCCACACCCCACCATATACCCTCTGGGGACAAGAAACAATCTCATTCCTCTTAAGAGCCTTTATTTATTTATTAAAATTTTTTTCATCATGCTGCACAGTTTGTGGGATCTGAGTTCCCCAACCAGGGATTGAACTCAGGCCCTTAGCAGTGAAAGGGCAGAGTCCTAACCACTTGACTGCCAGGGAATTCCCTAAAGCAGTCTTTAATGTAGAAGGCTTTTCCACTGGTGACAAGTTAAAAGGCAAAAGTAAGTGTCACTTTCAGTGTAAATACCCAAAGTCACCTCTTTCAACGGTTCAGCATTCTAGGTAAACTCCAACAGGTTTCCATTAAAATGAATGTACCTGAATGCAACCCTTTAAATATTAATTTATCTTCTATCTATAAATTTAATTAATTTATCTTCTATCCAGAAAGATATGGGTGAATTTTTTAAACTTCTCCAATGTGTTTTTTTCCAACACACACAAATCAATTCTGAGAACACTGACAGGTTGCCTTACAAATTTAACTCACTTATTTGATAGCATTAGATCCCACAGGATAAGAGCTCAGTCTCACAAGACCTCTCCACTTCAGATGACACGCCCAAGTCCAGCTTGTTACCTGAGCTTCTGACCCTGTGTGTGTGTGTGTGTTCATGCTCAGTCAAGTCCCACTCTTTGCTGCCCTATGGACTGTAGCCCACCAGGCTCCTCTGTCCACGGAATTTCCCAGGCAAGAATACTGGAGTGGGTTGCCATTTCCTCCTCCCTTCCGGACCCAGGGATCAAACCAGGAATCCTGCATCTCCTACACTGGCAGGCAGATTCTTTACCAATGGGCCACTTGGGAAGCCGTGTTTCTGACCAACTGGCTATAAATTGGAGGTTCCCGTGACTCTCTTCTTGGGTCCAATTAATTTACTAGAGAGGTTCACAGAACTCAGAGAAACATTTATTTATATGTATCAGTTTATTACAAAGGACATTATTAAAAGGACAGACAGATGAAGAGGTATAAGGAGTAAGATGTAGAAGGGCCCAGAGCACCAGAGCTTCTGCCCCCATGGAAGTGGGGGCATTGCCTTTCCAGTGCCTGGATGCATTCACCAAGCTCAAAGCTCATCAAAGCCTATTCAAGAACTTTTACAGAGCTCAATCTGAAGCACCCTCGTACCACCCCTTTCCCCTTTCAGAGGTCGCTGGGGAGGGTTGAAAGTTCCAATCCTCTAAACACCAGGTCTTTCTCATGAGCAATCCCATCCTGAGGCTGTGTAGGAATCCCACCCTAAGTCAAGTGAAGTGTTCAGTTCAGTTCAGTTCAGTTCAGTCGCTCAGTCGTGTCCAACTCTTTGTGACCCCATGAATTGCAGCACGCTAGGCCTCCCTGTCCATCACCATCTCCCGGAGTTCACTCAGACTCACGTCCATCGAGTCCGTGATGCCATCCAGCCATCTCATCCTCGGTCGTCCCCTTCTCCTCCTGCCACCAATCCCTCCCAGCATCAGAGTCTTTTCCAATGAGTCAGTTCTTCGCATGAGGTGGCCAAAGTACTGGAGTTTCAGCTTTAGCATTATTCCTTCCAAAGAAATCCCAGGGCTGATCTCCTTCAGATTGGACTGGTTGGATCTCCTTGCAGTCCAAGGGACTCTCAAGAGTCTTTTCCAACACCACAGTTCAAAAGTATCAATTCTTAGGTGCTCAGCCTTCTTCACAGTCCAACTCTCACATCCATACCTGACTAGTGGAAAAACATAGCCTTGACTAGACAGACCTTAGTCAGCAAAGTAATGTCTCTGCTTTTGAATATGCTAACTATGTTGGTCATAACTTTCCTTCCAAGGAGTAAGCGTCTTCTAATTTCATGGCTGCAGTCACCATCTGCAGTGATTTTGGAGCCCCCCAAAATAAAGTCAGCCACTGTCTCCACTGTTTCCCCATCTATTTCCCATGAAGTGATGGGACCAGATGCCATGATCTTCGTTTTCTGAATGTTGAGCTTTAAGCCAACTTTTTCGCTCTCCTCTTTTTCTTTCATCAAGAGGATTTTTAGTTCCTTTTCACTTTCTGCCATAAGGGTGGTGTCATCTGCATATCTGAGGTTATTGATATTCTCCTGGCAATCTTGATTCCAGCTTGTGTTTCTTCCAGTCCAGCATTTCTCATGATGTACTCTGCATATAAGTTAAATAAGCAGGGTGACAATATACAGCCTTGATGTACTCCTTTTCCTATTTGGCACCAGTCTGTTGTTCCATGTCCAGTTCTAACTGTTGCTTCCTGGCCTGCATACAGATTTCTCAAGAGGCAGGTTAAGTGGTCTGGTATTCCCATCTCTCTCAGAATTTTCCAGAGTTTATTGTGATCCACACAGTCAAAGGCTTTGGCATAGTCAATAAAGCAGAAATAATGGGGGTATTGACAATGTAGCATGGACCTTTGTGCTTAGTTGCTCAGTCGTGTCTGACTCTTTGCGACCCCATGGACTGTAGCCTGCCAGGCTCCTCTGTCCATGGGGATTCTCCCAGCAAGAATACTAGAGTGGGTTGCCATGCCCTCCTCCAGGCATCTTCCCAGCCCAGGGATCGAGCCCAGGTCTCCCGCAATGTAGGCGGATTCTTTACCATCTGAACCACCAGGGAAGCCCAGCATGGACCCCTAGAGGCCCCCAAAGCTCAGACCATGTGGTTATGAGGGAAATACGTCTGCCCTGAGAACACTCCGACTCATGGTCTTGCAAACAGGCAGTTCCTCGGATACCACAAGCACGCATGCACCCCACACCTCTCCACGTCCACCCCAGCTCCATTGCTCTGGTAATCTGCTGCGACATCTCCTGTTCCGTTCTGCCTTTCTCTGTTTGGCATCTTCTAAAAAATTACTATTAATTAAGGTCAAAAGTCATACACAATGAAATGCACTTCAGTGAATTTGGACAGTTGTGTCACACATAACCAAAACCCGATAAAGTCCAGAACAAGTCCACACCCCTCGAAAGTGAAAGTCCCCTCCAGCCCCCTTCCAGTCAAGCCCTGCTCCCGGCAGGCCGCCACTGTCCCGACGGTTGCCCTGTGAACCTCTTGCAAACAGCATCACACAGTATCTCCTCTTTGGGGCCTGTTGCTTTGGTCTCGCTGCTGTCTCCTGTCCTTTGCTCCCCGTTTGGAGGAATCAGGAGCGCCTCCCAGGACTCCCTTGTCCTATTCCCAGAAGTTTCTTTGGGATTCATTGTGTCTAAGCGGGGGTCATGTCATTTCTCTAAGCTTCCCTCTTACATCAGCATCATGCCTGATCTGGGTCAGGGGCCACCGGAAGCCGCTGCTCAGATCGGCTTCAGCGCGGAATGCCTCAGAAGTTCCTTTCACTTCCGCACCTCTCCGTGCCTCGGGCGTGTGATGGGAACGAGGCGGCTGCGCCTCCTTCCAGGAGCTGTAGTGAGATGATGCTTGTAAAACTCGTAGCGGGGTACCTGGCACTTAGGAAGTACTCAGTCTTCCTGTTAGCATAACGGGTTCAGAGAATGCGGAGCTGAGTGGTCGCTGCTTAAGAAAGGCTTGTTACCTGCAGAGGAAAACGTGGGGGCTGCCTCCTCCCATTATACAAGGACAGTGATCATTCTGGGGACTTAATGTGTGTCAGGAGCTGTTTTAAGTGCTTTGTATAAATACTTACTGTAAATCCCCACAATTCTGATGATATACGAGGGACTGGAGGACAGTTTGGCAGCTTGTCAGTGATGGTACAAGTAACTGGGGGACTGACTGGGCTGCTATCCCAGGAGATCTGCCTCCACACACCTGACTTTTTACCACTGGTCTTTAACAGGGAATGGTTCCTTTAAAGTACTCCCACATCTGGGTAGCTTGAAAGAGAGTAGGGCTGACCCTACTGGGTCAGTTGAATTGGATCAACTGATTGAATCTCTACCCATTAATATTCTGAAAAATCAAGGATCTGAACCTGGGCCTTGGGGGGGGTGGGTAGTGGTGATGGTGTGTGTGTGTGTGTGTGTGTGTGTGTGTATATCAGGGATGAGATTTGTAGCCAAGCAGTCAGCTGGAACAAATCTTTCTCCACAACTGGAGTTTATGCTTGAGGAAAAGAAAAGTACACCCACTGAATAGTCACATTTAGGATTAATCAGGACACAGCGTTCCCTGAGTGTGGCATTCAGGGTACTTGTCTTGCATTTGTGTTACAAAAAAAAAAAAAAATAGGATCGGGTTTTGCTAAAAGCGGACAGCAGTGCAGCCCATGAAGTGTTAGAGAGGCAGTCGTTTCCCTGAATATTCCCGTTCAGGGCACCAGCTGGATACCGTGCTGCCGGATCTCCGTCTCTGTGTCAGGAACCTTCTGGAGGAGGCTGGCAGGTGCCGGCTGTTCCTGCTGCCGGAACTGGAAGCTCTTACCTGGGCTGGGTGAGGGTTTCCCCCCGAGATCTGGGGTTTGGCTCTTTCTGAACCCTGGAGAACCTTTGTTCTCTAGGCACACACCCCTTGGGATTTGCCTCTTGACTTTGGGAGACATTTGCCCTTACAGGTTTGTTAGTCTGTAATAAAAGGTCTTATTCACTTATATCTATTTCTTCAGGTTTAGCCTTTTGGAATCTTAGCGATCTAATTGTTCAGTGAGGTTGATGACAGTGAACTCAAGGCCGTTACTGTGAGGAATAACTGATTGACTCAAAGGCATCTCTAGCAAAGGAGACACCGCAGCTCACGTCTCTTCCCCTAACAGTTCCGTTTGTGTGATGCAAGAGAGAAGTTCTCCTCCTTTTATGTCTTGCTTAACCCCCATAGCAGTCTCTGTGGGGCTTGGGAGAGATTCTAGTAACTTCCTTCCTCTACTCAGCATCAAATTCTAGTTCTCTAACATCCTAAGGAGTAAACTTGCTACAGTCACAATAAAGTCCTCGAGGAATAAATTTCCAGTAATTATGATAATGCTAGTTGTAGTTTAATGATCAACGTATATGTTCATAGTTAATAAGTACTTATGAAATGAATGAATGTTGTGATTGTTCGTATTCACAACTACCATGCAAGGAAGCCCCAGCCCCTCCCACCCATTTTACAGATGAGAAAACAGAGTCTTCTAAAGGCTAAGTGGTTTCAGTGAAGGATATCACAGAATTAGGGTTCAGAACCTGGCACATGCATGCCCAAATCCTTTACGAGAGTCAGACCGTAAGACTGCCAGGGCTCTGTCCTCCAGAGCAGGTCTGCTCTTGCCTTGACTTGTAATTTATTTGTAGATCCCAGCCTGCGGGATTGATTCTGAATTTATGATGCACACTCAGATCCTTCTGTGACTTGTGCTCCTGGAATTTCATTAGGCCGACCTGTAATTGTTGTGGTAAATGTTTACACATCTATAAATTATTATTTAGGCATGAGGGGCAAGGTCAACCTTTATTTTTTAAGGTGCCAGGAACAGATACCAGAGATTTCCCAGCAGACAAAGGGGCTGAGATCTGATTAATTATGGGCTGTGTTGGTGTCATATTGACAACACTATTTCTTGCTGTTAATTTTGAAGCCCCAAATGGGTCATCCTTCCTGAGCATGAAAATTATCACCCTTTTACTGATTGTTTTGCAAGTGATTCCATTTTAAATCACTAATGACTATTGATAGCTGATGCCTTTACCCAGGAAGGAAAATTCAAGATGCCTTTGGGATTTCAAGCTGAACTTTATTTTACTGTATTTTTTTTGCTGTCTGTTCAGGCTGATACTTCTATTTCCAACTCATTTTACATTTTTGGCATCATATACTAATTGCTTAAGAGAATTTCAGTTGTAGCATTAAAGAAATATTTATAAGTTTTGATGACAGTGAACTCAAGGCCGTTACTGTGAGGAATAACTGATTGACTCAAAGGCATCTCTAGCAAAGGAGACACCGCAGCTCACGTCTCTTCCCCTAACAGTTCCGTTTGTGTGATGCAAGAGAGAAGTTCTCCTCCTTTTATGTCTTGCTTAACCCCCATAGCAGTCTCTGTGGGGCTTGGGAGAGATTCTAGTAACTTCCTTCCTCTACTCAGCATCAAATTCTAGTTCTCTAACATCCTAAGGAGTAAACTTGCTACAGTCACAATAAAGTCCTCGAGGAATAAATTTCCAGTAATTATGATAATGCTAGTTGTAGTTTAATGATCAACGTATATGTTCATAGTTAATAAGTACTTATGAAATGAATGAATGCTGTGATTGTTCATATTCACAACTACCATGCAAGGAAGCCCCAGCCCCTCCCACCCATTTTACAGATGAGAAAACAGAGTCTTCTAAAGGCTAAGTGGTTTCAGTGAAGGATATCACAGAATTAGGGTTCAGAACCTGGCACATGCATGCCCAAATCCTTTACGAGAGTCAGACCGTAAGACTGCCAGGGCTCTGTCCTCCAGAGCAGGTCTGCTCTTGCCTTGACTTGTAATTTATTTGTAGATCCCAGCCTGCGGGATTGATTCTGAATTTATGATGCACACTCAGATCCTTCTGTGACTTGTGCTCCTGGAATTTCATTAGGCCGACCTGTAATTGTTGTGGTAAATGTTTACACATCTATAAATTATTATTTAGGCATGAGGGGCAAGGTCAACCTTTATTTTTTAAGGTGCCAGGAACAGATACCAGAGATTTCCCAGCAGACAAAGGGGCTGAGATCTGATTAATTATGGGCTGTGTTGGTGTCATATTGACAACACTATTTCTTGCTGTTAATTTTGAAGCCCCAAATGGGTCATCCTTCCTGAGCATGAAAATTATCACCCTTTTACTGATTGTTTTGCAAGTGATTCCATTTTAAATCACTAATGACTATTGATAGCTGATGCCTTTACCCAGGAAGGAAAATTCAAGATGCCTTTGGGATTTCAAGCTGAACTTTATTTTACTGTATTTTTTTTGCTGTCTGTTCAGGCTGATACTTCTATTTCCAACTCATTTTACATTTTTGGCATCATATACTAATTGCTTAAGAGAATTTCAGTTGTAGCATTAAAGAAATATTTATAAGTGGAAAAGAATTGCTTAACATGACTAAACACCCATTATACTTCAGACACCTGTATGTGTATCATCAAATGCAACACACACATGGGGTAGGTGGTATTGTTACTTTTGAGTTGTTAAAACTCAGATATGAAGCTCAAGTTAGTCAAGGTCCCATGGCTAGAATAGTGTGAAATAAGGTCTTTGTGGCTACAAAACAAATTCTAACACATTTAGGCTTTGCACCAAGAGTTCTTTAATCAGGTTCTAGAACCAGGTAGAAAGGTGCAGGACATAGTTGTTATTTCTTCTTCTTTTTAAAAAACTATGTATTTATTTGGCTGCATCAGGTCTTAGTTGCAGCAAGTGAGGTCTTCCTTGTGTCCGTGGGATCTTTTGTTGTCGTGCACAGACTCCGCAGTTGTGGTGCCTGGGCTCAGTAGTTGCGGTGTGTGGGCTTGGTTGGGGATCTTAGTTCCCCAACCAGGGACTGAACCAGTGTCCCCTGCGTTGCAAGGCAGATTCGTAACCACTAGACCACCAGGGAAGTCCCATAGTTATTTTTCTATTTCCTGTAGAGGTCACTCTGTCAGCTTACACAGTACCCTCGGTGACAACAAAATTACCAAAAATAATAAAACCTTACCTTCAACAACACTTTCCTCAGTTCTTGGGACATAGGAAAGGGTTGTGTGAACTTTATGACCTCAGGAGATCTTCAAGGATTTTCTTCCCAATATTATCTTCCCCACATTTCCTTTTTTTTCAATCCTCTTTTTAATTTTCACTTTAATCTGAAACTCCCTCTAGGTCATGTTCATCTCTGAAGGCCTAGCAGATAGCATAACAACAGGCATATAGTACACATTTAACAAAATCTTGGTCTTCCCTTGTGGCTCAGCTGGTAAAGAATCTGCCTGCAATGCAGGAAACCTGGGTTCAATCCCTGGGTTGGGAAGATCCCCTGGAGAAGGGAAAGGCTACCCACTCCAGTATTCTGGCCTGGAGAATTCCATGGGGTCACAAAGAGTCGGGTACGACTGACTTTCATTTTCACTTAACAAAATCTGCTGAAGGAATACAGGCAATGAGTGAATCCCCATCTCTACCCAAAGGAAGATTATGAATGCAACCATTGCCAGAAGGTAACATCCTGCCTGTTTATATGTGCGTGTGTGCACATGCACACACATATGTACACAGATGCATTCCGTGTTTCTAAATTCTCTCCATTTCCCTTTTAGATAATTCTACTCTCTTACCACTGATAGGAAGAGGTAGTAAGAGAATCGCTCTGTCCTTGGGAAAACTAAATTGGAAGGCAGTATTTTTTGAAGCCTTAAAAAGAGTTAGAATCCTGATGACTAAAAGCCTTAAAGTCTGTAACTTGAAACCAAAGTGTCCCCCCTGTACTTGGGGAAAGTCTGGGGGATGCTTTCCTGGTGCCCTCAGTTAGACGGGGACATTCAGCTGCTAGAGGATGATTATTGGCACTGAAGCTTTTCTCTCCCAAACACTAGGCAACCTCTTTCTCCTGCTCTTCTTGCCTCCTGGGGC
The DNA here is from genome assembly GCA_006410635.1 of Cephalophus harveyi. NCBI lineage: Eukaryota > Metazoa > Chordata > Mammalia > Artiodactyla > Bovidae > Cephalophus > Cephalophus harveyi. The sequence continues at coordinate 344,256 of SJYT01074403.1, read as the reverse complement.
CTCTGCCTTATTAGTGGATAACTACAAGGTTGGGTTCATTATTCTGGCCTCTTCTTTTCTCTTCCGGCCTGCCCCCTTTTTGTCGAGGTTACCCCTTAATGTATAAATGGCCCTTTATAACTCAAAATACAAGGGTTCTGTCAGCAAGTGAATCCTCAGGTTCAACTTGTACTCGCTGATTACCCACTGTGTGCCAGGACTTTTCACATTTAATTACCCAGCGAAGACATTTTACTCACTGAAGCTCCTACTGTGTGTCTGTTCCTTTGTCGTAACACTGTAGGGATCAGCAATGAATGAATGGCCTGGAATCAGGCCTAAAGATCTTGCTATCACACCAGAGGATGGCAGTAGTTAGGATCTGTAAGGAATGAAGAAGGCCATGGAGATGTGGCCAGACTGTAAAACATTTAGCGCCCTCTTGTATAGCTTCCAGAATGAGCCAGGATCCTCACCTTTGTGGAGGATGAAGCCTCACTGTATTTGTTCAGCACTAAATTGTTTATAAAGACTTCTTGGCCCCTCCCATGTTTGCTGATAAGTGAGAGCAGCCCACGGGAGCAAGGGAAGGCCTTATGTAGGACCCCTTTGGAAGAGCTTGCTTGGCTTGCAAACCCTGCCAGCATTTTAACTCAGATGTCCAAGCTGTCTACCTGCCTCAGCACAATCTGGAGGTGTTTGTTCACTAGAATCTTCTAGGGGAAACACAAATATTAGTTGAAAGGGTTCAGTTCACTTTATGAAATTTAGCCAGAAGTAATGCAAATGTATCTGTCTGTCCGTGTGGAACGTTTGCTCCAAATAGCCTGAGGGTGGGTCTGGTCTCGTGAGCAGTCCCTTCTCTCAGGATCCTGGAGTCACATTTACAGTGAGTAACGATGTCCAGGTCCTGAGCTGATCCACACTCTTACTCATCACGTGCTTCTTCACTGTTTGATGTCTGCTGACTGCATCCTACAGCTAATGGCAAGAAAGAGGGTGAAAGAGGTTAAAACAAAAGGCTAAAGTTGGTTTTGCACTCTATCCATGAGCTGTAGGTGTCCAAATTCTCCTTTCTGTCATGAAAACCCAGGTGTGTCATAATGGATGGGGCAAGCTAGTATCCTTCTCTTGGCCTGCGTTTCCTCACCTGTTCCACAGTAAGCTCCTCTCCTCAGCTCTCTCCTGCCCTCATCTCTGTAGTATAGGGCTTGTTGTTGTTCTGTCACTAAGTTATATCTGACTCTTTGTGACCCCATGGACTGCAGCATGCCAGGCTTCCCTGTCCTTCACCATCTCCTGGAGTTTGCTCAAACTCATTTCTGTTGAGCCGGTGGGGTGTGTGTGTGTGTGTGTGTGTGTGTGTGTGTGAGTGTGTGTGTGTGTGTGTGTGAATGAATGTGTGTGTAGGCGGGCGTTAATCACATAGCAACAGATAAGCAGACACCCTCGGAGGGACACTGACTGGCCTTCTGAGATGAAGCTCAGAAAGGTTGCTGGAAGAGCCCTGGCTTCTAATTTGTCTGTGTGTCTGGATGACCCAGAGAGGTGATATGGGGAGGGAGGTGGGAGGGGGGTTCAGGATGGGAACTCATGTACACCCATGGCAGATTCATGTCAATCTATGGCAAAACCAATACAGTATTGTTAAGTAAAATTAAAAAAATAATAAAATAAAATTTTTTTTTTTAAAAAAAGGGAAGGGAATCTTTGCCTCCTTATCCCTGAAAATGTGAGTGACTGAAGAGACTGGAAAGTCACTTTTTGAAAGAGGAGTGCTGACACCCTCTCCTCTCTGCTGTATTTTTTGTGCACAAAGTCACCTCCTCCTAACCCCACCTGTCCAAATGCTGCCTGGGAGCAGATCATGGTCATCACCCATCCTTGCCAATCCTGTTGAAACTGTTCATTGTGCAATAAGGCTGGGCTTCCCATCAGAGAGACCGCAGTGGGCTGGGAACTGTGAGAGGCAACGTTCACTGAGGTTTACTTTTTGTGCAAGGGATGATGTAGAGAGGGCTGCACGTGCTTCATCCTACTGACCCGTCCCACTGGGAGACAGGCAGGTACTCAGGAGTCCTGTTTAATGGATGTGAAAGCAGGTGAGGCTGAGTCAGCCACTCGTATGGTGTTTGCTTAATGAGGGAGGCTGTGAAGGGGACCCCATGGGGTCGGGATCACATGAAGTGAAGGAAGGCACCCTCACTTGAGGTTCTAGCTGAAGGAAACAGACTCGACAGGTGGTTTCCAGAGCCCAAGACATCTGGATTTGGACTCATAGTGGTCTCATACCTTTGATCCCTCCACTGTCTTGCTTCATAGGAAGACCCCAACCTGGGAGTGTGCCTCTAGTGGTTAGGGGTGAAATCTTGAGCAACTCATATCATCTAGATCTGTTTCCCCATCTGTCACTTGGAGGTCAAACTTTCTCTCCTGTGAGCGATGAAGGGCTTTTGAGGGTCCTCATCAGACCCAGTTTGTGCAACAGTGTTTGCAACCTCTTGGTCTTTGCATTTCCAGGAAGCACCCTGAGTTTCCCTTCTGCAGATACCATCATGTTTTTAAGAGGCATAGTTTTCATGTTTAAATAAGTTTAATAGAATTCTAGCTAAGCACAAGCATGCCTCTTTGTTTTGGCTTTGACAAAAGTCTGAAGCTTTCAGTCTGTAGGAATCTTAATCCCAGGGTAACCTTCACCTCCTCACTGGCAATGACAGTGTCTTGCATCTCAGAGGCTGAGCCACTCAGAGCAGTGAGCCTGGGATGAATTGAATTGCAGCTTGGTGGTAATTATTTCTTTTTCTTTTCAGTAGATTCCTATTAGCTGGTTAATGTTTGCATTTGCAGAGGGCTCTGTGCTCTGCATATGATTCAGCTCACCTCCAGCGTCCCAGGCTCAAGCCTGAGCAGCCACCGAGCCTGTCAGGAGCAGCAGTTCTTTCTGTGTCTTCTCGCCCCTGCTGGCCAGCCACCAAGCCCTGTGCGCTCTCCATACGACCTTCTTCATACTCCTGCCTCCATTGCTCCCGCTCTGTCCTTGCTGTACCTCCCTTTGTTGGATTGCTCATCAGCTTTCTCCTGCCACAGGCTTCAGCCTCCTCACTGGCCTGGCAGCCGACACTTCCTGTGTCTCCTCTAATCATTGTCCACAGCACAGCTGGCAATAGTTTTTGGAAATACAAATGTCCCTCCTCCATAGGAAGGGGCAGGGATTCCTTGAAGTTGTGGAACCAGTATGTGGAGCTGGCAAAACCCAATGTCCTGTGATCATCTCCCCATGTGTTTGCCATCCCCACTCCCTCCCCCTCTGTAGAATACAAGCTTATGGAAGTCAGGGATAAAGGGATCCAATGTTCTTCATCTTCATGTTCCCAGCAAGCCACCCCGTGTCTCCTGCAGAGGTTGTATCTGAACCTTTTACTGTGCATGAATGAGGAGTAGTTAAGTGTACACGAATGTGAAGAGGAACCCATCAGACTGGGGTGATAGGAGGTGGACAAAAGATGTCACCTGCTCTTAGGCCTGAACCTGCATAAACAGGCTGGACACAGGTTATCAGAGCCCGAGAGTTCAAGGATTCAAACAGGTGATGTGAATGTTGGGAGCAGTATGGAGTGACAAAGAGATATGTCAGACAGGGCAGTGCGATGGGCAGAAGGGCTAAAAGACAGGTAGGAGCCATGAGCTGGGGTTTCTGAGAACAGACTTGAGGATTTGGGTGTATGGGAGCCCTCTGACCTTGATCTCAATCATTTTCTACTCCTTAGAGTACTTTGAGCTGGGAATATGAGCCTCTGTTTCTCAATCTGTTAAAAGGGAGTTAAGCAGCGTGAAAGAGTAAGGATACTTCCTCCTCTGACAGTGTAGACTTCTCCAGGGAGGAGAGATTTGGAGATAAGGATGTGGAGTCTGGAATCAGACAGATCCGTGTTTAAATCCCAGCTCTGCCCCTTGCTACCTATGTGAACTTGGGCAGGTTACTCAACATCTATGAGTTTCTGTTCCATAATCTGTAAAGTGGGTAATATCCACCTCACGTGGGTTCTGAGAAGACTAAGTGGGGTGTTTATAAAGATGATAGGTTTTAAAGAATAGTTATTGACGGGTTCATCGGGCAAATTTAAACTCCCCCTTGGCAGTCACGTCCCTTCCTGGGCTCTGCCGTCATCATCTGACCTCTGCTCCTTCCTCCCGCCCTGCTAGCTCGAGTCGGCCTCCTGTCTCTCCCCAGGCTGCATGAACTTCTCTCCCTCTTCTTTCTCCTGAAAAGCGGTTTTTACATATCTGGCTTTGTGTGTGCTCTTGACATATGTTAATGTTTGGAGAATCAGCCTGGAACAGAGCGGGGAGCCTTCCAAACATGAGCCCAGAGGCAACAAATAAATTACTTTGCAGCAAGGGTTTTATCTGTTGCAAGTTAAAACTTAACAAAGGAAACAATCCCCTTCTGTTTTGGACACCTTGGAAGAACTCCACTTAAGCTGCAGCTGAGGATGGGACCATTGTCAGAAGTGCCTGGTACCATGTGCCCAGCATTGTGCAAGGTCATTCATACACATATTTCACATGAGAAACGTGGCTTATCAAGGGTAATCAACTTGCCCAAACTCACCAAAAAGTAAATAGTTGAAGCCAGATTTGAGAGCAGGTTTATTAGATTCCAAAGAGAAAATGAAAGTTGCTCAGTCGTGTCTGACTCTTTGCGACCTCATGGGCCTCCATGGAATTCTCTCATGGGCCTCCATGGAATTCTCTCAGCCAGAATACTGGAGTGGGTAGCCTTTTCCTTCTCCAGGAGTTCTTCCCAACCCAGGGACTGAACCCAGGTCTCCCGCATTGTGGGTGAATTCTTTACCAGCTGAGCTATCAGGGATTCCAAAGTCTGTGTGTTAACTGTTCAACCTCTTAGTAAATAAGTAAGGAGCATCACTTTTTGTTTCTGAGAAAAATGTGTGTATTTTAGAAGATTTCCTCTGGGTGAAGCATGGATTAATGATAAGAAGGAGTGAGACTAGGGCCAGAGTTACCAGGTAAAAGGTTGTGGTGATTGGTCAGGTGGACAGGAAGCCGGATCTGGGGCCAGGAAGGCTGAGATTCATCAGGGTGCTGAGGGCTTTCCCCCAAGTGCACTGGCCTTGGGTCTGTGGCAGTGGAGGACTAATCCCAGAACCTGTCTGTATCCACTATAGGTCTCTACCTTGGTCATTCAGGATGTTGTCTTTAGCTCTAGGACAGTGTGGTAGATTGTTTGAAAAAATGGCCACAAAAATTCTTCCTGACCTTTTATTCAGTCACCTTTGCAATGTAACTCTCTGTGTAACCTGTCATCAAGCAGAAGAGTCTCTTTTTCCACTCCTTTAAATCCTGATTTAATTTGGTCAGTGGGACATTAGAAAGTGATATAAGAACGGAGACTTGATCATGTTGGGGCTCACCCACTCTTGCTGCTCTTTGGAAGCCTGAGACTTCCTAGTAAAGATGCCCGAGTTAGCCTCCTGAAGCATGAGACCCTATCCTGAGCCAAGATGAGCAGTTCTAGCTCAGCCTGCCCTTAGACCAGCCAGACTCCAGCCACCAGCAGTGTGAGCAAGGCCACATAGCACAGGCGAGCTGCCAGCTGACCATGGAGATCAGCTGAGTTGGCCCAGACCAGGAGACCTGCCCAGCTGACTCAGAGAATTCTAAGGAACAATAATGTTTATTGTTTCAAGGTTTGGAGTAGTTTGTCTTTCATCAAAATTATAGATAATATCAGAGTCAATGGGCAGAAGGAGCTCAGGGTCTCTCTTGTTTCTAAGTTTCTACTAACTTTGCTACCTCCAGTGCAGCTCATATATCTCCTACACTCTCTGAATTAGAACCCAAGAAACACCCCAGGTATCCTGTCACTGTTTCTACATGTTTGTCCTACATATGTCACTTAGGAAAACCCTTTATACCTCTGATTTTAATGAATGTTTCTATTATAGAAATTTCATCATAATAGAATGACAACAAATCAGATTAGTGAAAAGTGTAAATTGACTGTTAAACACAATCTAGTTATGTTCAACTCACAGGAAGTTAAAGTAGATACAGTTCTGTTCTTTTTGCTAAGTACCATTAGGAAATCTGGATATTATAAACAAAACAAATGTAAGGAGATTCTGAAAGGTGGAAAGAAGAAAGCAGACAAGCTTGGAACATCGGGCATGAGAAATGATGCAGTCATGGATTTTCTTTTTGCTTCGTCTGTTCTAGACTTGTAGCTGAAGAATCCAGTAAATCAATCACTGATAGGTACAGACAAACAAAAATCCCTAGCAAAAGCCTGTTTTCTGTAGTCAAAGGATCAGGAAAAGAGATAGCCTAGCAAGACTGGAAACTTTAATACAATAACCACTACACTTTATAGTTAGATGTCTCAGGAAAGACAGTGACTCCTTCCCCATCTATGCTGAAGTGAAGGCCAGGTGGGGTATCTATAGACTTCCATTTATTTTTCCCAAGAAAAACCCTTGCCTGGTAATGCCAGGGAGTTTAAGTGGGGACTTTCATCCCTGTCGGTTGTGATAAGGATCCTTGTCTCCTCTGCAGTGGAGACTCTGGACTTCTTCCCTAAAGGGAATAATGAAATGCCTCTCCCCTCCTCCTGCTGGGTGGTGTCAGAGGAGGCCGCCAGGGGAGTTAGGACATCGATCTATAACAAGACCACTTGCTCTGTGGTAGAAGTCAAAGGGGAGGAGTGATGAGTCACTCCTACACCTCTCAGACTGAGTGATGTCAGTGGAGGCATACTGAGGGGTGGAACTGCCTCCTACCCAACAGGAGTGAGAGGAACTCTGTCGGTTGTCACCAAAGGTCAAGTGGGAGTCCTGGACTTCTACCCCCACCTGGCAGTAATGATACAGTCTGCTACCTATGACAGGACTATATATGTATATAAATATATGCTCATCAGTGTTACTGCCTCTATCAGAGAAGTGTCAGAAAAAGCTAGCTGAAACAGAAGGTTAAAATAAGCTCCAGATGAATTAAGAATTTGGGATATAATACTATTATACGTAAAACAGATAAAACAATGAAGACCTACTGGGTGGCACAGGAAACTATATTAAGTATCTTATAATAACCTATAATGGGAAAGAATCTGCAAAAGAATATATGTATAAACCAAATCACTTTGCTGTACACAAGAAACATTGTAAATCAACTATACTTCAATTAAAAAAATACAATAGCAAATAAAATAAGCTCCAGAGCATCACAACATAATATCCAACATTGTACAGGTCTCAGTAGAAACCAAAATCATACCAATTAGCAGAAGAATTTCAAGCTGAATGAAAAGAGGCAGCCGATAGATATCAACACACATGATAGAGATGTTAAAATTCTCTGACAGAGATATAAAAGCAGCCATCAAAGCAATGCTTCAGTGAGCAATTACAACACTTGAAACAAATGAAAAAAGTAGAAAGTCTCAGCAAAGAAATACAAAGCTTTAGTAATGAAAGAAAGATACTATGAAGAACCAAGTGGGAATTTTAACACTGGAAAAGAACTGAAATGAAAACCCCAGTGGGCTCAACAGCAAAGTGGAGACAATACAGGAAAGAATCAGTGAACCTGAAAATAGAAAAATAGAAAAAACCCAACAAGAACAACAGAAAATAGGCTGAGGACTTCCCTGGAGGTCCAGTGGTTAGAACTTCTCCTCCCAATGCAAGGGGTGTGAGTTCAGTCCCTGGTCAGGGAGCTAAGATTCCACATGCCTCAGGTCCAAAACCACCCCCAAAATAGGAGACAGAAGCAATATTGTAACAAATTCAATAAAGATTTAAAAAATGTTCTATATCAAACAGCAACAACAACAACAAAGAGTGGTCCAAATCAAAAAATCTTTAAAGAAAATAGGCTGAAAACAAAAGAACAGAGCCTCAGAGACCTGTGGAATTATAAGAAAGATCACATATTTGTGTAATTGAAGTCCTGGAAGGAGAGGAGAAAGAGAGGGGCCTGAAAACAGAAGCTCAAAGAAATAATGGCTGATTTGACCTCCAAATCATAACCCAGTAAGCTACATGAAATAGAAAATCTAACTAGCTAAATCTTAAAAAGGGGGTGAGGTGTTCTGCCACAAGTCCGAAGAAACTGTTAGTATTCGTCCAGCACACCATTATTGTCAGGATAGACTTTTCTGCCATTCTTTTATCCTTTCCTCATGGGCATAATTTAATAGCAGCAGCTCCAGCTACCACATCAGCATTATAGGCAAGGAGAATTAGGAAAGGCAGTACAACCTGTACGTACCCTCCTTTATCAGTGATGTGAAAGCTTTGTGTAAAACCTTAAAAAGAGAGAGATAGAGAGAGAGAAAGGCTGAAAACTTCCCAAATTTGATAAAAACACATGAATGTAGAAAGTCAAGAAGCTGAGTGAACCCTAAACAGGGTAAAACCAAAGAAAGGTCTACCAAAATACATCATATTCAAACTTCTGGAAAATAAAGACAAAGATAATATCTGGAAAGTAGGGACAGAGAAAGTATATCTATAGGGGGAAAAAGCCCCCACAAATTGAATGGCAGTGGGCTTCTCAGAAACCTCAGAGAAGGCAGAACAACGGGCACAACACAGGATCTGAAAGAAAAGGATTGTCAACATGCAATTTTATATCCAGCAAAGATATCCTTTAGGGATCAAGGGGGAAATCAAGGCATTTTCACATGAGGGAAAACAGAGAATTTGTCACTAGCAGACCTGCCCCAAAAGAACAGATAAAGGGAGTTCTATAAGCATAAAGAAAGTGAAGTCACTCAGTTGTGTCCAACTCTTTGTGACCCCGGGGACTGTAGCCCACCAGGCTCCTCCGTCCATGGGATTCTCCAGGCAAGAATACTGGAGTGGGTTGCCATTTCCTTCTCCAGGGGATCTTCCCAACCCAGGGATCGAACCTGGGTCTCCCACATTGCAGGCAGAGGCTTTAACCTCTGAGCTACCAGGGAAGCCAAACCATAAAGGAAATGATAAAGGAAAGCTTTCAGGAACACCAGGAAGGAAGAAAAGGTGAGGAGAAATGTAAGTCAATACAATAGACTTTCTCTGAAGTTTTCTTAATTGTGTTTGAAGCTTGAAGCAAAATTTTCTTTTTTCTTATTCTATCAATATTTTCTATTGACGTATATTTGATTTACAGTATTGTATTGATTTCTGCCGTAGCAAAGTGGTTTGCCGCTAAGTCACTTCAGTCGTGTCTGACTCTGTGCAACCCCAGAGATGGCAGCCCTCCAGGCTCCTTCGTCCCTGGGATTCTCCAGGCAAGAACACTGAAGTGGGCTACCATTTCCTTCCCAAAGCATGAAAGTGAAAAGGAAAAGTGAAGTTGCTCAGGACTGCAGCCTACCAGGCTTCTCCATCCATGGGATTTTCCAGGCGAGAGTACTGGAGTGGGTCGCCAGTGCCTTCTCCAAGCAAAGTGGTTTAGTCATACATATATATGAACCTCAACCTTCCACTCCATCCCCTCCCACATCCCCTCCCTTTTGGCAACCACCAATCTATTCTATATGTCTGTGATTCTGTTTCCATTTTATATACAGGTTCATTTGTGTTATATTTTTAGATTGCACATATAAATGATATTAAATGGTGTTTGTTCGACTTCCTTCACTTAATATGATAACTCTAGGCTCATCCACGTTGCTGCAAATGGCATGTTTTCATTCTTTATATGGCTGAGTAGTATTCCATTGCATAAATGTACCACATCTTCTTTATCCATTCATCTGTTGATAGACACTTAGTTTGCTTCCATGTCTTGGCTATTGTGAACTGTGCTGCTGTGAACATAGGGGCATGTGTCTTTTTGAATTAGAGTTTTGTCTGGATGCCCAGGAGTGGGATTGATGGTTCATATGGTAATGCTATTTTAGGTTTTCTGAGGAGCCTCCATACTGTTTTCCATAGGGGCTGCAACAGCTTATAGTCCCACCAACAGTACAGGAGGGGGTCCCTTTTCTCCATACCTTCTCCAGCATTTGTTTTTTGTAAATATTCTTTTTTTAAATGACGGCCATTCTGACCGGTGTGAGGTGGTACCTTGCTGTAGTTTTGATTGGCATTTCTCTAATAATTAGTGATGGTGAGCATCTTTTCATGTGCCTGTTGGTCATTGGTATGTTTTCTTTGTAGAAATGTCAATCTAGACTTTCTGCTCAGTTTTTTGATTGGTTTTTTTTTTTTTTTGGTGTTGAGTTTTATGAGCTTGAAGCAAAAATTATAACACTGTCTAATGTGGTTCTAAATATATAGAGAGGTAGCATTTAGAACAATTATAGTTGCAGGGGCAGGGGGTGGAAGAATATAAAAGAAGGTGAGATTTCCATACTTCATTCAAACTGGTACAAGGATGACACACAGACCACCAGACTGGGTCCCTTTGAGGGCTGTTCCCACTGAGTTTACCCAGCCTCTCAGGCTGATCCAGAAACTTTTTTTCTGGGAATCAGGAAGCCTTGTTCTTTCCATCAGTAACTTGCTGTGTGATCTTAAATAAATATCTTGTTCTATCCATGTTTTAGTTCCTAAAATTGTGAGAAAAAAGAAAATGACTTAAATAATCCATGAAAAGATTTCTTCAAAGGGAATTTTGTGATATCTTGCATATAAAGCAGAAAATTTAAAGTCGGAGGAACCCCGCCCCTCGCCTTGCAGGGACCACACAGTTTGATGACTATCCTTCTCCAGGGACTTCATGACATCCGCCAGTGCCTCTCACTGCCTTCTCTTGGTGACATTCCCTGAAGATCTAGGCTCCTTCCCAGAGACTTCCTCCTCAGCTACCACGCTTCTCCCCGCATTGGCCAAGAACACTGGGAAACTCCAAAAAGTGGCTTTCTCTTCTCTGTGCCTACTATGATTGAGTAACATGTAACGTCTCGGGGCCTTTCCAGCATTCACTTGCTTCTCTCCAAGAGGTAAGGTTGGTGTCCTTGTGGCATGGAATTGTCCCGGGCCTGACAGTGGTCCTGGCCACCTGATGTTCTCTGTGGTTTGTGTCTATGCTTGGTTGCGCCTGGAAGGCTACACTGAGCTATGGTTGGTGGGATTGTGGGTGCCCAGGCTGCAGCAATGGAGATCTGAGAAAATAAGCTTATTTTCATGCTGGGACATCCCCGAGTACCCTCTTCCCAGGGTAAAGCCCTCCCTCATCTTTACTCCTATAGGGGACAGAGGTCACCTGGCAGGGAGCATGTGGCAGGCTCTGCAGTTAGCAGTCATCTCTCCATGTGATCACAAGCCTGGTGGAGGCAGGAATAGTGTCTTGCCCCTCTTATTATCCCTTCAGGCCAGCATAGGATCCGGCTCCAAACAGGAGACCTTCTGTCCAAACAAAGTTCAGCTGGTGAACTGAACTGCAGGACTCTTGTCTGCAGCTTCCTCCCAGTTGTGATTAGCAGGTGGTAAAATTCCTCTCTAGGTGGTTCTTGACCTAACAGGTGCACACGTGGAAGGTCTTCTTTGCAAGGCATTTGAGTGTCTGATTTATTATTAATGGGAAGTGGTGGGTCTGGAGCAGATCCAGGAAACAGTTGGAGACATGAGTAAAGAGGCAACGGCTCCTACGAGGAAGGTTTAAAGTAAATACCTCCCCTAGTCTGGGGCAGAGGAAACAGGCTGTAATGGATGAGGTGTCAGACCTGTGAGGAGGTGCTTGAAACAGGCGTCCCTCCCTCCTACCTCTGCTGCTGTCCTTTCTCCCTCCCACTGCCTGCCTGGAGCAAACGTCAGCCGTCAGCTGAGGTTGTACCTTGCCCTCAGCACTGAGTTAGGGGATGGGGAAGATAAAGGGGTTTATAATGCATATTCTGTGCCTTCAAGACACTTGCAATATGGTAGACAGAAAACAGATAGCTGTAATAAGAATATCAAGGTTAGATTGTATGAGAGGCCAGAGGGAGCAAGCACAGATCACGCCTAGCTCGGAGGTTTGAAGAAAGCTACATGAAGGAAGAGGTGGATTTGAACTTGAGTTGGGAGAGGATTTGAATCAAATAAGAACACAGACGTGACTCAGGAAGACCAGCTCTGAATCCTGGTCAGCAGCCAGCTAGCTGTGTGGCCTTAGTAAAATCACTTCACCTCTCTGAAGTTTGGTTTCCTCCACCACAAAAGTGGATAAACTGTTCTCCTATAGTTGTCCTTTCTTCTTAACATCTGGTCTTTCTCTACTACAAATTCCCATGAGCACACACACACGTTTACATTATCTCCAAGGGAAACACAAAAAAAGGTCTGTCCTTGAAATCACATTCTCCTTTCAGCTGCTACCCCTATCATTGCCTTCCTTTAGAACAGACTCCTCGTACAAGTTGTCTACTTGTCTCTCCATTCTCTACTCACATTCCTTCCTGTACCAGATCCATTCAGGCTGTCATCCCTACCAGCCCACTGTAATTGCTGGGGTCACGGTCGCCAATCACCCACCTGATGCAAAAACCACAGGTCAGCTCTTTGATCGGAGAAGGCAATGGCACCGCACTCCAGTACTCTTGCCTGGAAAATCCCATGGACGGAGGAGCCTGGTGGGCTGCAGTCCATGGGGTCGCTAAGAGTCGGGCACGACTGAGTGGCTTCACTTTTGCTTTTCACTTTCATGCATTGGAGAAGGAAATGGCAACCCACTCCAGTGTTCTTGCCTGGAGAATCCCAGGGACAGGGGGCCCCTGTCTGTGGGGTCGCACAGAGTCGGACACGACTGAAGCTACTTAGCAGCAGCAGCAGCAGCTCTTTGATCAGATTTTACTTGACGGAGCATGACTTGACACAAGTGACCATTTTTGCCTCCTTTTATAAAATATAACTTTATTTATTTATTTTTGGCCACACTGGATCTTCAGTGCTGTGCAGGCTTCTCTGCAGTTGTGGTGAATGGGGGCTACTCTCTAGTAGGCTTCTCATTGTGGTGGCTTCTCTTGTTGCCGAGCACGGGTTCTAGAGTGTGTGGGCTTCCGTAGTTGCAGCTTCTAGGCTCTAGAGCACAGACTTGATAGTTGTGGCACTGCTCCCAGGCATGTGAGATCTTCCCAGAGCAGGGATTGAACTTGTGTCCCTTGCACTGGCAGGCAGATTCTTTACCACTGAACTACCAGGGAAGCCCTTGCCTCCTTCTTGTGACTTCCAGGATGCCTCTTTCTGTTGGTTTCCTCCCAGTTCCTCCCAGGTTGTGCCTCCATTATTCTCTGTTTCTCTGACCATCCTCTAAATGCTGGACTGGCCCAGAGGTCAGTTCTATAACCTGTTCTCTTATCTCCTGGCGCACTTCTGGTGATCTCAGTCAATAACACCCTGACATCTTCCCAACGAATATCACTGTTCCAAACTCTCTCTTTCCTGATCTCCAGCTGCCTGCTATACGTCTTCTCTTGAAACTCTGATTAGCATCTGAATCCCAATATATCCAAAACCAGACTCTCCGTCCTCTGTAACCACTCACTTCCTCAGAAGCTTCCATCGGCTCTGTTTTGACAATTTCACTGTTTGTGTTGTTGAGGATAAAAACTTTGCAGTGGTCCTAGACTCTTCTTTCTTTCAGACTCCACACGAAATCCACAGCCAATGTCTGTCATGAGCTCTCCATTCAAAATACACCCAGAATGTGAGCATTTCTCACCCTCTCCACTGTTCCCGCCCTGGTTCAAGTCACCATCACTTTTCACCTGGACTGTGAAGTTCCCTCAGGGTCGCCCTGCTCCCACTATTGGCTCACGGTCAGAGCATCCTCTTGGCATGTGTCCTCTTGTGTGGCTCTCCTGTCCCAACCCTCTCTGTGCTCAGAGTAAAAGCCAAAGTCTTGCTATGACCTGTTGGATCTGCCCCCATCCCTCCTCCTAATTTCTCATTCTGACCTTATCCCTTGTCAGGATGATCTGTTCAAGACATGCTGACTTCCTTGAAGTTCCTCAGATCTACCAAGTATGCTCCCACCTCAGGGTCTTAGCATTGCAATGGTTGCAACTCTTTTTTCTATTCTGTTTATTTTGCAGAATGGTCTTTATCTTATGAACTACTGAATATTCTCACAAGTCCAGCAATTTGTCTCCTAGTTCTCCTTCTTGGAAAGAAGGTCTGTTGCCTATTGTTGGGAGAAAAATGAGTTCTGGCAGAGTTTGAATAGATCCTTGTTCAATACTTGGGGCCAAGAAAAATGAGAATTTCTTGAGGTGGATTTTGGCTTACCTGAAGACTTGCCTTCTGTACAGGTGGAGGGATCAGTAACATCTTGGCATGCTACTGGAGGTGACTTGGTGGCTCTCCTGGTTCATGAGGTGGACGGGGGTACTGCTCGCTTCTTCTGTCCCTCACACTCTAGCTGGACTCCTGCCCACTGTCCTCTGAATGGTTCACATGACTTACAGATCCTTCTGCATCACGGAAGCCTGAGGTCAAGCATCACAGAAGCCTGAGGTCAAGCTGTGTCCCCCGCTCTGTCTGTCTCTAGCCTTTGTCTCACTGATTTTCCAATTCTATATGCTTACATCACAGTTGCTTTCCTTAATTAGGCACTGAGGCCCAGGCTCATTTGTTCTTCTGCCCCAGTGTTTTCCAAACTGAGCTCTGAGTCAGAATTACCTGCAGGTAGACATGCAGATTCTTGGCCTTCTCCCTGAGCACGAAAACCTGAAATCTGTTTTTTAATCCTGACTGCAGAACTTCTTGCAGAATTTGCACTTAATTTTTGGCTCATCCAGGGTACTGTTGCTTGTATAATTTAGGTGCTATTTGTTCCAATTATATGGGGTTTCACAGGTGGTGCTAGTGGTAAAGAATCCACCTGCCAATGCAGGAGATGCAAGAGATGTGGGTTTGATCCCTGGGTTAGGAAAATCCTCTGGGGAAGGAAGTGGCAACCCACTCCAGTATTCTTGCCTGGGAAATCCCATGGACAGAGGAGCCTGGCAGGCTGCAGTCCATGCAGCCACAAAGAGTCAGGCACAACTGAGCAACACACACACACACACACATACACACACACACACATACACACACATTCTAATTATATATATATATATACATACATATACACATATATACATATATATGTATTCTAATTCTGTACTTATTAGTCATTTCAAATGGACATTTAAAGGGTGAGAAATTAAATCATTTGAAACATTGAAACACTTGTCATCCTTAGATGGGTTTTTATATTCTTTATAAGTTTTTATTGGAACAATAAAACCATATTGCAGAAAGCTTAGAAAATAGGGAGAAAAGCATAATTTCCCCCAATTTGATGCAATGACTATTTTCACGTCAGTATGGTCCCCTTGGGTGTCTGTAGAAGAGTGTTCATAAACGTGAGCGGCATCAGACGTGATGAGCAGTCAGAGGCTGGGAGCACAGATTCCACTCTGGGCTCTGTGCAGCTTCGAGGTCGTAGCCCTGGATTCATGGAGAGGCCCGGCCCAGGGCTCCCCGAGGGTCCCAAGGGGAGGAGGTGCAGAGTCACTGTGGGTCCAAACCGCCAGCCTCCCGAGAGCTGGTGTGCACACTGAGGTTTTGGTCTAGCCTGTGTTTGTTGTCACTGCCTATGTGCAGGGGGCCCTGCTGCTGCCCTGGGGCTCCCAGGCTGGGGTAGGGGTGGCGGAGACACATAAACAGCACTACCACACTGCGAAATGCATATCACTCTGCAGCAGGGCAAACTGGGGCCCTGGAGGGGGAGGTCCAGCTGCTGACTGACCAGGCCAGAGAAGGGAGCTGGTCAAGGCGGCAAGTAGATAGAGGCGGCACAGTGGGTCCGGCCCTGCGTTTCAGGCACAGCCAATGGCCGTATGGGATGTACAGGCGCAGGCCCATCTGGGGCCCTTATAGCCTCTGTTCTCACCCCCGACTTGTTCCCAGGGGGGCCCAGCGACTTAGAAAAAGAAAATATCAAGACTGATGCTGATGCGAGATGCTGTGTTCATCAGTGTCACCCCCCAGCAGGGAATGACATTTTCTTTCTTTATGATTTTATTATTTTTGCTGCAGTTCTGGGATATTTAAAATATGCAGAAATTGACAGAAAATGATGACACTCATACATGTATATAAAGATATTATTTTGCCACATTTGATTCTTATTTTCTTTAAAGGGAATTAAAAAAGTTATACCACGGAAATCATCTTTGTAACCCTTATGGGTTACACTTTTCTTCTGCTGTCCTTAACTAGAGGTAAACACTATTTTTGAAGCTGATATGTGTTTCTCTTGTATGTGCTTTTTTGCTTTCATCACCTGGGTATGTGGTATGTGCTTTAAATTATATTTCTTTCCTTCTCTCTGTTTATCTGTCAGTCATCTATCTGTTGTGTGTGTGCTCAGTCATATCAGACTCTCTGTGACTCCAGACTGTAGCCAACCAGGCTCCTCTGTCCATGGAATTGCCCAGGCAAGAATACTGGAGTGGGTTGCCATGCCCTCCTTCAGAGGATCTTCTCAACCCAGGGACTGAACCTTCATCTTCCGCATTGCAGGTGGATTCTTTTGCTAAGAGGGTGTGGAAGCCCAACTATCTGTTGTATGATACATATGTTTTGCAACTTACTTTTGTTTCCGGTTCTCAATACTAATTTTTTGAGATTTACTCACATGAATCATACAGAATCTGATTTTTTTATTTTCATGGCTGTAGTGTGTATTTCACTGTTTGAAAATACTGAGATGTACTTGATCCCTTCTCCTTTGCATAGACACTTGAGTTGTGGTAGAAAACACCCTTGCTTGTACTTTCTTCCATGTACGTGTAAGAATGTTTCTTGATCATATTTCAGAGACAGATTACTTGGGTTTTTGGAAATGTGCATTTTGAGTTTTTACTGCACATTTCCAATTGCTCTCCAAAGAGTTTGTACACATTTCCACTCCTGTCAGCTGTGTAACAGATCCCATTTTCTCATGTCGGTATCATTACACATCGCAGTTTTTGACAATTGTATGAGTAGGAAGCCAGCATCTCATTGAAGTTTTTATTTATGTCTCTAATGATTAGAGAAGATTACAATGTGTTCATATGTTAATATGTGTAAGCTCTTTATATTTTCTGCATACTAACACTTTGTTGCTTATACGTATTGAAAGTATTTTCCTCCAGTCGCTGATGTATTTTTGAATGCTGCTTTCAGAAATTTCTCCCTTATAGAGATTTGTAAATCTTTCCTTTGGAAAGTTGTGCGTTTTCATTTTGTTCAAGGGATCCTCCCTTCCTGGGGCCATAGTTGCATTGCTGGCCCTTGAACAGTCAAGGGCTAGGGGTGCCAACCCCTTCTGCAAGGAAAGATTCTCAGAGAATTTCTGTGCGGCCCTCCGTATCCCCGGTTCCTCCCCATCAGTGGTTTTTCATCCTCGGATTCAAATGAACTGTGCTGTGTTAACACTGCTGTGTTCACTATCGAAAACTATCCACGTAAAAGTGAACCTTCACAGTTCAAACCTGTGTTGTTCAAGGGTTAACTGTATTCTCCAAGATTTTCCTCCAAAAGATATAAGGTTTTAATTCTACATGTAAATCCCTAACTCAAGTGGGTGAAAAAAAAGAACAGAAAAACCTTTTTTTTCAACTTGGAAAAGTCCATGAAATTAGACTATGCCATTTTATTATGGTAAAACCAACACAACATATCCTTGAGGAGGGCATGGCAACCCACTCCATTATTCTTGCCTGGAGAATCCCCATGGACAGAGGAGCCTGGCGGGCTACAGTCCATGGGGTCCTAAAGAGTAGGACATAACTGAGCGACTAAGCACAACACAGTGTAACCATGACTTAAGTCAAGAAACAAAACTGCAGGGCTAGAGAGACGTGCCATATGTCTCCCGTCAGTTAGAATGCCTTTGCCTTGCCCCAGTTAGTCACTTGCCTGAGTGTGATGGCTGTCACACACCCGTCTCCTCACCCCCATCTCAAGATTTCCTCTCTGCCCTGGTCCTCCCAGGATTTCCATGCACTCCCTCTGGACATCCCACTTAACAGAGGCCTGACCCTTCCTGGAGAAGGCCCCTGAGCTTAGTCTTGAAGGAGGAGCGGGGTCTAGGAGAAGAGAAGAGAATTCAGAGCCAGGGAGAGATGGAGCTAGCAGGTTAGCCATTGAGAGGCTGGGGGCTTTGTGTCCTTCCTTCTAAGGAGCTGGAGCAGAGAGCATTTAGTGTAGCAGGACAAAGCCAGAAAGATTTCAGCCTCCCCTCATCTCTCCCAGCAAGAGGCTGAAATCATTTCTCTTACATTGAACAGAGAAAAAATATTCTCCTCTTAATGCTTTAAAGAGGGAAGGGGGCAAGAAAAAATGCACAAAATATATAGAAACAGACGGGCTTGCAGAGAGCAGATGTTTTGCTCTAAGATCCCTTCCATCTGACGAGAAAAACAGCTGGTTCTTCCAGAGCCACCCTGTCACCTTTCTCCACCAGCCGCTGTGGTTATTTCTCTCTCTGTTTTCATTTGCCCTTCTCACCTTCATTGACCATGGCCTGGTGGCCCACTCTTCATTCAGAATCATGTCCCTCAGAGGGTGTTGGGTCATTGTAGGTTCAGGTTCACATTCAGTTCTGATTGAGACAAACTCAGAGTCTTGAGACTCAGGCTGTACCCAGGACCCACTGTTGGACTGTAAGTGCTAGGACTGGAGGTACAGACCCCTGGCTCACTGCCCAACCCTGCATCTGGTCCGTGCTCACAAGTGATCCAAGACTTAACAGAATCCCAGTCCAGTAAAGAACAGACTTTGGGACTCAGTGGGAGAAGGCGAGGGTGGGATGATTTGAGAGAATAGCATTGAAACATGTACATTGTTGTTGCTGTTCATTCTCTGAGTCATGTCCGACTCTTTGCGACCCCGTGGACCATATGTAGCACATCAGGCTTCTCTGTCCATGGGTTTTGCAGGCAAGAATTCTGGAGTGGGTTACCATCTCTTTTTCCAAAACGTGTACATTGCCATATGTAAAAGAGATGACCAGTGCAAGTTCAATGCATGAAGCAGGGCACCCAAAACTGGTGCTCTGGGACAACCCAGAGGGATGGGGTGGGGAGGGAGGTGGGGGCGTTCAGGATGAGGAGTCACATGTATACCTGTGGCTGATTCATGTTGATGAATGGCAGAAACCATCACAATATTGTAAAGTAATTATCCTCCAATTCAAAACAAAACAAGAATCCCAGTCCATCTTTACTGTGAAAGGGGAGTGGGGAGGTTAGTCCAAGTGGGCAGAGGTTTCGGGAGGAAGTCATTCAGACTGGAATACCAGAGGAGCTGTAGGGAAGAAAAAGAAAAATGTCAGGCCCCACTCTAGGTGCTGGGGAATCCTAGTACCAGCTGGTTTTCTAAGGCAGATTGGAATTTAACCATGTCTCCTTTGCTTCAGAACTCACTGTTTTTTAGAGATTTAAAACCCATTAGGGACTGGCTTAAGAAGTTAATAACCTGTTACCATGCTGGAGAATTGCATTTGATGTTGTTTATAGCTATTTGGCTTATGAAAATAAATACATTAAGATTGGGAGCCAATTCTTATTCACACCACTTACTGAAGGCAGATCATCCAATAATAAACAAATATCATTAATCTTAAACCCACGTGGGGAGAATTCCATTTTTTTAAAACTAATTGTACTTGTGGGATTTATATATATGTATATATATGAACCTAAAAAAATGTGCAGTAATACTATAAACTTTGCATGTGTGGTACAGAATTTGATTTGCGTGGGAAAGACAAATTAACTGTGAAATGTAACCAGGAAAAGTAATGTTGATTACAAGGAGCACATAATTAGGACAGCTTGGATATGCAGTGGGTTCTTCTTTGCTTCTACCAAGCCTGAGCACGACTGACTGGGTATTCAATTTGGTTTTAATTATCATATTAATATTGGTTATAATTTCCATAAATGACTCTTAAGCCACAGGAATGGATAATAGAGTTGAAAATCTTTTTTTTTTCCCCCACTTTTTCCTGTTTGAGCATTTATTCCCCAGTTATTGAGGCAGTCCGTGCAGGGAGACAGGATCACCCAATGGTGATCATTTCTCAGTGTGACAATTCCAGATCTTTTCTGAAGCCAAGTTATTTGCTTAATTTCACTGGTGACAGTTTATTCATTCACAATTAGAAACACTTCCTTATCTAAGTGAGTGTGCTAGGAACTCAGAAATTTAGAAGTCTTTGTCCTCGCGTTAAAATTTAACAAGAGAGATGTACATGAAAGCTTTTTTTAAAAAACCAATTAAACTGTGCTGAGATTGATTACTATCATACATATTAAGGTCAGTGATGATCTAAGATGATAGAAACACACATAAGAGGGAGAGTAAAGCCTTCCAGGGGTGAAGGCATGCAGGAGGGTGCTTTGTGTTGGGTTTTGATGGATAGATAGGAGTTTACTAAAGGGAGGAGGAAGGAATGGTTTGAGTCAAGAAAGTGCATGAGGCATTCAGAGGTCAGAGGGAAGCTTAGGAGGCCAGAGGGCTAGGTTAGTGGAAGAGTGAAGCTGGAGAGACAGAATTCATGTCAGCTCGTCCACCCACCTTGATTACATCCTCTACTCCCGGTTATCACCTCCCACCTAGACCAGACCAGAAGCCTTAGCATGGTTCTCTCTACCTGCCCACTTGCACTCCTCTAATCTGTCTTCCATATTACAGCCAAAGGGATCTTTCTGAAACCCAGATCTTAACATATTGCTCCCTTTGGCCCTCAGAATAAAGTCCAGATCTTCCTGATCCATAGATAAGCTCCCAGAGCTAGTCTCTGCCAACCTCTCAGACCTCACATCCTATCAGCCCCCTTCTTTCTCTCTAAGCTCCCACCACCCTGCCCTCCTCTTCATTCTGAAGCCTGCCAGCCTGATTTCCTCCTCTGAGCCTTTGCACATACTGTTCCCACTGCCTGATCAACTGTTTTCTAAAGCAAGCATCTCCTCTTTCCTTCTCCCATCATCCTCCCACCAGTTCTCAGAGCTCTTTGCTTTCTTTCCTTCCTTCTGTTCCTAAAGCCTGTATGCAGTCTGTAATTGTCCTTTTCACTCAGTATCATGTATTTTTCTCTGTCTGTCTTTCCCATTAGAATTCAAATTCCATAAATGGGGGATTGATGCCTGCCTTGCTCACAGCTGTACACCCGGTACCTGGCACCATGACAGGCACCTCCTAAGTTCCGAAAAATTACTTCTTGGAGAAAATAGATGGAAGGGCCGGATTCCAGAGGGCCTTGTGTGCCATGCCCTAAGCTTTAGCCCTTATCCTGTGAACCATAGGAAACCAAGAGAGAGATTTAACCAGGCCTGCGATGAGCATGGCATGGGTCCGCCTGACACAGAAAATTAAGTTTAAAATATTTTCAGTAATTTCACTCATACCATGACTTCACTGGCATCCCTCCGTGGCGATGCAATGATAGGAACAAAAAGCGATTTTCATTTCTCGAGTAAAACATAAAAACTTCTCCCTGCAGAGCCTTAACGCGCTCAGAATGAAAACTGAACCCACAGCCCCAGCCAGACAGACGAGTGAGCTGGTTAGCGGGAGGGACGTCGGGTCGCTGACAGCAGAGGGGCCTCTGGTTTGCAATTTTAAGGGGACATAAAACGCTGGCTGGCTTTCACAGAACACCGGGCCGAGCTGCAGAAAACTGTAAAATCTCCCTGTTGCAATATAAATGTGGGATGAAAGTTGATTAACCAATTTTATGTTGTTATCTGAGCCTTCAATCCATTTGCACTTGAATTAAAAAGACACAAATTGAGTTTTGGCTGGACACACATTTTTTGACAGGCAGTATAGGTAAAAGAAGAGAGGTTTAAATTCCTTTTTCACCTGAAATCTTTATCTGGCAGAGGGTTTTCTGTGATGTCATGCTTCTTGGTTTCTGTGGAATAACTGCCAGGGTTTAGAATCTGCCCAGATTCTATAGGCTATAATAAAAAGGACATCTCTTGAATTTTATTCTTGGGCTGGTATATTCTTCTGGCCATGGACACTTTCTCAACTAAGTTATTGCAAGAGTCTTCTGTCTGGACCCCACATAGCTCTGAGAGCTACTTCTAGTCCATCTCTACCCAATCCCTAAGTTCAGTTCAGTTCAGTCACTCAGTCATGTCCAACTCTTTGTGACCCTATGGACTGCAGCATACCAGGCTTCCCTGTCCATCACCAACTCCCAGAGCTTGCTCAAACTCATGTCCATTGAGTCGGTGATGCCATACAACCATCTCATCCTCTGTAATCCCCTTCTCCCCCTGCCTTTCCCAGCATCAGGGTCTTTTCCAATGAATCAGTTCTTGGCATCGGGTGGCCAAAGTATTGGACCTTCAGCTTTAGCATCAGTCCTTCCAATGGATATTCAGGACTGATTTCCTCAGGACAGACTGGTTTGATCTCTTTGCAGTCCAAGGGACTCTCAAGAGTCTTCTTCAACATCACAGTTCAAAAGCATCAATTCTTCTGTGCTCAGCTTTCTTTATAGTCCAACTCTCACATCCATACATGAGTACTGGAGAAACCATAGCTTTGATGAGACAGACCTTTGTTGGTGATGAAATGTCCCTGCTTTTTAATAATGCTGTCTAGGTTGGTCATAGTTTTTCTTCCAAGGAAAAAGCTTTTTATTTCATGGCTGCAGTCACCATCTGCAGTGATTTTTCAGCCCCCCTCCCCAAATTAAGTCTCTCACTGTTTGCATTGTTTCCCCACCTATTTGACATGAAGTTTTGGAACTGGATGCCATGATCTTAGTTTTTTGAATGTTAAGTTTTAAGTCAGCTTTTTCACTCTCAACTTTCAAGAGGCTCTTTAGTTCTTCTTGACTTTCTGCCATAAGGGTGGTGTCATCTGTGTATCTGAGGTTATTGATATTTCTCCTGACAATTTTTATTCCAGCTTGTACTTCATCCAGCCTGGCATTTCACATGATATACTCTGCATATAGGTTAAATAAACAGGGTGACAATATACAGTCTTGATGTACTCCTTTCCCAATTTGGCACCTGTTGTTCCATGTCCAGTTCTATTGCTTTTTGACCTGTATACAGATTTCTCAGAAGACAGGTAAGGTGGTCTGGTATTCATCTCTTGAAGAATTTTCACAGTTTGTTGTGATCCACATAGACAAAGTCTTTGGCATAGTCAATGAAGCAGAAGTAGATGTTTTCTGGAACTCTCTTGCCTTTTTGATGATCCAACAGATGTTGGCAATTTGATCTGTGGTTCCTCTGCCTTTTCTAAATCCAGCTTGAACATCTGGAAGTTCATGGTTCACATACTGTTGAAGCCTGGCTTGGAGAATTTTGAGCATTACTTAGCTAGCGTGTGAGATGAGTGCAATTGTGCGGTAGTTTGAGCATTCTTCAGCATAGCCTTTCTTTGGGATTGGAATGAAAACTGACCTTTTCCAGTCCTGTGGCCACTGCTGAGTCTTCCTAATTTGCTGGCATATTGAGTGTAGCACTTTCACAGCATCATCTTTTAGGATTTGAAATCGCTCAGCTGTAATTCCATCACCTCCACTAATTTTGTTCACAGTGATGCTTCCTAAGGCCTGCTTGGTTTCACACTCCAGGCTGTCTGGCTCTAGGTGAGTGATCAAACCTCGTGGTTATCCGGGTCCTGAAAATCTTTTTTATATGTTTCTGTGTATTCTTGCCACCTCTTCTTAGCATCTTCTGCTTCTGTTAGGTCCATACCATTTCTGTCCTTTATTGTGCCCATCTTTGCATGAAATGTTCCCTTGCTATCTCTAATTTTCTTGAAATTATGCAACCCCTAAGACTTCTCACCAAACAGCCATAGAACAGTTCTAGTGCAAGCCTGGACCTGCCCCAAACCTCTCCATGGATTGTTCATTAAGAACACAGTTTAATTCTTTGGCGTGATCATCTTGGTCTTTGACAATCCATCTGTGTGTGCCTTACCTTTCTGAATTCACCCGTTTCTTCTCCATTACCCTCCCACATTGACATGCCCACCATATTCTATTTTCCAAGCTCACCTGCCTGTTTACGTGTCTCAGAAATCATCAGGTGCTTTCTCATCACCTTGCCTTGCTCCTGCTCTTTCCCCAGCCTTGATTGGTGCCCTTCCCAACTCCATCACTTCCCATGCAAATGCTCTACCTCCTTCACAGTCAGACCTGGGGTGCAGCAGCCCGTGTTCAGGGAAGCGACCTGGGAGGCTGCAGCACTCCCTGGATGGCTTGGGGCTCAGTCTCTGGGGCAGGTGCCAGCTCAGGAAGGACTGCATCAGCCAGATGAGGAAAGAGAAACTCCATCCAGAGAGAGGTATGTGTGTCCAGGCACATGCGGTCATGGTTCTAGATGACACCAGTGCCCAGTGAGGCGGCTGTCCTGTGGTCTTGAGTATCATGCCATAGAGAGGTTCCAGGAAGGTCTACCCCATCAGTATATCCATACAGAGCTGTGACCCACTGGGGCTCAGTTCCCATGGGGTTCTGATTCTGAGTTCTGCAGGGGTAGCCTGGACAGTTCATCCTGAACCTGCATCCCCATTTGCCTACACTGTACCCATATTCATAGCCCCTTGACCACGTGAATCCCCCAGAAAAGCCTGTGAACAACAGAGAAGTCACTCTTGGCTTAGGTACATCTAGTCCATTCTGGGACCCTTGACCTGTTAACCTGGCTTCATAATCTATAGCCAAAAGCCAACAAAAATGTTCCAGCGACCTCCTTGCCTCACTGATGAATAGCATCCTGAGCCTTCACCCCAGCTGCCTTCTGCTCCCATTTCCACAAGGGCCCTTGGGCACTCAGTATCTATTCTCTAGTCTTGTCTCCTGTCTGTGGACTGATGTCTGTCCCTCAGCCCCAAATCGTGATTTGAGTCTCTGGCTCTTATCTCTGGCTTTTGGCTTCGACCCCCAGCACTCCAGAATCTTTCTCTTTGCTCTGTGTGCCCTGGACACCATCCTCCCATCAGTGATAGTGGTAGACTCTGAGTTCTCTCCTGCTGGGCGGTGCACTCGTCATGTATCACTGTGTGACTCCCCTCTGCTCACTGAACCACCACCAGCCCTGTTAGTTTGATCTTCAGGGCTTTTCCCACCCTGGCCTCTCACTAATCCAGGCTGTCCCTGGCTCTGTGCCCCGCAGTGTACATTATGCTCCAGCCCTTCTGTGTGAGTTGCGTTCTTGAGCACACCGTGAACTTGACATTTCTTTACCTTGCTGTGGCTCTCCAGTGCTTTGTAGTGGGGACCTCTGTGGGACTAGGAGGATGCTTCAAGTTTAGATTCCATATCACAACAGGGTTCAAAGCCAGAGCATTTGTGTGACCTTGGGCATATCACTTAACCCTAGAGATCCTCAATGGACTCATTTGAAAAAGAGAGTGATGACCCCCGCTGGAAGGGTTGTCATAGGATTCAGGGTGACACGATGCCTGGCATGTTCCCCCCCGCCCCCCACAGCAGAGGCAGGATAACTTGAGTGCTCCATTGCAGACTTTGCTGGCAGTTAGGAAAGGTGCTGGTGCTGCCTGGGAGGAAGTGTGAGCCTGACACCCTCTGAGGATCAGTGGGCCCAAGGCTCAGCGGGTGGAACCTGCTCCTTGACATGCGTCCCCCTCCTTCGGAGGCTGCACTGGGGCTGCCGTGTGAGCTGCTGATACAGAGAAGGTTCCTAATGGTCCTGGGCCCTCACTGTGTCTGCCCTTGTGATGAGTTGTGGTTCCAGTTTTAGAATTTCTCCCAACACTGCCCAGGGAACTGTCACTTAGCAAACCCCTGAGCTGAGACAATTCCATGGCACTCGGGAAAGATGGGGAGTCTCTGGAGAAAATGCCCCTGGCCAGGAGGATCTGCTGGCTGCAGAGGATGGGGACCTCCACTGGTGAGCAGGGGGCCAATTTCTACGGCCACTACTGATTTTTAAAGTGACCCTTGGAGATTCTCTTCCTCTCTTTATGCCTGTTTCTTTTTTAAAAATTAATTTTTAGTGGAGAAGAAAATGGCAACCCACTCCAGTATTCTTGCCTGGAGAATCCCAGGGACAGGGGAGCCTGGTGGGCTGCCGTCTATGGGGTTGCACAGAGTCGGACACGACTGAGGCGACTTAGCAGCAGCAGCAGAGTTGATTTACCATGTTGTGTTAGTTCCTGCTGTTCAGAAAAGTGAATCAATTACACATACATGGATATCCACTGTTTTTTAGATTCTTTTCCCATAGAGGCCTTTACAAAGTATTGAGTAGACTTCTGTGTGCTATACAGCAGGTTCTTATCAGTTACCTATTTTCTGTGTAGTTGGGTGTATATGTCAGTCTCAGTCTCCCAATTTGTCCCTTTCCCCCTGCCCCCTTGGTAACCATAAGTTTGTTTGCTACTTCTGTGACTATGCTTCTGTTTTGTAAGCAAGTTCATCTGAACCGTGTCTTTAGATTTTGCATGAGTGGTGACATGTGACACTTGTCTCTGTCTGACTCGCTTCACTCAGTATCACAATCTCTAGGTCCACCTGCGTTGCTGGAAGGGCATTGTTTCCTTCTTTTTTTTGTGGCTGAGTAACGTTCCATTGTATACATGGAACCACATCTTCTTTATCCATTCCTCCACTTATAGACATGTAGGTTGCTTCCATGTCCTGGCTATCGTAAATAGTTCTGCAAGGAAGCACAAGCTGGAATGGGGATTGCCAGGAGAAATATCAATAACCTCAGATATGCAGATGACACCACCCTTATGGCAGAAAGCGAAGAAGAACTAAAGAGCCTCTTGATGAAAGTGAAAGAGGAGAGTGAAAAAGTTGGCTAAAAGCGCAACATTCAGAAAATTAAGATCAGGGCATCCAGTCCCATCACTTCATGGCAAATAGATGGGGAAACAGTGGAAACAGTGGCTGACTTTATTTTTGGGGGCTCCAAAATCACTGCAGATGGTGACTGCAGCCATGAAATTAAAAGACGCTTACTCCNAAAAGCGCAACATTCAGAAAATTAAGATCAGGGCATCCAGTCCCATCACTTCATGGCAAATAGATGGGGAAACAGTGGAAACAGTGGCTGACTTTATTTTTGGGGGCTCCAAAATCACTGCAGATGGTGACTGCAGCCATGAAATTAAAAGACGCTTACTCCCTGGAAGGAAAGTTATGACCAACCTAGACAGCATTTTAAAAAGCAGGGACAATATTTTGTCAACAAAGGTCCATCTAGCCAAGGCTATGGTTTTTCCAGTGGTCATGTATGGATGTGAGAGTTGGACTATAAAGAAAGCTGAATGCTGAAGAATTGATGCTTTTGAACTGTGGTGTTGGGGACGACTC
Organism: Cephalophus harveyi; assembly: GCA_006410635.1. NCBI lineage: Eukaryota > Metazoa > Chordata > Mammalia > Artiodactyla > Bovidae > Cephalophus > Cephalophus harveyi. Next base: position 316,983 of record SJYT01074403.1, on the reverse strand, counting down.
TTAAGAGTCCCTTGGACTGCAAGGAGATCCAACCAGTCCATCCTAAGGGAGATCAGTCCTGGGTGTTCATTGGAAGGACTGATGTTGAAGCTGAAACTCCAATACTTTGGCCACCTGATGCGAAGAGCTGACTCATTTGAAAAGACCCTGATGCTGGGAAAGATTGAGGGCATGAGGAGAAGGGGTTGATAGAGGATGAGATGGCTGGATGGCATCACTGACTTGATGGACATGGGTTTGGGTGGACCGCAGGAGCTGGTGATGGACAGGGAGGCCTGGCATGCTGTGGTTCATGGGGTCACAAAGAGTCAGACACGACTGAGCGACTGAACTGAACTGAACATTGAAAATGAAAGTGTTAGTTGCTCAGTCATGTTCAACTGTTTGTGACCCTATGAGCTGTAGCCTGCCAGGCTCCTCTGTCTGTGGGATTCTCCAGGCAAGAATACTGGAGTGGGTAGCCATTTCCTTCTCCAGGGGGTCTTCCCAATCCAGGGATCGAACCTGGGTCTCCTGCATTGCAGGTAGTTTCTTTATCACCCAGGCCACCAGGGAAGGAGCTGTATGTATCTTTTTGAATTACGATTTTCTCTGGATATATACCCAGGAGTGGGATTGCTGGATTATATGGTAGCTCTATTTTTAGTATTTTAATGAGCCTCCATACTGTTCTCCAGAGTGGCCCTACCAATTCACATTGCCATCAGCAGTGTAGGAGGATCCCCTTTTCTCCACTCTCTCTCCAGCATTTATTTGTAGACTTTTTGATGAAGGCCATTCTGACTGGTGTGAGGTGATACCCTCTTATAGTTTTGATTTGCATTTCTCTAATAATTAGTGATGATTGAGCATCTTTTCATGTGCCTCTTGGCCATCTCTGTCTTCTTTAGATAAATGCCTATTAGATCTTTGGCCCATTTTAAAATTTTATATTGAGCTTCATGAGCTGTTTGTATATTCTGCAGATTAATCTCTTGTTAGTCTCTTCATTTGCCTCAGTTCCTTTAATTGAAAAATATGAGCACTGTCCCAAGAGATCTCTAAGTTCCCCTGATATACTTACACTGTGTAGTTGGTATTAGTGGCTCATGATAGCCCTCCACCTACCCACAACTTGCGTTTGAAGTGTGGTGTTGGAGAAGACTCTTGAGAGTCCCTTGGACTGCAAGGAGATCCAACCAGTCCATTATGAAGGAGATCAGCCCTGGAATTTCTTTGGAAGGAATGATGTTAAAGCTGAAACTCCAGTACTTTGGCCACCTCATGCGAAGAGTTAACTCATTGGAAAAGACTTTGATGCTGGGAGGGATTGCGGGCAGGAGGAGAAGGGGACGACAGAGGATGAGATGGCTGGATGGCATCACTGACTCAATGGACGTGAGTCTGAGTGAACTCCGGGAGTTGGTGATGAACAGGGAGGCCTGGCGTGCTGCGATTCATGGGGTAGCAGAGTCGGACACGACTGAGCGACTGAACTTAACTGAACTGAACCCACAACTTAGAATGCTGAAGTCAGGTGCAGCTATAGAAGGCTGGCACCTTCACAGGGCACTCAGTAATTATCATACCCTGTAAGTATTTATTCATGGGAAAATATAGAACATATTTCCTTAGGTTCTTTTTTGTGTCCTGTCCTGGGTGCTTTGGTGATATTGTAGCATAAATTCCACCTTGTATTGGTGTGTGTTTCCCTCAGTACAGACTCTGAGACAAGGATCAGGGTGCAGATAGTTTATTTGGGGGGTGATCACAGGATGTATGATGCTTGAGTAGAGGAGAGAGAGAAGAGGAAACTCAATTAGGGATACTTACATGAGTGAGGTGTTGCTGTGGGCACCTGGCAGGCAGTCCCCATGAGACTTATCTCAAAGCTGTACCGTCGTGGGGGAGAAGCTGCAGTTTACAAACCACCTCCTGGCCCTGGTTGGTGGAGAGCCTCCTGGGTGTTAACTCTCTGGCGCCTTGATGTACGTCTGGTGCAGGTCACTCAAGCTGCCTTGGCTGGCAGCACCTCTATGCAGGAGATGCTGAAGGCCACTGGAATATCAGAACTGCCTGCCAGGACCCCTGGGGCAGGTCACAGTCAGTGATGCACTGAGGTCAGCTCAGACCAGCACCCAAGAGCCCACTGCAGCTTTCCAATTTTTGCCAGCTGTTCACGAAACACAGCCATTCTTGAACATTACAATTTACAAACTCGCATGAAATACATTGTATGAAAGCAAAGGTAACAAGTACTAACATCTCATCCAGTTAATTTACTACACATTGCTACTCTCTATGTTCTGAGGTTAGTATACTCATATGGCAATAATACAGCTTGATGACATGTATGTATGTCATCAACCACTCAGGAGATATTTACATCATGGGGATCAGCAAATGCTATCAAGACTTTTTTCCTCCAGAGAACAGGTGGTTAAGCATCAACCATCACCCCCGGTTGGGTTGCTCCTGGCAGGACACTAAGCGTGTCTGTTACACAGCCTGTCGTAGCAGCCAGGGTCTGAAATAACCTACAGAATTGTGAAGCAGTGAAGACACAGATGATAGGCTAGGTTTCCAGTGGTGACTCCCAAAGCCTCACCAGAGCCCTGAGGTCCTCAGGCTGCAGCTGCGTCTGGCAGAGTCGGGAAATGGTAGGCGTGAGAAGCAGCTGGTGGGCTCAGGGCATCCCTCTGGGGTAGAGACCTCATGGCCGCCTTTGCCCCGATCCACAGCAGCAGACGTTCTGCTGCCATGCAGGCTGCCCTTCGTGTGATGGACAGAAAAAAAAAAAAAAAGCCACATCTGGATCTCTGGCTGCAAGGGACTCTGAGAATGATTGTAGATTTCTGGCTTAGGCATGGCAGAAAAGGGCTGAGTCCTGCAAAAGCTGTCTGCTACTGGGGACACCTTCCACAAGAGCCTGAGAGTCGGGGGCTGCCTCGGGGCCACCCTGTAGCCCCAGAGCTCAGCAAGGCCTGGGTGCAGTGGGAGGTCAGTAAGTGTGTATGAAGTGAGTTAATGACTCTAAAAGAGGAAATTTTGGTTTCTTTGGCTGGTCCTCATCTTTGTCAAAAAAGAAAATTCTGAAAGCGAATTTAGGCTCAGAACGAAATATGTGGCCTGAAAGTTCACCCCACGCCTCCTCCTCCCCTCCTCTCTCCTTGCCCTCCCCTTTTCCCTTTCCTTCCCCCTTCCGCCTCCTCTCCTCTCCCTTTTGTCTTTTCCTCTTCTCTTTCTCCTCTCTCCCTCAGCTTCTGTATTAAGATACCTGCTTCTCCTGCAGACACACAGGAGGACCTTCAGCCCAGTTGATGGCCTCTTGCGTTCCGGGCATGGCCTCTTTTAGCTAAACATGGCCTTCTTTAGGGTGGACCCTCAGGGCTGCAGGATTATCGGGTCTGGAGGAGCACCTCCTGATATTACTGGGATATGTGGTCCAGGAGGTGCCTCCCCGCCTCAGGCCAGGCTCCTGCCCTCAGGGAACACCGCGTCTTCCTTGCTGGGCGGGCATGTGCATGGTCTGGGCAGCCTCTCTGGCCCTGCTGGCTGGAAAAGGTCATGTGCTCTTGTCAAAGTATGAAATATGTGCCTAAGTGGCAGCATCACAGGGTCCCATTTTCCCTGTGGATACCTTGATTACTCAGTTAGTGTTACTTGCTCAGTTGTGTCCAACTCTTTGCAACCCCATGGACTGTGGCCCACCAGGCTCCTCTATCCATGGAATTCTCCAAGAAAGAATACTGGAGTGGGTTGCCATTCCCTTCTCCAGGGGATCTTCCCAACCCAGGGATGGATACCTTAACTGGGGTTTTTAATGACAGTGTTTTCTGGAAAGAGACATTGGTGTTGCCATGTTGGTTCTGGTTGTGGTGTCAAGAGCTCAGTGGCAGCCCTTGGAGAAATCCCTTTACCCTCCGTCCCAGCTTGTTCATGTTTAAGACAATGTGCTCTGAGTGCTTTCAATTCTATCCAGCTACCCCTCCATGAGAGTCAACCCTGCTCAGTGTGGGGAGAGGCTGTGACCTCCATGTGGGATGGGGTGGGGATGGCCGGAGGTGGGCCATGTTGGGGTAAAGCCCAGGGATTTGCATTTTGACTTGGGCTCCCATGTTGAGGAAGTGGCATACATAGCCCTCTTTCTATATCAAGCCCAGTTTTACCCTCAATGTTGTGACTGCTAGAACTGGCCTGGGTCACTGTGCCTGAGAGGAGAGGTGGGAACCTAGCCCCCTCTCTCTCATCTCCAGGGGAACAGAGGCAGGGGCAGCTTCCCAGAGCACCTGTGAGGTTCCTCTCTTCATGCTGTGAAAATAATGAGGGAGTGATGAGGTGGGGCGGCGGGGCGGGGTAAAAAAAGTCAAATGTGCAAAAATCCAAGAAAAACAAAAAACAAAACTATCATAAGCAGAATTGGGGTCATTGAGCATCAGCTTAGGTATTAATAGCATAAAAGAGCAACCCAGAAGTCACGGTCCCATCTGCATGAGCCCCACAGAGCCCACGGAGGGCAGGGGTGATGTGCAGGGCAGTGTGCACCTCTTTCAGGGTCATTCAGACAGGTGCCATCCCTGGGGCACCCAAACTTTCTTTCTGACACTGTAGACCGGCTTCACACAGACATGAGGTGCATGAAGGTAGGGGCCGCCCAGCCATCTCAGTGTGCAAAAAGCCTCTCAGTCACACCAGGGGCCAGGTTGGGACAGAAACATTGATTCCAGCCCTTGGAACTGATAGAAATTGCTCCTGACAAAGAGTGTTAGGAATATGTCTAGTGGGAACTGAGTGTTATGTTGCTTTACTTGAAAGCAATAGAGAAATGATCAAATCTATTGACTGTCTACAATGTACCTGAAATCATTTTCTATACTGGGGGCACAGCAGTCATTCAGACTGGGTCCAGTGGACCTTAAATAGCCAACCCGTGGGAAAGGCAGGTGGCTGAAGCTGGCTTTGGGGCCATAACCACTATAGACTTGAATTCCTGCAAGATTTTTTTGATTCAGCTTCTCTCAAAGTCACTTTCTCCACCCAGCTTCTTCCTATCTCTGCTGCCCTCAGGGGCACACAGTAGCTTCCGTCCTCATTTCTGCTCCCATCTCAGCATCCCAGGCTTTCCAGGTGGCGCTAGTGGTAAAGAACCCCTCTGCCAATGAAAGACATAAGGGACCCTGGTTTGATCCCTGGGTTGGAAAGATCCCCTGAAGGAGGGCGTGGCAAGCCTCTTCAGTATTCTTGCCCAGAGAATCCTTGGACAGAGGAGCCTGATGGGCTGCAGTCCATGGGATCGCACAGAGTCGGACAGGACCGAAGTGACTTAGCACACACACATGCTTTCAGGGTCCCAGCCTGATGAAGATGTTAAATGAGGAAATTTGTGTTGATTAGCAGATATTGTGAAACCGATTGGGCAAGAAAAAGTTCCAGATCTGGTGGGTGGAGTCCAAGGAGGCTGAGAGGTGGCCAGCTCTTAGGGCCATGGGCAGGCAGATTGCACAGTGGAGTGCTTCCTCGGGTGGCCACTTGTACCTGAAGAAGAAAGCACAGCCCAAAAGGGGGAACACGTGACCAGCCTGAGCAGGAACCAGGAAGGTGGGGGTTGTCTTGTGGGGCACCAGGCGAATGGCTTTCTGGCTCTGAGCTTGGCTGCCTGTCCCTGGAGGTACTGCCTACATGTAGGGAGAACTCCACCTGCGGCCTCCCCAGTGTGCCTCCATGTACTGTGCACATGTGGTTGGCAAGAGTCATTACATCATGACTGTTTTTCAGTATCCTTTTCTTCCTCCTTTTCCTGTGCCTGGAATGTCCTGGGCTCAGTTCTAATCTCAGATCTTTGCTTCAACTCCAGCTCCCTGCAAACCCCATCCCTAGACACCTGTGTACTCCTTTTCCTTATTCAAATATTACATGTCTTTAAGATGATCTCAAGCCCCCTTTATTGGGAAGCCCTTGCCTGTCTACGCGTGCCCTCCAGTCCCTGAGTATTAGTTATAGTATTAGAGTTGCAGCATGCATCATTTCATTCCATGCTTTAGTTCCTCCAGGAAGTTACAGTCCTTTCCTCCATTGTACAGGTGGGGAAACTGAGACTCTGTGAGGCCTGACCTTGTCCCAGGGAGGAGGAGCTGGAGTCTTTGTAGCTGTGTCTACTCTGCTGCTGTGAAGTCGCTCAGTCATGTCCAACATTTGCAAACCCACCAGGCTCCTCTGTCCATGGGATTCTCCAGGCAAGAATACTGGAGTGGGTTGCCATGCCCTCCTCCAGGGGATCTTCCCAACCCAAGCAGATGGGTTCTTTACCACGAGTGCCACCTGGGAAGCCCATGTCTGCTCTACTCTGTGTTATATCCTCACTTCCTGGGGAGGTCACTTGGCATTCAGGCAGTGGGGGCTGCATGAGCATAGCAGGGGGAATGTTTCACAGTGTGATGGCCAAGCTGCAGAAAGAAGCAGACTCTGGGGTGCAGACCCAGCCCTGGGTGATTATGGCTGGTCGCTCACACTCAGAACCACTGCTTTAAGAAATGGACGTTATGGTATAAGTGACGGCTTGGAACTCGGGATTTGAATGGCTCCCCAGACCTGTTGAATCAGAATATCTAGGGTGAGTGGGCCCAGGAATCTCTGACTGAGTGCCCCTAGGTGGTTTGTAATCATCTATCGAGTTGGGGAAAGCTGATTGAGAGTCAAGCCCACCCAATTAGCGCTTAATTGTATTCTGCTTTATCTTCTTCCCCAATTAGTTCTTCTGCATCAGTTAAGCTCCTTGGAGGCTCAGACAGAGCACTCAACTCAGAATTGTCCCAAGAGCTGGTGTGCTCCTGGGCTGGTGACTAGTGTCGCTGGATGTATCTGCGCTCAGAGGAGAGGGCTTTCTGGAATGGAAGCAGGGGGGCTGCTGGCAAAGCTGACACGGGGGTCCCACACCTCCCGGCTTGGCAGGTGCTGTGCCTGTCATCTCAACAAGACTGGGTCTTTCCTGCTGCCTAAGGACCAGGTCAGGTTGCTTACATTCTGTGAAACAGAGTTGCTCACTCCCAGCAAGGGATGAACCTCATGTCACTGAGCCTTTTGAGCCTTCTATGGATTGGCCTGGGATTGGTGGTCCATGGTGGGTGCCTTCAGGATCGTCCTGGGCTTGATGCTGTGGTAGGCACACTTACCATCTGCTCTTTCCTTCCTGGAAAGGGCATGTTACCCACCTCGAACATTCCCAGAGTGTAGAACAGTGACTCGCACAAATTCAGTTAATATTTTAGTTTCCTGCATAAATCTCAAGACATACCATCAGACATTATACTATTGCAGTGAAGGTGAATAATGTGTGTTGTGTATATGTTTATTACTCCGACTTATAGGTGCTGGATTCCCCCCTTACCCAGTCCAGAGCCTTATACAATGTTGCTTTCTGGAAGTTAATTTTTGTTTGTTTGTTTGTGAATGAAGTTATTAACTTCTCAGGGTGAAAACTTGTAAAGGGGTGAATGTATGTTCTTTGTTAAAAAAAATTATCTTCTTGAAGACTCTGAGCATTTAATGATAATGTTTATCATTAAAATGAAAATAATAATAGCTACATTATACATTTCAAATACCTCTGAGAAAGTATTTGTCACAGTGTACATACACATATGGCAAGTTCTCAAATTGTAGCTCCTTGACACAACAACAATGTGAGGTTTAGACGGAAGGCAGAGCGTATATTTGTCACTATCAAAAAACAATCAAAACAAAGGAAATTATAGAAACTCAGTGTTGGTGATGTTGTGATGGGATGGAATAGGCACTCTTTTGGAAGTCTATTTATTACTGCATATCAAGTCATAAACATTTTTACATACTTTTGTTAGGATGTCAGTTCTATGAATCACTACAAGAATGATTTTTTAAAAAGGAGCAATTTAATTATAGACATCAGTGTAATTTTCACTATGTAATTTACAAAAAGGAAAACAGGAAGGAACTTACATGACAAAATAGGAGGGTTATATAAATTATAGTATATCAACATATGGAATATTTCATAGCAATTAAAAAGGCCAAAAGCAAATTCTATGTAAAAACATGAACCAATTTAAAATAAGTATAATATGCTGGGAGGGATTGGGGGCAGGAGGAAAAGGGGATGACAGAGAATGAGATGGCTGGATGGCATCACCGACTCGATGGACATGAGTTTGAGTGAACTCTGGGAGTTGGTGATGGACAGGGAGGCCTGGCGTGCTGCGATTCATGGGGTCGCAAGGAGTTGGACACGACTGAGCAACTGAACTGAACTGAACTGATATATACACTACTATATATATATACACACACATATAAAATAGATTATCAACAAGGACCTACTGTATAGCACTGAAAATTCTACTCAATATTTTGAAATAACGTATATGGGAAAAGATTTTAAAAAGAATGGATACATGTATATGTATAACTGAATCACTTTGCTGTATACCTGAAATGAACACAACACTGTAAATCAACTATATTCCAATATAAAATAAAAATGAAAAAAATTAAAATAAGTATAATATTAAAAACACAGTTTAATTTACATTTTGATTTAAATAGTACAGAATTATATATTTACATAAGTGTGTGACTTACAAATAGCTGTGAAAAGAAGAGAAGCGAAAAGCAGAGAAAAGGAAAGATATTCCCGTTTGAATGCAGAGTTCCAAAGGAGAGCAAGGAGAGATAAGAAAGCCTTCCTCAACAATCAGTGCAAAGAAATAGAGGAAAACAACAGAATGGGAAAGACTAGAGATCTCTTCAAGAAAATTAGAGATACCAAGGGAACATTTCATGCAAAGATGAGCACAATAAAGGACAGAATGGTAGAAGCAGACAATATTAAGAAGAGGTGGCAAGAATACACAGAAGAACTGTACAAAAAAGATCTTCACCCAGATAATCACGATGGTGTGATCACTCACCTAGAGCCAGACATCCTGGAATGTGAAGTCAAGTGAGCCTTAGGAAGCATCACTACAAACAAAGCTAGTGGAGGTGATGGAATTCCAGTAGAGCTATTTCAAATCCTGAAAGATGATGTGGGGGCTCCAAAATCAGTGCAGATGGTGATTGTAGTCATTAAAAGATGCTTACTTCTTGGAAGGAAAGTTATGACCAACCTAGATAGCATATTCAAAAGCAGAGACATTACTTTGCCAACAAAGGTATGTCTAGTCAAGGCTGTGGTTTTTCCAGTGGTCATGTATGGATGTGAGAGTTGGACTGTGAAGAAAGCTGAGCACCGAAGAATTGATGCTTTTGAACTGTGGTGTTGGAGAAGACTCTTGAGAGTCCCATGGACTGCAAGGAGATCCAACCAGTCCATTCTAAAGGAGATTGATCAGTCCTGGGTGTTCATTGGAAGGACTGATGTTGAAGCTGAAACTCCAGTACTTTGGCCACCTCATGCAAAGAGTTGACTCATTGGAAAAGACTCTGATGTTGGGAGGGATTGGGGGCAGGAGGAGAAGGGGATGACTGAGGATGAGATGGCTGGATGGTATCACTGACTCGATGGACATGAGTTTGGGTAAACTCTGGGAGTTGGTGATGGACAGGGAGGCCTGGTGTGCTGTGATTCATGGGGTCACAGAGAATCAGACACAACTGAGCGACTGAACTGAACTGAACTGAAATGTGTGACAATTAGAAATAAACAAAAAGACAAGACTATGTTTGATTTGTTATATTGATGTACATATCTTTCAGTATTTAAAATCTCCATGATAGTTCTGTGAGATAGCTTTTATTACCTTTATTATTGAGATGAGGAAACAGACACAAATATTTGGCTAAATCACACAGCTAAGAAAAGGTGAAGGAGGCTTGAAACACACTTTGTCCCTCTAACTCCCAAATCTGTGCTTTTTTGGATCAGTTATTCACAAATTGGGCTTCCCTGAGAGCTCAGTTGGTATACATGTATGCATTTGGTGTTGGCTTCTCTTGAGAACTCATTTATGAGTAGACTTTATCTTATATTTCAACAGTGAAGATAGATAGATATATTGTCGCATGGTTGGCCTCAGTATTTCCCCTTATTCACGAATTTTTGTAGACTCCTCTTGCATGGACACTAGACTTGGCCATGTGACTTGCCTTGGCCAGTGTGCCATTGGCATGCATGACAAAAGCAGGCCTTGATAAACACCTGTGAGCCGGGATTTGTCCCCTTGAAACCCAGCCACCATGTTATGAGGAAGCCCAAGCTAGCCACAGGATAGGCTTTCAGGGAAGGGAAGTAAAGCAAACAATGAGCCCTGGTTGAACTCCCAGCTCACAGTGATCACCAACCACCAGCTCATAGGTGATCACAACTGTAGATGACAGTGACCCTTGTTGAAACCCAGTGAGTAGAGAAAACAGCCAGTGAACCCAGCCAACCCATAGATTCATGAAAACTAGTAAAACTTTTGTTGTTTTAAGCCACTTAAGTTTGGGTAAAAGACTTTGATGCCAGGAAAGATTGAGGGCAGGAGAAGAAGGGGATGACAGAGGATGAGATGGTTGGATGGTATCACTGACTGAGTGGACATGAATTTGAGCAAACTCCAGGAGATAGTGAAGGAAGGGAGGCCTTGGATACTGCAGTCCACGGGGTCACAAAGAGTTGGACACAACTTAGCAGCTGAACTAAATCAACAAATGTGGGGATGACTTGTTATCTAGCAGTAGATGACTGATATACTAGAAGCGAAAATTTTTAAGTACCAGGATAAATTTAGCACATAGCAGGTGCTTAATTAAAATGGGTATGAGGAAGAAGGGGTAAATTCTGTCTCTTGTCATTCAGATTCCCTTATGATTGTCCACCGTAGCCTTCTACTTTATGAAGACAAGCTCTCTGTTGAAGTGGATCTATCTGTACCGCAGGCCTGCAATCCTGACTCAGAGCAGTCCTTCCTAGAGGGCAGACGGTACCGTTCCATAGCAGAGGGGGCATTGTCCTTTAGAAAATGCCAGATCCTTTGTAAGCTGGAGAGTTATGGTCCTTGTTCGGTAATTGCCCTGCCCCCTGCTAGTGCTTCCATTATTGGCTCCCATAATAAAGTTCAGTCTCACGCTCATTCTTTAGCTTCCTAAATGGAGCCTGCCATGGAGCAGCCATTTGTATCGGGATCGTGGGCAACCACGGCTGTTCCCAGACTCAGCAGTCCCATGGCTCAGTTGAGGTCCACGTCATCTCTCCCTTGGATAATTACAGCTGCCCCTAACAAGTCTCCTGGCATCTTGGCTTACACGCCTCCATTCCATCCTCTGTAGCGGGCAGTAGGCCATTTCTAAAGCACAAATTGAATCGTTGCACTCTGCTTTTTTAAAGTCCCTCCAAAAGGCTCCCCACTGTTTCAAAGCAGTGTCTCTCAAACTGGATTAATGAGCGTTTTGTAGAAATGGGCTAGGATTGAGATTTGTAATTTAGTACATTTGGCAAATCCTGAGTTAAACAGAGTTTTCCAGATGTGTGTGTGTGTGTGTGTGTGAGAGATAGGGCTTCTCAGAGCATTCAGTATGCTGATACAAATCAAGATTCTTCAAAAGGGGTGATATAAAATGCAACATTTACTAAACTTACTTTCTTGGAAGGCTGTCTTTGGTTCATTGAGTTAAGGTTTAGAATTTTTGAAATAATTCCAAGTTCCTTCATTTGACATGCAAGCTTCTTCATGATCTGACCCCGGCTTATCTCTTCAACTCAAATCCCTACGTTTTCCCCAAGTTATTGCTTATGAGAACTTAACGCTTTTGCATCCACATTCCTTGCACCCCAAATCTCTTCTCTCTCGTAGCCTAGTTAATTTTTATTCATCCTTCAAATTTCAAGTCAGTCTTCCCTCTTTGGGAAATACCCTATCCCCACTCTACTCCACCCCACTCACCCCAGCCTCACCATCCTGGCCCGAATTATATGTTCACCTCACATCATCCCATGATTTTTCCTGTTACAGTAACTTCTACACAGCCTATACCTGCCTGCTAGTCTTCTGGCTCCTTAGCACTTAAGTGTTTGTTGACTAAATAAGCACTGAAAAATAGAACAAATCTTGAGACACATGCTGTTGCCTAAGAACCATCGAGAGCAGGAATGTTTGTAGCAGGTATTTTTTTAGGGACCAAGCCACCCATGGTCCAAACCTGTCTCTCATGTTAATCTTACTCCATAGAGGATCTTTGGGATGCTAACTCCGTGGACCACATAAAATCATGTGAACAAAACTGGACGTAGTCAATTTTACTCTCTGAAAATTTGGACTTGACAGTTGCTGGAATGTTGAACTACAGAAAACGTAGACTCCAGAGCTCTGGTGATCATTCTGTGTGGGAACAGATGGGAACAGTGGGAGCGGAGCTAGAGCGGAAGTGTGAATGCTCAGCTGTTCCTTAGAAATAAGCCAAGATGGGGAGAGATGGCGGCCTGTGTCGCTAACTGGTCTTACATGCTCCTTTCAGTGGTAGCTGAAGCCTGGCTCTGTTGGTGCCTGTGTTTGAGTTATAAGTGTACCATTCTGATGAATTTCCTTTTTCCCACTCCAGTTTGTTTGAAAGGGGTTCTTGTTATGTGTTACCAGTAGGGTCTTGACTAAGCAACATTCAGTTTTCTTTCCTTGAAAAGCTCAAATGTGGATGGCCTTATCCTCATGCTTCTCTGTGTCATGGCCACGTTGTGAATATTAATGGTAATACTTAAGCAGGTCGATTGTGCATTGAGAATATGAAATATGTGTGTCACTTAAAAACAAATGATTGTCAACATAGTGTCTGGGCTGAATTTGTCTCACCCAGCTTGTCACAGTTGATCCGAAAGGGAAGCTGTGTCAATGAGTCTGTGCCAGACTTTATGCTTCCCGAGGTCAGGACCTAAATATGCAGATTCAAGAATGTGCTTTCTGACTAATGATTTGTTATCATTAACTTGATGCACTGGTGGATTTATAGAGAGGAAAATGTTAATAAAAAGGTTCTCTGAGCTGCATTTCTGCTTTGCTGAGCTGTCATTCCATTAAGCAAATTTGAGGCAACGTAATTGCTACAAGATTCTCCATATTTGCAAATGAATTTGTGACATTATTTGGGAGATGAATGGGTTTTTACCTTGACTTATTGGACTAAATCCATCTTGTTTTCAGGAGATGTGCTGATTATGGTTTTCCAGGAGCTTGCAGGGTTGCTAAAGCATCTTGCTGTTGACATGATAGCAGACAGATAGGCCTGGATTTAGATCTAGACACCTTCCCTTACTAATGGTAAGGGTGTGACCATGGCCCAGTTGCTTCTCAGAGCCTCAGTTCCCTCATCGGTCAAGTGGGCCCAATGTTAATACTTGGCTTATGGGGGTTCGATGATAAATCTGATGGTATGAGACATTTCTCTGAAGAAGACATACAGATAGACAGCAGGCACAAGGAAAGATACTCAGCACTACTAATTATTAGAGAAATGCAAATCAAAAGTACAGTGAGGTACCATCTCATGCCAGTCAGAATGACAATCATTATAAAGTCTACAAATACCAAGTGCTGGGGAGAGTATGGAGAAAAGGGAACTCTCCTACGCCTACATTGTTGGTGAGAATGCAAATTGGTGCCACCACTAGGGAAAAACAGTATGGAATTTCCTCCAAAAATGAAAAAAAAAAAAAGAGTTGTCATATGATCCAGGAGTCTCACTCCTGGGCATGTATCCAGAGAAAACTATAATTTGAAAAGATACATGCATAGCAATGTTCATTGTAGTACTATTTACAATAGCCGGGACATGGAAGCAACCTCAATGTCCATGACAGATGAATGGATAAAGATGTGCTGTATGTGTGTACACACATACACAATGGAATATTATTCAGCTGTAAAAAGAATGAAGTAATGCCATTTGCAACTATGTGGATGGACCTATGTAGATAATCTACATAGTAAGTGAAGTAAGTCAGAAAGAGAAGACAAATACCACATGATATCACTTATATGTAGAATCTAAACTGACACAAATGAACATATCTACAAAACAGAAATAGACTCACAGATACAGAAAACAGACTTGTGGTTGTCAAAGGGGAGGTAGGTAGGGGTGGCAAGGGTTGGGAGTTTGGGATTAGCAGAGGCAAGCTATTATACTTAGAATGGATAAGCAGCAAGGTTCTGCTGTATAGCACAGGGAACCATATACAACATCCTGCTCCAAACCATAATGGAAAGAAATATGAAAAAGTATTTATGTATATGTATATGTGTAACCAAGTGCCTTTGCTGTACAGCAGCAAGTAATACAACCCTGTAAATAACAGGTAACATGTATACATCAAAAAAATTTTTTAAATTTTGATGATGTGTGTTAAAAACAAACAAACTGGCATCCAGTAATTAGTAGTTAATCCCTCTTAAACTGTCTCTTGATCATGCCTTTAGAGCAAGAAGGAAATTTGCAATGAACACAAATATGTACAGATCTAATGTGTGACTACAAATGTAGGATTGAGGCCACACCTGGGTGAGGTGAAGGGCGCTGGAGTAGTTGCCCTCCCCCCACACACCTGTGACAGGTAGCATCCAGTAGGGGCAAGACTGAACCCATATAAGTCACACTCAAAGCAAAGCCATCCCAGACTTGAGCTTCATGATCATAAAGTACATGTTCAAAACCCAGGGAATAGGCTGGGGTCACATGTGAGTACCATCAGTCACTTCAGTTCAGTTCAGTTGCTCAGTCGTGTCCGACTCTTTGCGACCCCATGAATCGCAGCACGCCAGGCCTCCCTGTCCATCACCAACTCCCGGAGTTCACTCAGACTCACGGCCATCGAGTCAGTGATGGCATCCAGTCATCTCATCCTCTCTCGTCCCCTTCCCCTCCTGCCCCCAATCCCTCCCAGCATCAGCATCTTTTCCAATGAGTCAACTCTTCGCATGAGGTGGCCAAAGTACTGGATTTTCAGCTTTAGCATCGTTCCTTCCAAAGAAATCCCTGGGCTGATCTCCTTCAGAATGGACTGGTTGGATCTCCTTGCAGTCCAAGTCATTTTAATTGGCTGATGGATATGGTGTTTGAAGAACTTGTAGTTTTAGAATGTTTTATGGGATTCTAATTCCTTTTCTGAAAGTATCTGACAAGAAGCAATTTATGAAAGTAGTGTGAAGCTGGGAATGATATGGAATTTAGCATAAAACTTGCATTCTGGTTATTCCGACTGGTTCCAGTTTCTTTGCCCTTGGGCTCATTATTTCACCACATAAGTCCTGTTTCCATATCTTTAAGATGAAGATAATATCACCATGTGACACAAATACATGTTTATTCATTCATCCAACAAATGATATCCGCAGGGCCAGGGATCTAGCAGTGAATAAACAGAAACAATCTTAACCTCCACTGGGGGAGGAGGTGAGATGATAAGCCTCTTTAAAAAGTCAACTTTAGAGTTTGTCAGATAGTGGGAGCTGACTTCGCAGGAGTGAAACAGTTCAGGGAAGAAGGACTTCGAATGTCAGCAGGGGGTGGGGTCATCACTGTGGAACAGAGTGGCGGGGCTAGAAGCTGGGCAGAAGGTGGTGTGTGAATAAAGACCTGAGGAAGTGAGGGAGCGGCACTTGATGTGCTGGGGAAAGGTGAGAGCATCCCAGGCAGAGGCACAAGTGGGCACAAGGAACTTGAAGTGGGAGTAGATCTGGAGAGTCTGAGGTGGCCAGAGTGGAGTCAGCGAGGAGGAGAGAGGCAAGAGCTGCGCATGGCGTGCTGGGCAGGACAGACAGCTAGGTAGGCCTTGAGGACCTTTGTCAGGACTAGGACTTATCCCCCTGAATGCAATGGGAAACCAGGCACTGGAGAATGCGGAGATCCGTTAACAGTACAGGCTGATTTACGCTTAACAGTATCATCTAGACCCCCAGTGGCCTAAAGGGAAGCCACAGACCTTTGGAAATGTGGCTGATGAGACAGAGGGACTGACTTTTCCTTTTTATTCCATTTGCATTAATTTAAATTTCAGAATAAAGAATTGACTTGGTTGCATGGGGCCTCAGTTGAGGCGCGTGCGTCTTCGTGGCCTCACGCAGGGTCTTCCTCTGCTTTGCGCACACTTCTCTCGTCGTGCTGTATGGCTCACTAGCTGTGTCACAAGGGCCCTGTAGCTGTGCACATGGGCTCCATTGCTTGCACGCTCAGTAGTTTTGCCACATGGGCTTAGTTGCACCATGGCATGTAGGATCTTAGTTCCCCATTGTTCTTTGTCATTGGTTCCCTGACCAGCGATCAAACCTGTGTCCCCTGTGTTGAACCACAGGACCACCAGGGAAGGCCTTAACAATGATTCCTTGATTCGATGGTTGGAAAACTTTTAAGTGCGTTTGGAACAACTTGGGTATGTGAATGTCTTTTTTCAGGTTTACATTTATGAGTTCTAAATATAGATCAGGTATTTCCAATAACATTTTTACCATCTGAGTTGAAATGTTCTATAATTGTAAAAGATACTTCTCATTTGGAAAACATAGGATGAAAAAAACTATGGTTAAAAAGCCTCAGTGATACTGTTATATTCATTTTGCCACTCATAATTTTCCAGGGGTTATATTTTAAAAATGTAAAAAAAAAAAGGTGAAATTAGCATTACTATATTATATAAAACCTAATAGATTCTGGACATGGAACAACAGACTGGTTCCAAATAGGAAAAGGAGTACGTCAAGGCTGTATATTGTCACCCTGCTTATTTAATTTATATGCAGAATACATCATGAGAAACGCTGGGCTGGAAGAAACACAAGCTGGAATCAAGATTGCCGGGAGAAATATCAATAACCTCAGATATGCAGATGACACCACCCTTATGGCAGAAAATGAAGAGGAACTAAAAAGCCTCCTGATGAAAGTGAAAGAGGAGAGTGAAAAAGTTGGCTTAAAGCTCAACATTCAGAAAACGAAGATCATGGCATCTGGTCCCATCACTTCATGGGAAATAGATGGGGAAACAGTGGAAACAGTGGCTGACTTTATTTTGGGGGGCTCCAAAGTCACTGCAGATGGTGACTGCAGCCATGAAATTAAAAGATGCTTACTCCTTGGAAGAAAAGTTATGACCAACCTAGATAGCATATTCAAAAGCAGAGACATTACTTTGCCAACAAAGGTCCATCTAGTAAAGGCTATGGTTTTTCCAGTGGTCATGTATGGATGTGAGAGTTGGACTGTGGAGAAAGCTGAGCACCGAAGAATTGATGCTTTTGAACTGTGGTGTTGGAGAAGACTCCTGAGAGTCCCTTGGACTGCAAGGAGATCCAACCAGTCCATCCTAAAGAGGATCAGTCCTGGGTGTTCATTGGCAGGACTGATGTTGAAGCTGAAGCTTCAATACTTTGGCCACCTGATGCAAATTGCTGACTCATCTGAAAAGATCCTGATGCTGAGAAAGATTGAGGGCAGGAGGAGAAGGGGACAACAGAGGATGAGATGGTTGGATGGCATCACCAAGTTGATGCACATGAGTTTGGGTGAACTCCTAGAGTTGGTAATGGACAGGGAGGCCTGGTGTGCTGCAGTTCATGGGGTCACAAAGAGTCCGACACGACCGAGTGATTGAACTGAACTGCCCTCATGGGACTTCTGTTTTAGGAGAGACAGACAAAAAAAATAATCAAATAATGCAAAATCATGCTAAGTGCTATGGAAGCAAAAATAATGGTATGAGAAAGAGCCGGGAGGGGACTTTGGGTGGACTGTGGAGGCAGCCTCTCAGGGGACCTGAGGAATTATTGCTGCTGGAGGATTATTATCAAATTGCCACGCAGAAGTGCTTTTTAAACCCTCAAGTGCTGTCACAGTGAGTTATTGTTAATATATGTGTTCTTAGGGGCAAGGCATTCAGCTGGAATATGATCCCCTGGAGAACAGAGACTGAGTCTCAGTTAACATATCACAAGGGTGTCTGCCTGGTGTCAGACACTTTTGAGGTGTTGGCGAGGATGTGAAGCACCAGGGATGCCTTAGCTGCTGCTGCTGCTGCTAAGCCGCTTCAGTCGTGTCTGACTCTGTGCAGCCCCATAGATGGCAGCCCACAGGTTCCAGATTCCACCGAGTTTAGTTGGAAGGAAAACGCAGTGGTTCAAACAGGAGTCAGGTGTCCTCCAGGCTGAGTAAACGGTTATGCAAGGGGGTGTGGTAGGGATCCTAGGCAGGTGAAGACCAAGTGAGTAGAGAAGATGCTTAGAGAAAGAGGATGTAACCTGTGGGTCTGAAGCCTGTGGGAGCTTTGAGAGGTGGAGAGGAGCGGGGAGGGTGTTCAGGACAGGAGGCAAAGGACAAGCAGACATGTGAAAGTGGGATCTGGTGGCCAAGACTAAGGATGCTCCCAGGAAAGATGGGGAACCATTGCTATTTGACTCTATCCTTTGCAGCAAAATGGTGGGTCTGGTCTTTTGAGTTCTGCGGCTGCTGCTGCTGCTAAATCCCTTCAGTCATGTCCGACTCTGTGTGACCCCATAGATGGCAGCCCACCAGGCTCCCCCGTCCCTGAGATTCTCCAGGCAAGAACACTGGAGTGGATTGCCATTTCCTTCTCCAATGCATGAAAGTGAAAAGTGAAAGTGAAGTCACTCAGTCGTGTCCAACTCTCAGCAGCCCCATGGACTGCAGCCCACCAGGCTTCTGCGTCCATGAGATTTTCCAGGCAAGAGTACTGGAGTGGGCTGCCATTGCCTTTTCTGTTTGAGTTTTGAGAAGTCACTAAATATATGGCCCCAGAGAGAAATGAGATCTAAATATAGATTGGGTCTTTCTAATAAAAATGTACCATCTGAACTGAGTTACTCTGTAATTGTAAAAGCATTCCATATTTTGAAAATTTAGGATGAAAAAAGAGAAAAAGAAAACTCAATTATATTTTTTGTATTTATTCTGTGTTGAAATAATATTTGGACATATTGGGTTAAATAGGTTATAGTAACATTACTTTCACCTGTTTCTTCTTACTTTTGTTTTAAAGTAACCAGAAAATTTTAAATTACAAGCACTGCATATGCATGTGTGCATGCTCAGTTGTGTCTGACTCTGCAACCCCATGGACTGTAGCCCACCAGGCACCTCTGTCTGTAGGATTTTTCAGGCAAGGATGCTGGAGTGGGTTGCCATTTCCTTCTCCAGGGGATCTTCCCAACCCAGGGGTCAAAGCTGGGTCTCTTGCGTCTCCTGCATTGACAGGCGGGTTCTTTACAAACATGGCTCGCATTCTGCTTCTGCTAGAGAATTCTGCTCACGGTGCTGCCATGGCCAGCACACCAGCAGGGGCAGCCGGGTCCCAGCCCAGCCTAGCTTTCCCCTCTGTGAAGGTCTTCAGACGGGTCTTGAATGTCAAGGCTTTCAGATACCCCTATAACTCCTTGCAAGTGGACATCAGAGTCACAGCCCCAACTTCTTAAGGAGCTGCTTAGCTTGCTCATTGAAAGGGAGAAGTGGTTCCTTGATCAGATGCACCCATATTTCTTTCCACTGAGAGCCCTGGTTCCTTGCCATATGTCGCTCTAGTGAAGCAGAGATGGTTGTCCTGTTTGTAAATCTCATGCATGGGGAATGAGACCTTTGGCTTCAATTCACACAGTGTAGACAGGATCCAAACCTAGATCTTGGGCAAGTCCTCACCCTTGATTCAGTCATCAAACCTTTGATAATAATGCTTTCAGGGACTTCCCTCTCCCCATTTCTCAGGTGAAAAACTGAGACCCAGAGACAGAGACTTTGTCAGGAATCCTGCTACCACTGTTTTCATCACCAGCAGTTCCCTCCTAGGTGGAATTCCATGGAGAGAAAGACGGTTTACCCCCTCCGGAGCCAGGAAGAAATTTGGGGTCTCTCTTCTCCTAGCCCATTAATATGAGACAATAAATCCAAGATTTTGGGGGCACTCATTTGAACCAGGAAAAATGCTGCCAAGGTGATGGTGGCCTGGTCGAGAGCAAACGTCCCCTTCCCAAATCCTATGTGCACCCCTCCCCTTCTCTCCCGTGTGTCTGCCTTTCCTGCCTCCAGGGAGACTGGCAGCTGCGGACAGTGCAGGCTGGGTGGGGACGGTGCTGGCTCTGGGTGACACACAGAGGCCCTGGCTGCTACTGATCTCGTCCAGGATTCAGGGCTGGGAGCCAGGCGGGCAGAGATAAGGCTCACTCTGGTGACAGGACCTCCCGCATGCTGTTTATAAGCACATCTCCTGCCATCTGGGCCCTGTCACCATGCCTGGCCTCCGTCCTGGGAATTGGAGCCGTGTCACACACACACATACACACTGTACTTTGATGCGTCCCAGGCTGGAGTGTTTGGGTAGAAACATGAGATGGAGCAAAAGGCTCATCCCCAGGGATGACCATCCCCAGGCGTCGCCATAGACTCCTCGGAGCTTATCGGAGGCCTTACCCAGAGCTTGTTGGGAGGTGCTGGGCCCCCAGCTCTGCTGCCCCCAGCCCAGGGATGTGACAGCAGCTTGGCAACAGGATATACTGCTCCTCTCCCTAGTGTCCCCTGTGGTCACAGCTCTGTTGATTGACAGCATTTCACATCCCTAAAAATTACATTCTTTATCTGAAAAGAAACACCCTGAAATGTCAGCAACAGTAAATGTCTTTGGGTGTTGAGTCTATGGATGATTTTTCTGTCTCTAATTTCCTTTTCTTTCCTCTGAACATTTTCTTCATGAAGCCTATATTACTTTATAACAATAATATTTGAACAAAGTTTTTTCTTTTTTCCTGCCTGAAAGGCAGGATATGACTTCCATGGAGCAGATTGTCTGCTTGAAGCAAAGATGAGTGTTTCTGAATTAGCCCCAGACCCACCCACATCCCCACATGCTTCATCCTCCTTTTTGCTCCAGCCCTATGTCTTCTTCCTGGCGGCCGCAGGGATGGTGGTGGTGGGGAATGGAAGGAAGGATGCCCTTCTCTCCATGCTGGGAGCTTTGTATACTTTGTTTCACTTATTTGTCAGAAATAAAGCTGGTCATAAGAAAGAAACACCAGGGGGGAGGAGCGCCCTTTGAGGTGGGTCTCGGCGCCAGCAGCGGTTCACACATCCCTGCCCCGTGTTTGTCCCACGGCCGCGCCGCCTTCATCACACACCACATACAGCCCCTGCCACTCTTCCGCTGCACCTCTGCTGCGCCCTACGGCTTCCGCTGGACGTGTCCATGACTATCCTCCCCTCTTACAGACTGTACTAGTCGTGATTCTCTTTTATACACCTGACCTGGGAATTTGACTCTCTGAGCTCATCTCTGGAGCTTTCTCTTTCTCCACTTTGTTCAGTGACAGGAGGAGCAACCAGCTAGCTTCATTATGTCTGAATGTTTGCAAGTATCCGATGCACAGTCATCCAGCCCACGCTTAGTGTAAGTGGTTGATGAGGAGGATGCGATGCTGGTGCTTTAGGTATTGCTACTACCACATGACGGCTGTGGACCATCAGTGGTCTCTTTACTACTGGAACTAGAGTCATTAGTGTTTTTACATCTAGTCAGATTAGAGAGCCAATTTCATAAACCCCATAACCAATTCAGGAAACTCATCCTTGTCTATTTCTCTGTCAGTCTGGAAGGACATCATTGTTGAGCTGTCAAGAAGAAAAGCTATCATGGCTTCTAGTTCTTTGACAAAACTTCAGATGTGTGGCCTTCTGTCCCATCATTTTCATATTGTCGGAGCATTTATTGTCTCCCTTGGAGATGCAACTTTCTATATGTTTGCTATGGCTGAACCAAGAAAGAAGGCATATGCATATTTCTACAGAAATTATGATTCCATAAAAGATTTTGAGGAGATGAGGAAGGCAAGTATGTTTCAAAGTGCAAAGTGATTTTGGAGGAGAAAGAATTTCTTTGGGTTGAGTTCCATGGAAGTTTGTCACTGACCTTTGTTCTTGTTTGGACTTCCCTGGTGGCTCAGCTGGTAAAGAATCCACCTGCAATGAGGGAGACATGGGTTCGATCCCTGGGTTGGTAAGATCCCTTGGAGAAGGCAAAGGCTACCCACTCAAGTATTCTGGCCTGGAGAATTCCATGGACTGTATAGTCCATGGGGTTGGAAAGAGTCAGACATGACTGAGTGACTTTCATTTTGTTCTTAACTATGAAAATATGAACTATGACTATCTGGGCTAAGGAATAGTTTCTCTTGATAAATAAGTGATTAACAAATACCATGGACACCAAAAAAAAAATAATCCTTAAAGTTCTATTCCTTTGGAATCACTCTTGGTATCAAAATCTATGTTAGTCATGGTTCTGCAGAGAAACAGAACCAATAGAATCTATTCATCATCTGTCTGTCTGTCTTTCTATGAAATTAGTTCACGTGATTGTGAGTCTGAGAAGTCCCAGTCGGCAAGCTGGAGACCCAGGAGAACTGTTTTTGCTTCCGGTCCACATCTGAAGGCCTGAGAACAAGGAGGACACATGGTGGTAGTTCCAGTCCAAGGCCAGGAGAAGACTGATGTCTCCACTCGTGTAGTCAGAACAGGCAGAGTTCCCTTTTATTCAGCCTTTGTGTTCTATTCAGGCCTTTGATTGATTAGGCCCCTATTCAAGGCTTAATGAAGTCCACCCTCATAAGGGGGTACAATCTACTCAGTCTAGTGATTTCTCTTGGTAACCAGAGCATTTCTCAGAATACCTATTTACCAAGTTGAGTGGATGAGAAATCACATGTATTATGGTGAATGTGTGTATGTGTCTGTATGGTAGTGTTTAACCACTGCTGCTGCTGCTGCTGCTAAGTCGTGTCAGTAGTGTCCGACTCTGTGCGACCCCATAGACAGCAGCCCACCAGGCTCCTCTGTTCCTGGGATTCTCCAGGCAAGAACACTGGAGTGGGTTGCCATTTCCTTCTCCAGTGCATGAAAGTGAGAAGTGAAAGTGAAGTCACTCAGTCGTGTCCAACTCTTAGCGACCCCATGGGCTGTAGCCCACCAGGCTCCTCTGTCTATGGGATTTCCCAGGCAAGAGTACTGGAGTGGGGTGCCATTACCACTAAGTTGTGTCTGACCCCTTGTGACCTCATGAACTGTGACCTTTCAGGCTCCTCTGTCCATGAGATTTCCCAGGGAAGAAGACTAGAATGGGTTTCCATTTCCTTCTCCAGGGGATCTTATCTTTCCAACCCAGGCATCAAACCTGCATCTCCTTGCATTGGCAGGTGAATTCTCTACTGCGGAGTCACCAGGGAAGCCCTGTGTGTATGTATAAGCCTACATCTATATAATTTACTGACTCCCCTTGTGGCTCAGACAGTAAAGCATCTGCCTACAATGCAGGAGACCCGGGTTTGATCCCTGGGTCGGGAAGATCCTCTGGAGAAGGAAATGGCAACCCACTCCAGTACTCTTGCCTGGAAAATCCCATGGATGGAGGAGCCTGGTTGGCTGCTGTCCATGGGGTCGCAAAGAGTCGGATACGACTGAGCCACTTCACTTCACTTCACTTCATATAATTTATTGAGTTTTTTTTAATTAGTAACTTTCATATACTAAAATTATATTTTTGCATAATAATGATCATATTCAAAATAGTTTACCTCTGGAAGGCAGAAAAGGAAACGAGATTAGAGAGGGATTCACAGAGGCTTCAAATTTATCTATAATATTTTATTTCTCAATAAAATGCTAAGATTTTATTAAGCTGGGCAGTTGTGAACCAGGTGTATTTTATATTATCTCAATACATTATGACATGTTGAAGATATTTACAATGTAAAAGGAAGGAAGGGAGTGAGGGAGGGAAAAAGGAAGGATGAAAAGTAGGGGGAAAGGGGCAAGAACAGAGGAGACCAGGTGGCACCCAGAATGATGCCAGAATCAGGCCACAGAACCAGCTGGGAGGAGAGCCTGCCACCACTGTCCCCAGAATGTCAACCATGGCCCCAACACCATTGCCACCCACTTCCAGAATAGAGTCTCTGTGGTCCCCCGTCCCTGGATCTTTGTGTCGCCAGCTGCCAATCCCATTCAGGCACATCCCAGGTTACATACCTCACTCTGGATGCCTGGGGGAGGAGAAAGGAGGTAGTTTGCATTTTCAGCTTCTCTATGGAGAGGTGGTCCCTGATGCATAATGTGGAGAGTTTCCATAGGGCAAGAGGGTATGAAGGTTCAAATAACAGCCCCAAATTAAAAAGCCCAGTGCCAACCATGCCTGGGAAGACTGGGCTCCCTCTGCAAGATCCCAAGCTGGGTCTTGGACTGCCAATCCTTCCTTCCATCCTGGCCCATCCCCCACCCTATGCTCCCAGAGGGGCAGATGTGCCCAACCCAACTTTATGGACACCAGAGAATTGGACTTGCCAGAAGCAAAGACTGAAATCCACATCTGCTTAACTTCCAGTTAAGAGAGGCACTTCCCATAGAAGCTTGCGCCTCCTCTCTCTGGTTTCACCCTCTCACAGATTTGGTTCTTTCTAGCGCTTGCTTCATCCTTGCCAAGGGGGAAAGGCCAAAGAAGAGGTGAACTTTTCCTTTGCTGTCCTGCATCAGAATACTTTGGTGAGCATTGGCTTTACCAAAACAAACATGGCAGCCGACAGCCAGACATGGCATTGAACAGAGACCTATGCGAGAGGAGGCACTTTCTTTTCTTCCTAGAGTCAGTGACCATGGGTGTTTCCAGGAGCTGGGACAGTGAGAGGAAATGTCTTGTTTGAGACTCTGGACACTCTTCAAATTGTTCTGGGTGAACGTCTGTATCAATAGTCCACCAATAGAAAAGACTAAAGATCTTGAGTGCAAGTATGAAAAGGAGCGGGGCCAGGGTACAGATGTGCCTAAAGAGAAGGTGCGTTGGTGCCAAAGACATGGGCTGTGTGTAGAACACTGACCCTTCTTCAAACCATCCGACTGTGTATTCAAGGCTCAGAGAAGAGTCACATGTTCTAAAAATTCAGTAAGAGGCATCTTTCATTTCGATCTCCTGCCTTTGTGTAGCAGACACAATACTCTAGTGACAAATGCAGGTGAATTGAATTTTGTTTTGTCTTTATCCCCCATAATAGTTGCATACAGCAGAAAACTAATGTGTTAGTTATCAGAGGTGAAAATAAGCATAATGCCTGATCCTGAACTTGAAATTGCATAACATCAGCCAAATGGCTTTTGATTGAATTGCACATTTGTTTTCCTTGTCTTTTTTTTTTTTTTTACTCTTATTTTTGTGAAATCTCCATTTACCTGTGATGATAGCTTATTAGTGGGCTACTTTGGAGCACACTAAAATGAGAGCACTCTGATTTAATGCACCAGTGCCTTACTCACAGGCTCTTAGATGCTCACCCCAAAGCCTTTAGCATTTATCTCCTCTAAACCTAGACTCTAGGATATATCTTTTTCCAATTCACTTTTTTAATGCACAGAATCAGAGCCTATGTGTCTATTCAGGAGAATGGGGGCTTTTGTTCAGTGAGTAGAGCCTGGTATTGAAAATGGATATCATTTGAGCATTTCCTATTTGCCTGGTGCTTTATATAGATTATATCTAATCCTCACATCATCTGAGGAAAGGAGATATTATCCTCACTTAACTGATTACAAAACAGCATGTTAAAGGAGATGATAGACTGATTGGAAGGATGAGAGAAAGAGAAGAATAAACAATAAACCCTGGAGTTTTGCCTGAACACAAGGTGAATGGTGTTGCCCTTAAGAGCTGGAAACCTGGGTAACAGGTAAACCTGGGTAACTGTGGGGTGAAGATCAAAGGGATGGTTTACAAGTCATTTAATTTGAAAAGCCCCACTAAAGGTCAAGTGGAAATATCAGTCACAGGGTTGATGAATTTAAGAGTTAAGAGAGTGTTGAACTTTTGTGCTGGCCTTGGAATCAATGTACCTAAGTAACCACACTCAGTGCCAGCTGGCTGGCAAGTGTCTGGGCCCAGAGTTCCCCCCCTCCACCCCCTTGCTGGGCTTTAAGCCCAGCTTCCCCCTCTGTCCCTTATACCCTACTCCTGAGCCCAAGGGGAGGACAGATGACATTCAGAGTTAGTCAACCTTGCTGGGGCCTTTAGGCTGGGAAATAATTGTAGATTTTATGATTACAGGAAAGGATACATTTATCAAAGCAACATAAACATTTCTATGCCTCATTTAATTCCACCTAAACACAATAGACAGAGAAAGCAATGGCACCCCACTCCAGTACTCATGCCTGGAAAATCCCATGGACGGAGGAGCCTGGTGGGCTGCAGTCCATGGGGTCGCTAAGATTGGAAGCCGAAATTCCCCCATAAGAGAAGGTTTCACTTCCTTGCTTTAAATCAGAATTATCNGACAGAGAAAGCAATGGCACCCCACTCCAGTACTCATGCCTGGAAAATCCCATGGACGGAGGAGCCTGGTGGGCTGCAGTCCATGGGGTCGCTAAGATTGGAAGCCGAAATTCCCCCATAAGAGAAGGTTTCACTTCCTTGCTTTAAATCAGAATTATCGTGAGAATTCCAATTTCATTCCGTCAGCCAGAGCTCTCTGATTCT
This sequence comes from Cephalophus harveyi, assembly GCA_006410635.1. NCBI lineage: Eukaryota > Metazoa > Chordata > Mammalia > Artiodactyla > Bovidae > Cephalophus > Cephalophus harveyi. Next base: position 290,501 of record SJYT01074403.1, on the reverse strand, counting down.
TCTCAGAGTTCTCACAGATATTCTTATTCCCATTTCCACTGAAAAGGACTCTGAAATTTGGTGCTTAGAATGCCATGTAATCTCCTTTCCTTTGATTTTGGTCCAGACCAGCTCAATTCAGAACACATTTATTAAAAATGTATATGTGTCCAACCTGATGGAGAGAAACAAGGGTGTGTGCATTATTCCTTAAAATGAAAGTTATGATGTGGGGTCTGTCTAAGAATCTTCTTGGGGTGGAATGTAATTGCACGACCATCGAAGAAAGCTACATTAAACCACTTGTAGCTGGACATTGTTAACTACCTTTAAGGAAACCAGCCACATCATGAGCCTGTCTGTCTGGCAGTAATGGCAGTAAATGTGGGTTTTGGTCCTGTAGGTGATTTCTGGTTACCATGGGTATATGGCGTGGCTCAAGAGGGACTTACTCTTAAGACAGAAGAAGGATGTCTATCTGCGAGACATCATAGGAGAACAGAATGAGGAGTTAAAATGAAGTCAAAGCCTGAACATGTAACACCAAAAGAGCTTTGCGGATGGAGTTGAGGGGGCATTTGAGGCCACCATTCAGCCTAGGTAACATTAGTCTACATAAAGGTACCGTAAACACATGAGTGCATATAAACAAGTTTAAAAATTAGGGATTTGAATTTCACAAAATCACTGATCCCTTCAGTACCTTCTCGAATTCTTGCCCTGTCTCCAAATACTGAGATTGTCAAGAGAAGCCAGTCATGTCATCTTTGAGTCTAATATCCTCTGGTGGTTATTCTTTAGAGCAAAAACCAAGCTTTTGTGTAGAATTCCAGGTCTTTATTCATCTGGCCTCACTTCACCCAACTCAGAGCTCCCACCAAATCACCTTGGCTGTCCCGCCATCTCCGCTTCTTCTACCAAAGAATTTTTGCTTCCATTTCTCTGTGTCCACTCAGCACTCCTTCATCCTTCCAAGCAGCTGGCTCTGTGTTGCTTTGGTTCAGCAACCCCCACACCTCCTTGAGTGAGGAAGCTTATCTCTCATCCATGAACCACTAGGGCTGAACACAATGACCCGATGATCAGACACTCTTCTAGCCCAGCCCCAGGATTGTTGGCTTCTCCAGCAGGTGTTTACACAGTGGTCACACTTTCCCCCAGACCTTCAAATGAGTATCCCTGACCTCAAGCTTCTCTCAGGATCCCCATTCCACCAGGGAGGCTGGGCTCTAGAGCTTTCCAGTTGAGTCTCTAAGAACATGGATTCTAAAGGAAACTTGCTTCAAAGCCTTGAGACCACAGACAGTTCTTGGCCAATTCTGATGGAGAAGGTGCCTGTTGGCCTCCCTCTCCCAGGTCATCCGGGGAAGGGTTTTCTAAACGTAAAGGATCTGGGTCCTCGGCTTTCATGCCTGTGTAGGTAGAGGGAGCCAGCCAAGGGAGATGAGTGGCTCCAGTGGACTGCTTGTCAAGGTAGTCTGTTCCAGATTCTCTCCTAAAAAGTCTTAGTAGAGGAAGACAGAGTGACTCAGAGCTGTTTCCTCAGAAACACGGCCACAGGCTGATCCTCCCCATATAGTCATTTTTGTACCATTTGCGTCACATACCTGCTTCTCACTGGCTGTTGTACCCTGGTTACCTCCTCACATCTACACACATACCAGTGAGTTCTGAGTCTGCCCTGGACACAAGGTCTGACTGTCTCCACCTACAGAGGAAAGGAATGGTGTCCATGGATGCTGAGGATCCCTGGGAAGGGGGTGGAAGTGAAGATTACAGACCAGCAAAAATCAAGAGTCAAATGCCCGCTGTGCCTATGAAGACTGACCTCTTTTTCCGAGGTCCTTACTGGGGCCAGACCAGACCCTGGTCTGCATCCTTTACATACAATACCTCCTTCTTCCGCCCCAACCCCCCACCACCTTAGCATCCTCCAAACCACTCTGCAGGGGCCATTGCGACCTTTCACAGAGCAAAAGGAATGGATTGTTCAGTAACTTTCCCCGAATCTCATGGTTAGTAAATGCTAAAGCTGGCATTTCACTCAGGATCTGCCAAGTCAGAGTTCACGTCCAGCCACCATGATAAGAGGCGGCCTTTGGAACCCAGGAGACTGGGTTTTCTTCTTTGTCCCACACAACTGAGCATGGAATGTAGTTCTCTTAGCAGTATTTGTTGGCATGGAAATCCACACTATGTTCTTTGCAGTTTTGATCCGAGATTCAGGAGTCTTCTGAGTTCAAGGTCAAACACATGACGTTCACGCATGTGAGAAATACATTGCTATCCATCTCTGGATACGGATTCTCCTGTTAAAATATGTTTTCCTTGCCTCCATACTTGTGCACATGTTTTTCTCTCCCTGGAATGCCTTCTCCTTTCTTCTTCTTTATGATTCCTCATTCTTCAAGGTCCAGCTACAGCATCTCCTCCGGGGTGACCCCTCTTCTGCCGGATATGCCAGGGTGAGGCCCTCTGTGTTCAGGTGTGACGTGTTACTGAGAGCCACGACATGGAGCCAGAGCGGCGTCAGCAGCTGCCACCTTCACGTGTAACTTTGTTCTGCACAGCGTGGCAGGCTGCAAAGTGGATTCAGCACAGAGGAGTGGTTAAAGATGCTCTCCCCTTGGAAACTTGACTCTGGGGAAAGACCCAGCTTACTGCTTCTGTCAGTCCCCCTCCCTCCAGCTCCTGGAGGAATTATGTAGCAGAGTAGAGCTCCCGAGAGCACATGCACCTCTGATGGCAGAACTGAAATTCAACTCCTTTAGTGAAGCTACTGGGCTTCTGCTGTGGGCACAGGGTCAGGAGAAGAGGGATGGCTGAGGAGACACCTGGAAGGCACCAGCAGACTGGGTTTTGCAGCCTCCTGGGGAGCCCAGGAATGGGGTCTTGAAAACCCTGGTACAAACTAAACTTCGTATATCCGTGGAGGACTCTGCGATTTGCCACGAAGCCCCCAGCCACAGGATTTCCTCAGCTAGAAAGAGCTCCCGCCCCAAAGTCTGGCCCTATTTTTCGGGTGGCCCACCTTCCACGGCTGAGTGCTGTGGGGGTCGAAAGGCCTGGCCCTCTCACCCCAACTGCTGTGCAGGGTTCCCAACTCTTCGAGTTCCCTGTGGAGTTGGGTGAGCCTTCCCTGGAGACCCCACTGCACCTTACCTGCTCCTTCTGCCCAATCCAGCTTCTTTCCTTGCCCTCCTGTGGAGCACGAGAGGGCTCCATAATAGACATTTGGCTTACCAACCTCTGTTTCAAATTCTGCCTCCCAGCCAGTCAGCTTGAGACAATACCCAGAGCGATTTTGCCGTAAAACGTTGTGGAAAATGAGAAGACCAGAGGGGCCCAGTCCTTTGTCAGTGGTGTAGGCCTGCAGCTCCCCTGGTCAGTTGTAAATGAGGAATGGTTGAGGGCAGGCAGATGGGGAGTCACAGAGATGCACGGTGGGTTTGTGAATGATCATGTGCATGGGTGAGTGGGGTGACCTGGTGGCCTGTGTGCTCCCTGGGGGCTGAGCTCATCCTGGTCTCTCAGTGAACCCATCGCTCACGGTTAGTGGCTCCTTCATCCCAAGAGGGGCCTCGGAGGACCCATCTATCTGCTCATCCTCTGCCTCTGCTTGGGTAGAGACAGACTCCATCCGGTTCTGAGGGGTCTTCAGATGGTGCCTGGTCTGACAGCACTGGAAGAGGCCCCCTTCTGACACATCTCTGCATCCTGTTCCTTTCCTTTTAGGCCCTTTTATTAACTTGCTAGACCTGCCACAGACTGGGTGAATTAAATGACTGAAACCCACTGTTGCCCAGTTCTAGAGGCTGTAAGTCCAAAATCTAGGTGTTGGCTGGGTTGGTTCCTTCTGCGGGGTGGAGGGAAGGGTCTGTTCCAGGCCGCTCTCCTTGGCTTGCTTGTAGGTGGCCGTCTGCTGCATCCTTTCACATCATATGCTTGTTCCCTGTGTATTTGTTTGTGTCCAGAATTTCCCCATCTTACCAGGACAGCAGTCAGATTGGATTAGAGTCCACCCTTATGACCTCACTTTAACTTGATCACCTCAGTAAAAACTTCATCTCCAGATAAGCTCGTATTCTGAGGTTCTAGGATTTAGAACTTTAACGAATGAGTTTGGGGTCGGAGGGGTGGGGGCACAGTTTAGCTCACAAGCCTGGCTTCTTCAAGCCAAGCCTGGAAAGGGGCGTGGGGACAGCATGCTGCCTGTTTCTGCTCCCTCTTTCCTGGAGACAGCAAGAGCTCTGGGGACTGACATCTGAAAGCACTTTGTGGGACAGCCTTCCCTTCAGGGGTCCCTTTCCATGGCCTTGGCCATCCCTGTAATTGACACTTTGGAAACCTCTGCGTTTCCCATCTTCTCTCTTTCTTGCTATAGACCAACACAGTGTTACACCCCTCCTCTCCTGTAACCTTTAACTTACGATGTTCCTAATCTAACCCTCCCTCAGCAGCCTGGATTACTGTTACGGATTTTTGAATTTGACTCTTTCCTGCAAGTTTCCTCATCTTTGATGCAATGTTCTGTTGTGGGTGGATACTAGGCTTCCTTGGCGTGGATATTGCCAATTATCTGATGACCCAGATTGGGCACAGGAATCCACTGGAGCCAGTGGGGTAGCACGACTCCCCAGCAGTGCAGGGATGGAATGTTAGAACCCATTGGCTTTGCTGGCTTCTCCCTTGAGCCTAGCCTGTCTCTCATATGTCTTTAGACAGCAGCTGCTGTGGTTTGAATTCTGACTTTTCTGCTATAGCGCCCACCTCGGCACCCCGCATTTTCTCTTCTCTACTGCAGAGAAACTGAGCATTTATCCCGGGGTCTCTCCCTGGCACAGGGTTGAAATGTCCACAGGATTGTGACAGACATGGTTCCAATCCCTCCTCTCCCCCTGGGGCCTTGGGTAGTATCCTCCCCTCCTTGAGCTGCTTTGGTTTCCTCTTATAGAATGACTTTGATGGTAACTATTGCACATGGTTGACCTGAGGATGAATACCATGGGAATGAAATTCAATCAGGAAGCACAGGGCCAGGCATGCGGGCGGCTGTTGGGAGTATCTGTTCTTCAGAGGCAGCTGGGAATAGGTTGGTGAGGAGACAGGCTGGAGGAGACTCAGGCTCATACTGTCTCCTGAACACAGGTGCACACACCTGCCCAGGATGGCCCTGACCCTTAATATCACTATCTCCATCCACCCTAAACTGCCCCCTGGATCCCGGGGCAGCAGACCTATTCAGAGGGCCTCTTAGGGAACAAGGCAAGGTGGCAGCAGTGTGGTGCTGTGAACTTGGAAAGCACTGCCCACCCTTGTCCTCTACATATCCTTCACCTGTGCCAGCATCTCAGCCTCTCTGAAGTCCCACTGCCATGAAGAAAGTGGGGCTGAGCCTCCTCCACAGACTCTCTGTTGCTGTTGCACCGGCCTTGGTTGCTGCATGCAGGCTTTGCTCTGTGGCGAGTGGAGGCTACTCTCGAGTTGTGGTGCACGGACTTCTTGTTGCGGTGGCTGCTCTTGTTGTGGAGCACTGACTCTAGGCGCAGGGGGTTCACTAGTTGTGGCTCATGGGCCCTAGAACGCACAGGCTTCAGTAGTGGTGCACGGGTTTAGTTGTTCCGTGGCATGTGAAATCCTCCTGGACCAGGGATTGAACCCGTGTCCCCTGCATTGGTGGGTGGAATCTTATCCACTATACCACCAGGGAAGTCCTTTCCCAAAGACTTTTGACCTCAGAGCCTTTTAAGTGAACTGCCAGGCAGGACACTGGTGTCCTGAGGGCCTCCTGGCACAGTGTGGGATCACTGGGTCAGGTGTGCCTCTGGTCCCTGCCTCCTCTCTGGCCACAAAGGCTGAGGCAGCATGTCTGAGAAAATATTGAGCCATCCCAAACTACGTAAACCCCATTCTCCCTGCCCCTAGAGCTTCCCTTTCCATAAGTAGATGAAAAAAGCATCTGTTGCAGAAAAATAAAATGCCTTATATGGCAGACCAGTTGGCTGCTCTCTTTGTGGGGTGTGTTGGAGCAGGTGTGAGTAAAGCTCCCATTGGTCAGGAGCTCACTGCCTTAGCAGCTCCCTGGCTCTGAGCCTGCTTGTCCTGGACCTTCTGCCTCTAGGCTTTGAGATGCCCCTGCCCCCTGGCTGGTGACAGAGAGGACAAAAATATCCGAACTCCTCAATCCCAAGCTGATCTTGGAGATCAAACCTCTTTCAGTCCCTCTTCCCTCGCCCAGGAGGCTACTGTTTGTTCTGGTGGGGAAATGAAGGCGCCTTGGGTTGCTTGACCCTTGGGCCTCATCTCTGTATCTGTTGCTGAAACCTTGGTGGGAGGTGGGGAATGCCCTTGGTTGGTCATGCCTATTGCTGCCCCTGTGAGCCTCTGTCGTCCCTCCAACAGGATTGCCTTTCCTCCCCATCCTTAAATGTTGCAATCCCACCACATCATCCTCCCAAATCAAGATTAAACACTTCCTTCTTCTAAAGTCTTCCCTTTTTCCTTGTGCTGATCCTCTGAACTATCCTTGTGATCTGGCTTAGGTCATAACTTCTGTGTGTGATTTTCCCCCTCCTATCAGGGTGCAAACTTCTTAGGGGAAGCCAGTCTTACTCTGTTTATTGAGGACCAACCATGTCCCAGGATCTGAAGTATTTTGTACTCTAATCACTCTGGGGAGGGGGAGCATCTTTATCTTCATTTTATTAATGAAAACATTAGGGTTGGGGGCATGAAGAGACTTGTCCAAGGTATTGATATTTCAGAGGTGTCAGGGCCTGAGTTTGAACCTTGATCTAACTGCAAACTTCATGTTATCACTTGAAGCTTCATAGCATCAGTTCTTTTCTCTTTTAAATAAGATTTTGACAAAATTCCATCCCTAGATTTCCAAATTCTATTCCCTTGCAATAAGGGAAATGCAACTCCATCGTCCATTTAAATGTAAGCCGTTTTATTGAAGTTGTAGATGCAGAAGTTAAACAATGACCTGAGTGGATGGAGATGCTGGCAAACTTCCTAGACTGTACAGTTAGACTTTTCATGTTGGATGTTTGTTATGCTAATTAGTACCAATAAAACCAACCTGGTCTGCTGTGATTTTTCTGACCAGAGGAAACTTCCAATCAGAAGCCTTTGTGGCCCTTCATGACACATCTTGACCGATGGAAGGAGAGTACCAGTCATACTCAGGGGAGCCCTCCAGGTCCACCAAGGTTTGCAGAGCTGCCCTCAGCACACAGGGATGTGCTGAAGCATAATGGATCATAGCACTAGCTCTCAGGCCACAGAGTCCTGGTGGGACTTTAACAAACTCCGAGCACCACATTGCCCCTGGTTAAGCAGGCTGTCTGGAGAAGGCTGGGGCATCTGTTTGTGCACAAAACTCTGCAGGATTTGAAGACAGCTGAAGGTGGGCATCACTGGTCCCTGGTGGGAAAGACCCAGGCCATAGGAGGGGCAGTGGAAACACAGAGGGAGGCCCAGCCTGGGGGCCTGTGATGGGCCCAGAAGAGCAGGACAAACTACCTTAGGGAGTGTTCTGGGGAGGACAGGGATCCCAGGGCGGTGGGTGATTTCCTGGCTTCGAGGATACTTTTGAAATTCTAGGACTATTACAGCATCGCTCCATTCTCCATCCAAAGTGGAAAAGAGACTTCAGAAGAGAGAGAGCGACCTTTGCAAACAAGTTTAAGTATCTGCTATTCACCATGCCCTGGTAGTGCAAAGCCTGAGGCATCCATAATGGCAGGTAACAGGTTGCTCTGTGTGATGCCGAGCCTTGTAAGTCCTGTAGACATGAGCCACTCAGTGCTGATGGAGCAAAAAGCCCTTCCAGACTTAGCACACCTGCGAGGCCCTGGCCCCCCCTGCTACCCTGGGGCTGCTGGTGACCTCATTAATCCCCACGCCTGTCCCAGCCCTCCCAGCCCTCCTGATAGCCAGTGGTTCATTGGTCATTTCTGATTCAGTCTCCAGAGAAGTTGTGGCTAGATCACAGGAGGCCAGAACTTGTACCCTCAACTCCTGGGTTTCAAATTCTTCTTCTGTCACTTACAAGCTGTGTTTCCTTGAGTGATTAATCATTCTGAATTCCTGTTTCTTTTTATATAACAGACTTTACAGTGATTCCCAGGTCACAGGGCTTTGGTAAGGAGGAAGATGAGTTAATGCATGGGTAAGCAAAGTTTTTCCTAAAGGATTAGATAGGACCTGTTTATTTTATTTTTTAATTGAAAGATAATTGCTTTACAGAATTTTGTTGTTTTCTGTCAAACCTCAACATGAATCAGCCATAGGTATACATATATCCCCTCCCTTTTGAACCTCCCTCCCATCTCCCACCCCATTCCACCCCTCTAGATTGATACAGAGCCCCTGTTTGATTTTCCCGAGCCATTCAGCAAATTCCTGTTGGCTATCTATTTTACATATGGTAATGTAAGTTAACATGTTACTTTTTCTATACATTTCACCCTCTCCTCCCCTCTCCCCATGTCCATAATTCTATTCTCTATGTCTGTTTCTCCACTGCTGCCCTGTAAATAAATTCTTCAGTACCATTTTTCTAGATTCCATATATATGCATTAGAATACGATATTTATCTTTCTTTTTCTGACTCACTTCACTCTGTATAATAGGTTCTAGGTTCATCTACCTCATCAGAAACTGACTCACATGCATTCTTTTTATGGCTGAGTAAAGGACTGATGTTGAAGCTAAAACTCCAATACTTTGGCCACCTGATGCAAAGAACTGATTCGTTTGAAAAGACCCTAATGCTGGGAAAGATTGAAGGCAGGAGGAGAAGGAGATGACAGAGGATGAGATGGTTGGATGGCATCACCGACTCAATGGACATGAGTTTGAGTAAACTCCAGAAGTTGGTGATGCATAGGGAGGCCTGAGGTGCTGCAGTCCATAGGGTCGCAAAGAGTTAGACACGACTGAGCGACTGAGCTGAACTGAATATTCCATTGTGTATATGTACTACAACTTCTTTATCCATTCATCTGTCTATGGACATCTAGGTTGCTTCCATCTTCTAGCTATTGTAAATAGTGCTGCAATGAACAATGGGATATGTGTGTCTTTTCCAATTTGGTTTAAATAGGACCTATTTTAGGCTTCTCTTTCAGTTCAGTTCAGTTGCTTAGTTGTGTCTGACTCTTTGTGACCCCAAGAATCACAGCGTGCCAGGCCTCCCTGTCCATCACCAACTCCTGGTGTTTACCCAAACTCATGTCCATCGAGTCGGTGTTGCCATCCAGCCATCTCATCCTCTGTTGTTCCCTTCTCCTCCTGCCCCCAATCCCTCCCAGCATCAGTCTTTTCCAATGAGTCAACTCTTCTCATGAGGTGGCCAAAGTATTGGAGTTTCAGCTTTAGCATCAGTCCTTCTATTGAACACCCAGGACTGATCTTCTTTAGGATGGACTGGTTGGATCTCCTTGCAGTCCAAGGGACTCTCAAGAATCTTCTCCAACCCCACAGTTCAAAAACATCAGTTCTTTGGTGCTCAGCTTTCTTCCAACTCTCACATCCATACATGACCACTGGAAAAACCATAGCCTTGACTAGACGGACCTTTGTTGGCAAAGTAATGTCTCTGCTTTTTAATATGCTTTCTAGGTTGGTCATAACTTTCCTTCCAAGGAGTAAGCGTATTTTAATTTCATGGCTGCAATCACCATCTGCAGTGATTTTGGGCCCCCCCCCAAAAAATGTCTGACACTGTTTCCACTGTTTCCCCCTCTATTTCCCATGAAGTGACGGGATTAGATGCCATGATCTTCGTTTTCTGAATGTTGAGCTTTAAGCCAACTTTTTCACTCTCCTGTTTCACTTTCATCAAGAGGCTTTTTAGTTCCTCTTCACTTTCTGCCATAAGGGTGGTGTCATCTGCATATTTGAGGTTATTGATATTTCTCCCGGCAATCTTGATTCCAGCTTGTGCTTCTTCCAGCTCAGCATTTCTCATGATGTACTCTGCATATAAGTTAAATAAGCAGGGTGACAATACACAGCCTTGACGTACTCCTTTTCCTATTTGAAACCAGTCTGTTGTTCCATGTCCAGTTCTAACTGTTGCTTCCTGACCTGCATATAGGTTTCTCGAGAGGCAGGTCAGGTGGTCTGGTATTCCCATCTCTTTCAGAATTTTCCACAGTTTATTGTGATCCACACAGCCAAAGGCTTTGGCATAGTCAATGAAACAGATTGACTATGCCGTCTTTTTAGTTGTAGCAATAAAGCAGTCATAGGTGATACATAAATAAATGGGTGTGGATGTTCCAATAAAATGTTACTTACATAAACAGGTGGTGGAGTAGTGGGGTTGTGTGGATTTAGGCCTTTGGTAACCCCTGAATTAATGCATGTAAAACAGTACAGGGCCTGACACAAGGCAACCCATGAACAGTGATGGTTGTTAGTATTATCATTATTCCTATTACTAGTCATATTCAGGGAGAGCTGAGCAAAGTCCCCAGGTTCTAGCTGGAAGGTGTGCATGCGGGGAGTAGGGATCCAGGAGATACTGATGGGTGGTACTAAGTGAGACCATCCCACAACCATCATGTGACATTTCAGAGTTCTCTGATGTTCTCAGACAGCTGCAATGATAGAAGTAGTGTTAGCACAGGGCAAAGCAGGGTAAACGTATGTAGGGTAAACGTGTGTGTGTGTGTGTGTGTGTGTGTGTGTGTGTGGTGGGGAGGCAGGAGGGGAACCAGACGGATCTTTGTGCAGTCATCGAGGAACTCCCTGTCGCTGTTTGTCACTTAGATTCTCTACCTGTAACCAACAGAAAAGCCCATCACCTTTGTTGTTGTTCAGTCACCAAGTCCTGTCCAACCTTTATGACCCCATGGGCTGTAGCACGCCAGGCTTCTCTGTCCCTCACAATCTCCTGAAGTTTGCCCAAGTTCATATCCAATGAATTGGTGATGCCATCCAACCATCACATTCTCTGTCATCCTCTTCTCCTTCTGCCCATCACCATAGCAGGGCCCTAATTGGAAACACTGCCCTGAGACAATTGTCTCCTGGGTTAGAACATGTCTGGGACCCTCTGCAGCCTCTCAAAGACACCTAGGGCTGGGGAGAGCATGGGACCACCTCTGTAACTGGCCCATGTTGTAACTCCTTCTGATCCCTCTTCTCCAAGTTCTAGAATATTCTCTAGAGCCTTTTTTCATTGGCTTTCAGACGCACTGTCTCTGTTTCATACTAGAACCCAAGGCTGGGGGATCCCATGCACAGGAGCGTAGGACATCTCGACAGGATGCCTGCATGATGGTGTCTTAGGGGAGAATTGAGAGGCTGCTGCCTCAGGTACGTGTCAGGGATCCTTCCCTGGGGATCACACTCAGCTTCTACACAGAAGACCCTGGCAGAGGAAAAACAGACTTTTCTAACAGCCCCATATACTGATCTGTCTAGATAAAGCCTTGGGAAAGAACATTATTATCCAACAGCGATGCTGGAACATTGCCCAGATATCAATTTCTGGATGAGTCACCACTGATTCTGCAAGAATGGGCCAGACAGATTCTGAAAGGTCCCAGAGCTCTTGGCTCATTTGCAGCCCGGGTCCAAATGTCTTCACTTTGCAGGGGAGACTGAGGGTCATGCCGGGGTATGTCTGGCTTCCCATCCCATAGGCGGGTGATGAACCTTCCAGGCCCAGGACCAGAAGGCCCCCATCTAGTCCTGCACCTCAGAGTCACACCTGGTTGGGGGGCCGTGCCTCTTATCCACGCTAGTGGGGTCTGTCCTTGCTGCTCACATCTGGGCACTCAGCCCCTGGACCAGGCCTTGGTCCCTAGTGGCTGCGGGTGCGTAATTGCTGACCGTGAAGGCACGTTCCCCACTCTCTGCTACCAGTGGGGCCTCCTTGGAGAAATTTAAGCTCTTGTGGCCTCTGTCAATTGGGATTACAAAGTAACTGAAGGAGGAAGGGGCAGAACATTTGAAAATAACCCCTCGCGTCTGTCCAGGGAAGCTGTCTCAAGCTGGGTTCTCCCGGAAGCAGGTTTTGATCACAGGTGTTTGGTCTTGTGGGTGATCAGGGAAGCACCTCCTGTGGGATCCCCAGATGGCTCTAGTGGCAAAGAACCCACCTGCCAATGCAGGAGACATAGGAGCTGGGTTCAATCCCTGGGTCCAGAAGATCCCTTGGAGGAGGACATGGCAACCCACTCCGGTATTCTTGCCTGGAGAATCCCATGGACAGAGGAGCCTGGCGGGCTACAGTCTATAGGATTGCAAAGAGTCGGACATGACTGAAGCAACTTAGCACGCAGGGAAGCACCAACAAGGGGCCAATAGAGAGTGTGACTGAGCAAGCTCTGGGTATGGAGGCACAACCCAAGGGGGCCTCTGGGAGACTTAGTCATGCCACCTTAAGGTGTGGAGCCAGAGTGTGGACCACCCTCCCACCTCCTTGCTCGCATGCCTCACAGGTGTCGGCCCCCCCCACAGGCTGCTACACAGAAGTGCCAGTGAAGGCTGGCCCGCGAAGATGACTGCTGCTCCCTTCCTCCTTTTGATGAGTTAGGAAACTGAGGCTCAAAGCAATTAAGGGACTTTCTGATAAGCAGGCAAGCTGAGTTTCAAGTCCATACTTCTCTGGCTGCAGAGTTCTGCTCTCTCTGCCATACTTGTGGGTTCCAGCACTTTCCTCGAGTGAAACATGGGATGAGAGGGCCCCCCCAGCAGAATCTTCCCTGCCTTCTTTTAGGCCTTCACTGCCCTGGTGAATTTCCCTTATAGCATCCTTCCTCCTCCTTCTGTTCAGGGCAGTTCACTTTGCCTCATTATTATTTCATTGGGCTGAGCTTTAGTGAAACACAGCCCTTAATTTGTTTATTTAACATTCCTGGTCTGCAATTGCTGATAGAGTAAAACTAATTAATTAATTGTAGCCTGCCACGGTTCCTGCCAGATCACAATGGTATTCCAGACACTGATGGGAGCTCAGGCAGAGGGGGGTGGTGACAGATGGGTCAGGGAGCCCTGGCCTGAGGGCAAGGCAGGGAAGGGACAGGCTGGCTTCTCTCAGTCCTGCCTTTGTTTGCCAGGTTCTCAGGCCACTCAGGCCTGGTTGAGGCAAGAAGCTGGTCTTCTCCCTAGCCACTGGGGATCCAGACCCACCATGTTTCTTTGCGCAGCACCTTTGGCTGTATTGTGGGCACCTAAGACTCGCTTTGGTGTCATTGTCTTTCTGCCAGATCGACCCAGAAGTCCCAGAGAAAGGGTGGCCTACATGGAGCTTACCTGAAGTGGTCTTTGTTCTAGCGGGCTTGGCTGGGGTGGCTGGGAACTCCGGGGAGCCCCAGCCCCTCGTGGCCAGCCAGTCTTCTCAAGTCCAGTGCCCCACGGCTAGAACTCAGNATCGACCCAGAAGTCCCAGAGAAAGGGTGGCCTACATGGAGCTTACCTGAAGTGGTCTTTGTTCTAGCGGGCTTGGCTGGGGTGGCTGGGAACTCCGGGGAGCCCCAGCCCCTCGTGGCCAGCCAGTCTTCTCAAGTCCAGTGCCCCACGGCTAGAACTCAGGTGCTTTCTTCCTGTTTGAGATCAAGGCTCTGCCGTCCTCTGGGAACTGGGTCTGGAAGGATGATGGCCTTTCTCTCATCCTACCGTCATGTGCTGACCCAAGAGCCTGGCCCTCAGGATTCAAGTTTTGCCCATCAGGTTGTCCTCCAGTGAGCTCTTCTTGGATCACTGTGACACTGACCAGTTGTCATTCATTTCTAAATTTGTGTTTATTAAGATGCCTGTTATGTGCCAGACTCTGTCCTAGGCCCTAGGGCACAGATGTGGCCCTTGTCTTCAGGGGGCTTCCTCTCTTCCATCCAGGAAACTCTGCTTTGTTTTGGCTCCTTCTGCGCCCTTCCTCCATTGCCCACCAGCCCTAGTGGATCTTTTCTCTCATGTGTGTTTAATGTACTCCCTGTGTGCTGGATTTAACTTCCTTGGTGGCTCCGATAGTTAAGAATCTGTCTGCAGTGCAGGAGACCTGGGTTCAATTACTGGGTCTGGAAGATCTCCTGGAGAAGGGCATGACAACCCCCTCCAGTATTCTTGCCTGGAGAATTCCATGGACAGAGGAGCCTGTCTGGCTATATAGTCCATGGGGTCGCAAAGAGTCAGACATGGCTGAAGCAGCTAGCACGACACTATATGCTGGATGCTACCTCCTTTGATTTCCACCATAAGGCTACAAGCAAGAGTTACTATTTAACTTGATGGGAGATGAGGACTCTAGGAGATGATTTGACCTGTGTCGATCCACAAGGTGCCAGGGATAGTGCTTTTAACCTGGGAATCACACCTGAAGTTCAGAGCCCCATCTATTCGTCTGGGGCCGCTGAGCCCCAGCCATCCCTGCTCTGTTAGTTTTGGCTGTATTTGAAATGGCCGTGAACAAGTGTGCTGTGCTGGGGCATTTCTCCCAGGCTTTGGAGAAGTGGGAGCTCTTGTTGTGAAGTTGTATTTGTAGTACTTTAGTCGCTAAGTCCTGTCTGACTCCTTTGTGACCCCATGGACTCTAGCCTGCCACGCTCCTCTGTCCATGGGAATTCCCTGGCAAGAACACTGGAGTGGGTTGCCATTTCCTCCTCTAGGGGATCTTACCAACCCAGGGATCAAGCCCACATCTCCTGCATCAGCAGGTGGGTTCTTTACCACTGAGCCACCAGGGAAGCCCAAAGTTGTACTGAGTGATCCTGTAATCACCTTTGCCTTGGGAAGGAGGAAAATGGCATAAGACAGTTTTCCAGTGTTGAATTCCTCCTTGGACCTGGCCCCAGCTACTTAGCATGTCCCATCTGGTCAGGACATACAGGCCAGTTTCAGGTTAAAGGCCAACCTTCCAGGGCCTTTAGCTTGTCCCAGTAGCCTGGGCTATATGGACACAGTGCTCATAACTTTATCTTAAATGCTTGTTGCAGCTCTATAATAAATACCTGTTGAAGAGTGAACCAAAATGAATGAATAAACTATTCAAATTTTGACCTTGTCTTCAGCTACCTGGGGGGCCTTGGGGCAAGTCACTTCACTTACCCGAGTCTGAGATTTGTCAGCTATAAAATGGAATTTATAATACAGAGGGTTGTTAGGGAGATGAAATGAGATAGTGTGGAAATATCCAGCTCAGTTTCTGGTATACAGTAGGTGCCAAGTACGGCATTCCAAAGTCAGATTCAGACAGGGATGGACAATGTGTTTCAGACTGGTTTTGTGCTCATCAGTCCCAGGACATCGTTTCCTCTTTATCTAATCCTCCTGGAACTGGAAAAATGCAGCTGAAAGCCATTGTTCTCACCACCCCAGCAACTCTGGAAACACATGCCTTGTTTATTCTGAGGCTCCTCATCTGCGAAATGGGCACAATGACTCTCGTGCAGGGAGCTGCAAAGACAGCAGGCGAGGCCTCGCCCACCCCGAGGACCCTGGAAAGAATGTGTGAGGCGTTATTTCCAGTGAGCTGGGCAGAAAGATGGCAGTTAGGAAGGATTAATTGTAATTACCTATTTATCTCTGAGATCTGACCTAGGAGTGTTTCTGTTCAAACAGTGGTGCTGAGCGGTGCTCAGCTAGGCATAAAACCTCCATCTGCTCCTTGGTTCGGGTGGGGGAGGGCATCCGTCTCCCAGCCTCACAGGCCTGCTGTGCTTTGTTGTCACCTTGAGTTGATCACTTTGCAGAAATACCAGTGGTGGCTGGAGGACCAGCTTGTTTGTCTTTCACTTTTTGGGTGGGGAGCAGAGAGACATTTCTTACAAAGCATTCGTGGACAGAGACTTGAGAAGGGACATAGTGGCTTCTAAGGAAATGTTAGGGTTTGCTTAAATCACTGAAGTATTAGAGAAAAGGTAAGTGATTTGCTCTGAGGCTGCTGTGCTAAGGTGAAAAATTAGAAGGAAAATATCTGTTGACGAGGTTCAGTTCAAAGCATCCAGTTGTCTTTTAAGCCACAAAGATTTAGAGATGGTGGTGGGAAGGATGTTATGGCAGGTGCAGAGGTAGGTGGCGATGGTGAGCTAAAAGCAATTAAAGTAAAAGTGTCTTTATGAGTCCAAGGTCAGGTGAGAGAAACTCATCATGGACGTTAACAAATACACCAGTCATCATGGAACGACTGACCTGGACAAAGTGAGGGCAGGAAGCCAAGATGGGCTTCTTAGGTGGGGTGGTGGGAGGTTGCTTCCTGGAGGCAGCATGAGTCTTCTGTTTTTTGGCTGTGCTGGTTCTTAGTTGTGGCACGTGGGATCTAGTTCCCTGACCAGGGATCAAAACTGGGCGCCCTGCATTGGGAGTGTGTAGTGTTAGCCACTGGACCACCAGGGAAGTCCCAGCATGGGTCTTAATAGAGGGAAAGATATAAGGACATATTAAGCATATAAGGACAAGAAGTGGTCATTTGGGCCTAAAAAGCCTTGGATCAGAGGCCCTGAGAAGGGTCTGACTATGGGACTGGTGGGTGCAAGTCAGACTTGCTTAGGGATAGGCTGGGTGGAAGACTCAGATCCCAGGTTCCACTTTATGAGCTGGTAGCCAGGCCCCTTGCCTGGGTGACCTTTGTCTCAGGGCCTCACTGTACTAGTTAAGTTTCATGATTAATTAAAGTAAGAGTATAAAAAGAAATGTGAATTGGGCCAGCCAGGAGTGTTGTTTGTTTTACCTGAGGTCCTCACTCTGGTCCTTGGACCTTCTTTTGTTCCATTTTCGCGGGCTTTTCCCTTCCTTGTCTTGTAGCCACCGCCATTTTGGACTCCTTTTCCCTGTTCTACCTACCTAACATTCCCCCCTCAAGAGATGGGAGGCCCAATTCTTTGGGAATAGGGGTGTTGAGGTCTTTCTGCCCAGGGAGAAATAAACATAAATAGAGGAGCCAGAGCCAGCTCTCTCTCTCTCTCCCGCGCACTGAGGCGCTCTTCTCCTCGTGTCTTTAGATCGACGTGCCCTCACGCCTCAAAAACGGATTTTCCTGCTATCTTCTAAATAAAATAGAGCTGTAACACTGAAAAAAAAAAAAGAAATGTGAAGAGATTGATTTTGGTTGAACAAACGCAACTTCTCCTCCTTATTCTTCTAATTTCCTGAAAATCAATCCTGTATGCACAGTGACCACTGGAAAGAAGACAAGGAAAGCCTGTGACCCATAGATGGCCACTGGGTGTGACTGGCCAGTGTTACCCTCATCCTTCCCCTAGACAGCTGATGGGGAGTCTGCATCAGAAGGCGGCAGCCTGAGACTCTGTGACCAGTTCTGTGCACCCCCACAGCCACACCAGGAAAATGAACCAAATGGGTGTCCTCTGCCTGTTATCCTTCAGCTGAGATCTGACCTCCCACCTTGGAGGTAGGTACACGCTGCAGCTGCTTCTATGGCAAAATATTCCTCCAAACAGTGAGGAGAACTTCTGTAGAGCCTACTGTGGTAGGCAGAGTAATGGTCCCCAAAGAGGCCCATATCCCAGTCCTTGGACACTGTAAATATACTAACTCACATGGCAAGGGGAGTCAATTAAAGTTGCAGATGAAATTAATGTTGCTAGTCAGATGTCCTAAAAATGGGGAGATTATCTTGGATTATCTGGGTGGACCCAGTGTATAATCACAAAGCCCTTGAAAGTGGAAGGCAGAACGGAGATGGCAGTGTAGCAGCCCAATACGAAGTTGGCCCCATATCAAAAGCCCTTCAAAAGCTGGCTTTGAAGATGGAGGATGGGACCATGAGCCGAGGAGTGCAGGCAGCCCCTAGATGCTGGAAATGGCAAGGGTACAGTTTCTCCCTGGAGCCTCCAGAAAGGGACACAGCCCTGCCAGTGCCTTGATTTTCACCCCAAGAAACCTGGTTCAGACTAAAATCTATAGGACTGTAAAATGATAAATTTGTCTTGTATGAAGCTACCAAATTTGTGGAATTTGTTACACCAGTTATAGAAAATTGCACCTACCCTCCACCTCTAATTCTCTTTCCTGAATTCCCAAAGACACTTGTCATTCATGCGTTCACTCATTCATTCACTCACTCACTTGTTCCTACATATAACTCACGTATTCCTATACTTTAGTTTCCTGTTTTGTAAATAGAAGTTAATAGAAAATATTTCATGGAATCTTTTTGAGGATTAAACAAAACAGGTAAAGGGCTTAGCACGTTGACAGACTTGGTGCAAGCTCTCATAATGTTAACTGTCTCTATTATTTTTTTTTTTTTTTCTTGTTGCTCAGTCAGAAAACATTTCTTGGGCACCAGGCTTATCCAAGCTCTTCCTGAGCTCAGGCTGGTGCTTTCTGGATGGAAGAACAGGTTGGACGAGGGTCAAAGAGGGTTTTCCCCGAAGCCTCTCTCAGTAACTGTTTCACTGGTCATCTCTACCTACAAGGCAGGCTGCTAGATTTAGTCCTGCCAGCAATGGCAACCCACTCCAGTACTCTTGCCCGGCAAATCCCATGGACAGAGGAACCTGGTGGGCTGCAGACCATGGGGTCGCTGAGAGTCAGACATGACTGAGCGACTTCCCTTTCACTTTTCACTTTCATGCATTGGAGAAGGAAATGGCAACCCACTCCAGTGTTCTTGCCTGGAGAGTCCCAGGGACGGTGAAGCCAGGTGGGCTGCTGTCTATGGGGTCGCGCAGAGTCGGACACAACTGGAGCGACTTAGCAAATTAGGCTCATGGCTGCTCTTGAACAAAACCAGAGTTCTCTTACTAGGGAGACAGGGAGATTGGATTTTAGTAGGAAATTACCCACATTTGGTAAGGCTTGGGAAATAAAGGGAGTTAGAATAGGCAATACTTATTTGAACCATTAGGTTCCAAGGCCTTCCAAGGTGGCGCTAGTGGTAAAACAAACAAACAAACAATCCCAGCTGCCAGTGCAGGACATGTAGGAGATGCTGGCTTGATCTCTGTGGCAGGAGGATCCCCTGAAGGAGGGCATGGCAACCCACTCCAGTTTTCTTGCCTGGAGAATCTATGGACATAGAATCCTGGCAGGCCACAGTCCATGGGGTCTCAGAGTCAGACACGCCTGAAGTGACTTAGCATGCATGCATTAGGCACCATATCTTCTATATGTCTCCTTCCACTTAACCTTGAAACTGCAAAGTTAGTAATCTCATTCCTGTTCCAATGCGATGAAACAGAGACACAGCATCACACAGTGATAGGTAGGGCAGAATGGAACCCCTGGACTCCAAGAACACTGGACTCCCAAGTCCATGCCCATCTTTCTACCACTACCTCATCTTCCAGGTGGTAGACAAACCTAGCAGACTGAAATCCCCATGTCTTCCTGCTCTTTTACTCTCTGGCTTGACTGTAAAATGAGGTGCTTTTTCCCTGCAGGACACAGGCTTTTTTCCTCAGTTCTTTCCAGCACCTCTCCTTCAGTGTCAGGGGAACATGCACTCAGCACCCACACGACCCTTATCCCTGGGGGAGTGCAGCTAACAGGGAGCATCCCACGCAGAGCCAATGCGAACACAGCCATCACCACTGAACAGCGCTTCCGAAAGAAAAGCTGTCTCTATCTCTGGCTCTTGAGAAACCACATGTCCTGTTAACATTTCCTTTGCAGCTTCTCTGGGCTGCAGAGGGCTGTGTCCAGCACTGCCTGGCACGTACCGAGTTCCTCCTCTTGCCGAGGTGTTTCTTGCATCATTGAAGCTCATTTAGCCTTTCTGTTCATACTTCAAGACAACATTTTGCTTCCTGGGCACCACAGAAGGGCTGAGCCCATCTCTTGTGAGCCAGTCACATGGAAAAGCCCTTCAAGACACAGGCAAGGGGTCCTCATGGAGGGTCCATCTGCCTGAGCCAAGGTCTGCCATCAGTTGCCCTAACTGAAATTGAGGCACGTTAATAATGACAGGGCGTCCCAGCTGGCGCTAGTGGTAAGGAACCTGCCTGCCAATTCAGGAGATGTAAGAGATACGGGTTTGATCCCTGGGTCAGGAAGATCCCCTGGGGGAGGGCACAGCAATCCACTCCAGTGTCCTTGCCTGGAGAATCCCATGGATAGAACAGCCTACTGGGCTACAGTCCATAGGGTCGCACAGAGTTGGACATGACAGAAGCGACTTCGCATGCACACACGCAATAATAAGACAGTTGGCCAGCAAATAAAAGGGAGCCTTTAGCTAACATTTGGAAATAATTCTTCAAGTAAAAATCGGATGAGTGATCAGGCCCAGTAGCTGAGGTGAAATCTCTTAGATGAAAGCAGTTGTGCTTTTAGATGCCCGAGGGTGACTGATGGTAGAGGAAAGCCCTCGTGCATCTCTGGGATCACGTGTGTCTCTGGGAGGTGTGGGCAGGGGTCTCACAGTGTCCTTTCCTAACCCACTGTGGGGAGGGCCTCTGGGGCTGAGCCGTGAGCACTCGAACCGCAGGACTGGAGACACACCTGTGCCTTTCCAACTCCAGCACTGTCATCCAAACAGCATGTTTTCCTGGCGTGGGCTTGAGAAATCTCGCTCCTAAGTTAGACTGGCAGCCTGAATTATCAGCCGTCATTCCTAGCCACAGGATGGCTGTGATGAGTAGACAAGGCAGGATGTGTGTGCTGCAGACGTGCAAATCGCCTTCACATACCTAAACCTTCCTCACTTACTTTGTCAATATTTCCTCCAGGAAAACAGTTGGGGTTTCTCTGCATGTTTATTTTTCATGCACCTGAAATAGAATCCAAAAAAGAGAACAGGCAAAATAAAGTTGACTTGATAAAGTACTTACTATGAGTGCGGGTTTGCTCTAAGGGCTTTATAATAATTATATTGTTTCCTTATGGCGGTACTCTTATATCAAGTCCACAGATTGAAAACGAAGGCTTATAGAGATTATCCTGCCCAAGAACAGTCAGCTAGTGAGTCCAGAGCCAGGATTCAATGCAGATTGGTTTAACTATGAAGGAATTCTTTGCCATTCACACTATATAAATTAGAAACCTCCAATAATCTACATGTTTACCCTCAAGTCTTAGGTAGTGGATGTTTCTTCTTATTTCCTGGAGGCAATACAAAATGCTACTGTACCTTTGAAGCCTTCAGATAAACATTAAATTGTATCTGATTAAAACTTTGATCAAAAATCCTGTTGCCATATCCCCACATTGAAAACTAGAATTCCATGCATGAGAGATCTGGTCCCTTCCTATTAACCAGAACATTCAGCTCACCAGAGCATTAGGGTCCTGAGCATTCCAGGTAAAAGAGTTTTCTCTATAAAAAAAATAATGATATATACATTTTGGAGAAGAACTCACAGACTGTGTTTTGAGAAATACTTGGGAGTTAGTGGTGGCTGTTGGAGAAGGCAATGGCACTCCACTCCACTACTCTTGCCTGGAAAATCCCATGGACAGAGGAGCCTGGTGGGCTGCAGTCCATAGGGTCGCTAAGAGTCGGACACGACTGAGCAACTTCACTTTCACTTTTCACTTTCATGCATTGGAGAAGGAAATGGCAACCCACTCCAGTGTTCTTACCGGGAGAATCCCAGGGATGGTGGGAGCCTGGTGGGCTGCCACCTATGGGGTCGCACAGAGTCGGACACGACTGAAGCGACTTAGCAGCAGCAGCAGTGGTGGCTGTATCTAATGATGGAGGGTCTCCAGACTGTTCTCTCCTTTCTCCTCAGTTTCCATGTCCTCTCTGGGAAGGTGGGAGGGGAATAGAGGAGGAAAATTATTCATGCTTCATTTTTGCCTTTTATGTGTCTGCTCGCTTCATGGGTGGGAGGGGAGATGGTACAGAATCCACAAATCACAGTGGCAGTGGAGTGCGCTCTAATCCACTGGCAGCTTCCTCTTTTACACCGGGCTTCCCATCTGATAAAGAAGAGGCTTGAGTTAGTCTGCTCTCAAGTCAAAAAGACCTTCTGTGGGTTGTCTCTGTTGTTTCCTCTGCACTTCCCTCTCTCCTCAGGAAGGGACAGTGTAAAGGGATCACATGTCTATGTATCATTTCATCTCAACACAGGTCCTCCAGGCTAGGGTTTCAGCTAACTTATAGACAAGGAAATTGAGGCTCTGGGCATTTAAATGGCTCATCAAAAGTCATGTAGCAGTGGGAGAAGAAGAGGGTGGGATGATTTGAGAGAGTAACATTGAAACACACACACACATATATATAACCATATGTAAAATAGATAGCCAGTGGGAGTTTGTGTGATGCAGGGAACCCAAAGCTGGTGCTCTGTGACTGCCTAGAGGGATGGGGTGGGGAGGAGGGAGGGAGGGGAGTTCAGGAGGGAGGGGCCACAGGTATGCCTATCGCTAATTCACGTCGATGTATGGCAGAGGCCATCATGATACTGTAAAGTAATTATCCTCCGATTAAATAAATATTTTTAAAAAGTCATGTGAACAGTAAGTGGTGGAGCTAAGCATTATGTCTAGGCATTTCATACCCTGGTAGGAGTTGGGGTCTTGTAAGAGGCTACAATTTCCAGCAGGGAACACCAGTGCAGAAACTCTGCCCGGGAAGAAACTCTGCCCGACCTGGGGGTGGGGTGTCCAATGGTATATCCTGGCTTTGTCCACAACCCCTATGTCCTGCATCTTCAAGAGAAGCAATTTGTTGCCTATAAAACTCAGAATAAAGTTTTAGTTATTAAAAAAATGTATTTCACTCAAATGTTATAAATAAGGCAAAGGGGATTGAATGATTGAATGTTAAAAAATAAGCCCCTTAGAAATAAATGAACATTTCATATTGTGCTTCATTTTGGTTTCGTGAGCTCCAAAATAGCACTTCAAGTGATTAATGTTTTCTTTATTAACCATAACTAAACCCAAGTAAAACCTCGCTCTTTTCTCTCACAAGTTTCTCAGACTGAGGTTAGTTCACTTTTTAAGAGTAACCCTTTAAAAGCCGCTGTAGGCAGTTCAGACTGGTAGAGAGAGTATGCCCTTTGTGTCAGGCAGACTTGGGCTCCTATCTTGGTGCTGTGACTTCCTAGCTGCATGGTTCTGGAAGAATGAGCCTTCACTTCACATTATAATATGGAAATTTTAATGTGAGCCTCACAGAATTATGGCAGTCTGTTACCTTGGTGGCCCCCAATGAGCCAGGTCTCCTGGCAGCCATGAGATTTGAATCTAGGCTGTGTTTATGACTTGTTTTAACCAACAGAATGTGGTAGAACTTCCAAGAATATTTTAGGTTTTCTAAAGTTGTGATTCTCAAAAGGAGCCTTTTTTTGCCCCTCATGGGACATTTGGCAATGTCTAGAGACATTTGTGTGTGTGTGTGTGTGTGTGTGTGTGTGTGTGTGTGTGTGTGTGTACCAGTTGGAAAAGTGCTGCTGGCATCTGGTGAGCAGAGACCAGGGAGGATGTGAAACATTCTGCAGCGCACAGGATGAGAGTCTGCCACCCCGCTATGGACTACAGCCCACCAGGCTCCTCTGTCCATAGGATTTTCTGGCAAGAATACTGGAGTGGGTTGCCACGCCCTCCTCCAAAGGATCTTTCTGACTCAGGGATCAAACCTGCATCTCTTAGGTCTCCTGCACTGGCAGGCAAGTTCTTTATCGCTAACACCACCTGGGAAGCCCAACAAAGAATGATCCAGCCCCAACTGTCAATAGTGCCAAGGTTGAGAAACCCCATTTTCCCATAAAGGCTTACACTGGGAACTGGCCCTCAGTCTCCATGTAAGAAAACCCATTCAGTTCAGTTCAGTTCAGTCGCTCAGTCGTGTCCGACTCTTTGCGACCCCATGAATTGCAGCACGCCAGGCCTCCCTGTTCATTACCATCTCCCGGAGTTCACTCAGACTCACGTCCATCGAGTCCGTGATGCCATCCAGCCATCTCATCCTCGGTCGTCCCCTTCTCCTCCTGCCCCCAATCCCTCCCAGCATCAGAGTCTTTTCCAATGAGTCAACTCTTCGCATGAGGCCAAAGTACTGGAGTTTCAGCTTTAGCATCATTCCTTCCAAAGAAATCCCAGGGTTGATCTCCTTCAGAATGGACTGGTTGGATCTCCTTGCAGTCCAAGGGACTCTCAAGAGTCTTCTCCAACACCACAGTTCAAAAGCATCAATTCTTTGGCGCTCAGCCTTCTTCACAGTCCAACTCTCACATCCATACATGACCACAGGAAAAACCATAGTCTTAACTAGACGGACCTTAGTCGGCAAAGTAATGTCTCTGCTTTTGAAAATACTATCTGGTTGGTCATAACTTTTCTTCCAAGGAGTAAGCGTCTTCTAATTTCATGGCTGCAGTCACCATCTGCAGTGATTTTGGAGCCCACAAAAATAAAGTCTGACACTGTTTCCACTGTTTCCCCATCTATTACCTTGTTGGAAAAACCAGACAAATATGCTCCCTGGAATTGTTGAGGCCACAGTGAGAAGAAGAAGCCCTCAGACTCCCTGGAGAGAGGGAGAGAAGCCTGGCCATCTCATCATCCAGCTGAGCTCAGCCCATCACAGCTTCCTTAGCAGCAGAATATAGCCAGTGAGAGATCACCAGCAAGACCGGCAGAAGAACTTCCCAGCTGAGCCCAGCCCCATTGGCAGAATCATGAGCAAAATGGAAATGTTTTGTTTGTTTCAGGCTAAGTTTTGGGATGGTTTAGATCCATGGATAACTAAAGTGATAGCATATATGAAAGGAAACTAGAGTGTCTCAACCAATATAGGAGTCCTTCAGCAGGGGATGCTGTGATGTATCAGCCAGAGTCCCTTTTCAGGACTCAATATGCATCCCTCCAGCTGCTAACAGTATTGATGGCTAACAGTTCACAGTTGAGGGCTTCTGTGGGATTTGCCTTCTATTGAAAACAGTCGCTTCATCCAAGCTCAGAATGCCTTCCCTGGGATAGCCCACATCAGATGACTGGCCCATGTGCAGGGAGAAAGTCCTGGAACCCTTGCCTTCAAGTAGGTCGACAATGAAGGGTCATTTCACCAGTAGTGCTCCCTGGGACCACTGCTGAGACTGCAGTTACTCTGCCCCTCCCTCAGCTGGCCCCAGCTTCTGTCACCTCTTCCAGGTCTTAATCTTGAGGAAACCCCTCCCAAGAATCTCCTGTATGCAGATCTTGATCTCAGAGTCTCTTTCCCAGAAAGCTGACTTGGATTATCTTTCTTCTTCCTGTCTTCCTCCCATCTGGATATTTTTGCCCTAAGACCTCCAGGACACAAGATAATTTGGCTAAGAGCACATCCCGGGGTGCTGAACCAAACCACAGTCCTTGTTCCATCACTGGCTTTGGGGGTCTCTGTTAAGTTTCAGTTGCCTTGACAAGGAAGAAGCAAAAAGCCATGCCCTGAACATGACAAGGGATTCAAAAGTTTAACTCTGGGAAACTTATAAATAGCAAAGAAACACAGGGAAACATATTAATCTTCACCAGAAACGCAAGAAGTGCAAATTAAATCCACCTTGAGATACCATTTTACACTGACTAAATTAGCAGAACAAAGTAAAAATAAATTCAAATACACATTGCTGGTGACATTGTGGTGAATATTGGGTCCTCTTAATCTGCCGGTTTAAATATAAATTGCTCAGCACTAGAAAGCAATATGGCAGTGCACAGTGGAAGCTGTAAATATGCAGTTGCCCTCTGGCCCATTAATAAGAATGCATCTGAATAAATTTGTTTAAGAGCGGTTTGGGGATTTAAATTCTTATCTCTTAAATTTCACCAGGCTGAAAAACAAATGTAGTGTAAATAAATATGTACTGGATAACAAGAAGCTAGAACATAGAATTGGAAGATTGGGAGATCTGTATTATATAAGAGAAAAAAGAGCAGTGTTGAACATGTGGTATTGTTTCTTGGAGCATAGTCTTTTGACCACCATTATCCAGATGGCCTGGGGTGTTGTTAACAGGTGCAACTCTGAGCCTGACCCCAAATCTCATGTAACACAGTTTATGTGAGTTGGGCCTGGGGACCTGCATTTTAAGTGAATTACCCAGGTGTCCATATGCCTCCCACATATACCAGTTCTAGACTGAAGCAATCCGTTTATGCCTTCTTTTGGAGGGGTAGAATTGGGAGGGACATTATCTTTTTCAAATTTTCTGTGGTTATTTTGTTATGTTTTTATAATTGTTAAGAGGAAAAAAAATGTAATTTTCCTTGTGCACTCTGGAGAAAAGTCATTTTAATTATAGGTGTCTTAATAGTTCCTCATTAAGGGGCATAGCTTAACCTCATCCACAGGGGTAGGTTAAATATCAAGAGAGGAAAGTCTTGCACTGAAGAAAAGGAGCATTGCTTATCATTATTCATCTTCCTGGTAATAGATATTTATGATATATTTAAGAATCTTCCATTATTCACCACTCCCAAGTCCCCTTGGGTTCTGTGTCAAGCACACTGTTAGCTCCCAGCTTGGGAGGTTGGGATGGTTTCGGTGTGGTTGAAGCCGTATCACTGGGCTTAGGGAGAGCTGTTCTGAAGGTTGAGGCAGATATATTAAATCCCAAAGCTTAACAATTTTGTACTCTTCCATTTGGAGAGGGGCAGAACACCCACGAGACAAGCATACCGCAGGCATGGAATTAGGAACACAGGCAGACACATCAGATTTAAACCATGTCACTCCCTCCTTTCCTTGTGGAGTCATTAGCACACCGAGATAAAACCAATGTATATTTCTGTCTCAAGACCTTGTTCCAGTGACTGTGCTTTTAATATTTATTTGTTTCTTTGCTGGTGCTAGGTCTCATTGTGGCATGTGGGATGTTTAGTTGCAGCTTGCAGACTCTTAGTTTTGTCACATGGGGTCTAGACTTCTGACGAGGGATGAACCAAGGCTCCCTATCTTGGGAGTTTGGACTCTTAGCCAGTGGACCGCCAGAGAAGTCCCTCAACGACTATTCAACTCTGTTAGCCTAGCAAACGTTCTGTTCTAAAATTTTAGAAAAATATGTCTGGCTTTGTCAGAAGCATTTTTTTTTTAAGTTGGTGGTTCTGCATGTGAAATGATGTTAAATTTATTTCATGTTATTCTGGTCTGGGCTTCCTTGATAGCTCAGTTGGTAAAGAATTCGCCTGCAGTGCAGGAGACCTGGGTTCGATCCTTGGATAGGGAAGATCCCCCTGAGAAGAAAATGGCAAACCCCTCGAGTATCCTTGCCTGGAAAATCCCATGGACAGAGGAGCCTGGTGGGCTACAGTCCACAGGTCACAAGAGTCTACGAATTTGAAGAATTGATTGAATAAACATATATTGATATTTCTGTAGCAGGTTTATTTATATGAAATACTTACTTGAATCTCACTGTATATTTTTAAATTAATTTTGACTGGAGTATGGTTGACTTATAATGTTTAGTTTCTGCTGTACAGCGTAGTGAATCAGTTGTATATATACACGTATCCTTCTTTTTAGCTTATTTTCCCATATAGGCCATTACAGAGTATTGCAGAGCCTTCCCTTTGCTCAATGGTATATCCTTATTAGTTAAATATAGTCGTGTGTATCTGTCAATCCCAGGCTCCCAATTTAGCCCTTCCCCTTCCCTTTCCCCCTTGGCGCATCTTTAAACTCTGTATCAGAGGAACATGGGTCAGGGAGACTTTTCAGAGGTGGGCCCTCAATGCCGGTTTATGTCTCCTCATTTCCAGCCCTGTTATTGATGGGAGGGAATGGAAGAGGATTAGAAAGCAGGTGCTATTTATGTGTGCATGTGTGCTTGCACACACACACACACACACACACACACATGCACACGCACACACGCCATGAAAGAGCCTCAAAAGGACAAATGAAGAATACCGTGAAGAAACATTACGAGGTTATGGAAGGCAAATACAGATGATAATGAAATTGAACGAGAGAGGCAGAAACGTCCATTTCCATCTCTGTTACGTCTAAAGAATACGAAACAAATGTCTGTCCTTGGGTATACGTGAGCTGGGACCAGGTCACTAAGGAACCAAATGGCTATAGGGGCTTTGACTGCAAATTAAGTTGTGTAAACCTTGGTGTCCAGAGAAGTCTCAAAGGTTTTGCTTTTTCTAACAAAAGAAATAGTGATTAGTAAAGGACATTTCCCTTAAGATGGATTCCTCTGATTGAGATTTCACCAAGTGGATTAAGGATAAGTATGGATAGAAAAAGGCATTTAATTCAATATCAATCTTTATTTTCTTTATATCTTGCCCTATTTATATTAGCATTTAAGCAGTACATCAAGAACTGCTAGTTAAGGTACCTATGGTCAAATGTCCTAACTAAAATGGCCTTTTTACTTTAATATTAAACTATTCAATTGAAAAAACTCATGATTGTTTTCTGAATCTCTGGTAAAATCTATGTCTTATAATTTAGACCATGGATCTCATAAGGGAGACCCTTTTACCCATCTGAAAAGCCAAACATAGAATGACAGGAATCGTGTTACAGTAGTGCTAAAGTCTTTAGGTCATTTAGTTCTAGGTACATGTGTGCAGGTCTTTTCTTCCTTCTTCTAAAATAGTTTACTTATAAATATAGATTACTATGATACAGTATTTTAAAAACATAAAAATCTGATTATTATCATCAGTTAAAACAGGGTATACAAGGATCATTTACTGAGTTTGTTTTTGTATTTAGCTATATGTTTGAAATAATTTCCTTCTAAAAGCAGAAACATAAGCAGAAAAAGTATCTGGACAATATATAAATATATGGTAGACTGCCTGTGTGTGTGTCACAGGTAGTAGGCAGAGTGTTTGTTTTATAGGAAGCAGCAAAATTTTTGTAGAGGGACAGTTCATAAATATTTTCAGCTTGGTGGGCTATGCAATGATCTCTGTTGCATCTACTCAGCTCTAAAAGCGTCCATAGAGAATACGTTAGTGATTGGATGTAATTGAGTTCCAATAAAACTTTATTTACAAAACAGAGAGCAGGCCAGAATTGGTTGTAGTTGGCCAATTCCTGGTTTAGAGAGTGTACTAGGCATAATGTGTATCACTAGAACTGTCTTTTCACACTCACCATTTTACTTAAGAGGAACCCAAGGCCCACCCAGATGAAGTGCCTAACCCCAAGACACACTGCAAAGCCCCATATTTCCGTGCTGTTCTCTCAGTCCCTGTAACAGAGTGGAAGCCAAAATGACAGCTCCCTCCATAGAGTGGAGGGGGCTGGAGGAGGGAGAGGAAGGGCAGAACAGAGTGATGGTGCCTGTAAAGGCGCCCCCATATCTCTTCTCCCTGATGATCACTGGGACTTGTCTGCCTTTTGTCCACGTTTTCATGTTTGGTTTTCAGTGGTGGAAGAACCACCAGGCAGGGAGGCTTGGACCTGCCGTCCACTTGGTTCTATGGCCTTGGAGCAGTCACTGCTCCTCTCTGGTCTTCGTTTTCTTTAACCTACAAAATGAGGGGCTTGTCTTGATGATCTTGAACTCCCATTCTGTTCTCGAGTTTTTCTTCAAGTGTGTTCTTCAGCATCTTCCCCATCAGTCCCCAGTGATTCCTGAGTTGGAATTTACTCTGGCCTTAGAGGCAGAGGGGCCACAAGTTAGTAGCCCCATCCAGGTGTCACCAGGTTACCTGTTTTCTCTGCTTATCTGGTCAACTCACTTCCCTCAGAGCATCCCAGAAACCCTGATGACCTCATGGCTTCCTGGGTCGAGAGCTGATTACCATAACAAAGGCACCCACCTGCTCTCAGAGCCTTTCTGTTTTTGGCTCTGAACTGCTGAGCTGGGCATTTTACCAACTCAGTAGTCTTGCTTACAGATTTATCTATCCCTTTAGAATCTCCACTTCTCTCTGAACTTCTTCACAGTAAGCAGTTTTATAACAAACCAGGCCCTGGCTTCAGCATACGCTGGGCCGGGCTAGATGCGGCCCTCCTGTGGACTTGTTCCTGGTGAGTGTGTTATTGCCACTTGTCCGTATATTTTTGCCAAGGACTCAGATTGTTCTTTCTCCACTCCAGGACTTGCATCGCTTAAGTTAATTTTAGTTTATCTCTAGTTCAATTTTGTTTTTAGAAAATATGGTGCAGGAATCGGAGTACTGGACTAATCTAGAGACCTGGCTTTAAGTCCTGTTGGTGTCACGACTTAGATGTGTTACCTCGGGCAAGTCCTATAACCTCTCCCAGCGGCCCCTGTACTCTGTTACTCTCCAGGTGATTCTAATGAGCAGCCAGGCTTCAGAGCCACAGGTTTTAATAATCCAAATGATATCACTGATATAAACACACATTTCACAAGGACTTAGCAATGTGTTGTGCTATTACTTTTGTTGTTTATTTCTATTTAAAAGAAAGGTACCAAAATCCTGCACAAATTAATTCCCAAGAGAAATAAAACGAGCAAGTGAATAAAATGAAGCAGTGTGATACATGACCTATAATAAGAAATATATGTTTTGTTTTTGTTCTGTTTCTGTCTCAAAGCTTGGAAGTTCTGAGACATAAGACCAGTGAAAGTATCTTTTGCGGTGATGTTTGGTCTCTTGTCCTTTATTCCTGAAAGGGCTGCAGTCATAAAGGTGAAACGAGTGTCTTCTTATTCCTAACAATTCTCTTTCAACCACACCTGGGTTTTGTTAATGAGGTTACTTCTGAAAATCCCCTAGAGCTAAGGGAGATGATTGGCAGCCCAAAGCTGGTTGCTTGTGGAGCCAACCATGTGATTGGAGAGTTGGAACTTCCAGTCCCGCCCCCGATCTGCTGGGAGGGGAAAGGGGCTGGAGATTGACGTCAGTCACCATGGCCAATGATGTAATCAATCATTCCTGTGTCATGAAGCTTCTACATGAAACAAAAGGCTGGGTTTGGAGAGCTTCTGGTTGGTGAACAGGTGGAGATTCCTGGAGGATGGCTGGCTGGAGAAGGAATGGAAACTCTGTGCTCTGCCCTATGCATCTCTTCCATCTGACTATTCCAGAATTTTGTCTTTCTATGATGAAACTAATCTAGTAAGTGAATGTTTCTCTGAGTTCTGTGAGTTGCTGTAGCAAATTAAACCCTAGGAGGATGAGATGGCTGGACGGCATCACTGACTCGATGGACATGAGTCTGAGTGAACTCCGGGAGTTGGTGATGGACAGGGAGGCCTGGCGTGCTGTGGTTCATGGGGTCGCAAAGAGTCAGACATGACTGAGTGACTGAACTGAACTGAACTGAGGAGGAGTTTGGGGTTGTTGGAACCTCCAATCTGTAGCTGGTCGATCAGAAGAACAGGTGACAACTTGGGCTTATGACTGTCATCTGAAGGTGGTGGGGAAGTCTTGTAGGACTAAGCCCTTAATCTGTGATACCTGACATAATTTCCAAATTGATAATGTCTTAAATTGTAAGACACCCAGATGGTGATGCAGAACTGGCCTCAGAATCTTACACAGCCCACCCTGCAACATATTTTAGTTTTTGAGATTTTTCTTTTGAGATATACAACCTTTCTAGATTAAAATCAGGATCAAGTAATTTAACCACCCAATAGCCTCATGGGAGTAGATTAAACGTGTTGCAAATTTGTTTAATCCTGTGGAAATTCTGAGTGTTGAGGTTGGTGGCACCATTTTTCAAAGTGAAGCAATTAGAGCTTGAGAAGGCAAATCACTGTAAGGAAGTTTCTGTCACTGTGAGTGGAAGTGATGGGACTAAACATCAGAGTCAAGGGCACTTTGCATTAGATCTTCGCCGCTTCCTGATCCTGCCACATGGAGCTTAAAACCCCATCCTTTCAAATTGCAGATGACAAGTGAATAATGCTAACAATGGCAGTAATATCACAGTATCATCTTATGTGATGTCAAGTCTTTAGGATGCTTTTATGTATTTTAGAGAATCATCATATTGAAATCACAGCCACAGACATGACTGCTAGGAGTCTGTCCTTAATATAAAGGTCCAGCTACTGAAGTGACTTTGCTGCCTGCCTGCCTTACAAGTCCTAGTAGGGAGTCTCTTAGGGAATGAGTGCTGTAAACACATAGTTGATAAAGTTATCAGGCTCTCCTATTGTTACCTTACACAATGCCGAGGAGGACATTGGGTCACTGACTGCTTAAGACACCACCAGGGAAGACATAAATTTACCAAGTGACTCAGCAAATCCACTCCAGGGTTCCTAACAGAGAAATGCAAACACTTCTACACAAAGACTCACACACCAGAGTTCATGACAGTACTAGTTGTGATTGCCAAAAAGTGGAAACAGCACAAAAGTCCTTTAACACATGAACCAGGTAGACAAAATATGGACTACCCACGCAAGAGAATATTATGTAGTCATAACAAAGAATGAAGTACTGATACTGGCTACAGCATGGGCAAATCCAAAAAAGCATTATGCTGGTTGAAAGCAGCCGAATGCAGAAGACTGTATAATATATCTTTCCCTTTATGTGAAATACCCAGAAAAGGCAAATCTACAGAGACAGTAAACCAATCAGTGGTTGCCTGGGGCTAGGAGGTGGAAACAGGGATTAATTACAAATGAGCACGAGGATCTTCTGGAGCTGATAGAAAAGTTCAAAACTGGAATTGTAGTCGTGGTTGCATGCTATGTAGGTTAACTAGAACATAAGTTATTGAATTGCACACTTAAAATGAGTTAACATTATGATATATACATTCTATTTCACTGAAGTTTTACGTGTGTTTGTTTTTTAGGAGCCCATCAGGAGTATGACAGCAAAGTCAGTGCAGTTCAGACTTTGACTTCTCCTTTTATCACCAAGATTTTTTGGCAGAACATAGGAGGAATTCCAGCCCACAGGGAGTTGCCCCAGAAATTAGATTCAAGAGACATGTTCAAACCAATCTGCAGCCTATAAATTTATATGAAGAAACTGATCTTCCCAGAAACAAGGAGGTTCATGTCATCCCACCAGGGCTTCGATTTGCTGCACTGAATAACCAGGAACTGACTTTCTGGTTATGGCTGGATAAAAGCACTGGGTGATGGATGGGGTCAGGGATGTTTCACAACAGCCACTCAGGAGACCTAGGAACCAAACCAGCCGCTTACCGGAGAGGCCGTTCATGGGCCAGTTTGCTCCTGTTCCCAGATCCAGTGACCCTTCTCCTGGATGTCGCAGGTGAGTCATTGCCAAGTCTGTCCCTCGCTTTTTGCTTTACCCCTTTGCATTCAGACAATTATTGTTCTGTTCCAGCAGTCTTTCTCCAAGCCAGCCCATTGTGCAGTATTTTAGGCTGCTTTGTCCTTCTGTATGACGACATTACGTATCTGTCTTCTTGAAACTTTGGTGTGGTCATACTGACCCAGCTTTGTGAGAGTAAGGTGTGACTGCAGAGGCCAGTGCTCCCAGGGTTCCCCAAAGGGCCTCTTCCCGACTCTGGAGATGCCCGCCAGTCCCGTGAACACGGCAGCACACGCAGTGGCTGAGTTCATTGGCTTGAGCCTGATAAACTTCCTGTTCTCTTGATACAGATGGAGCAAACAGCTGCCTGTTCTCAACGTGGGTTCAGTATTGGAATGTCTTAGCATCCTCCCTGCACATGAAACTCCAGTCCCTCCCGCTTCCTCCTGCTCCTTCCTCATGGAGTTGGATACAAAGACTGGCATAGAACTGGGTGAACAGTGTGCGGCTGTTACTGTCCGTTGTGGGTGGGCCAGTCTGACATGTGTATGTCGCATCATTTCTGCCCCTCTCATCTCCTTGAACTGCCCATGACTCAGATTAGGATGCTTGATGCTGGCGGGGCTGTCTGCATGTTTTCAAATTAATTAGCGAGCTTTGGCTGCTCCTTGGGAAGGGTCTGCCAATGCGCTGTCTCCCAGCTCCAGCCCTGATCCCAACCTTTTACTTGATCCATAGTACTCGCCATAACCTTAGCTTTAGGATTGGATGAACCCTATCTCAAATATGATGAGAATACAAAACACTGAACCATGATGGCTGACACAGCTTCATTGCTAATATTATTATTACACCTACAGCTTTAGCCACTGTTTTATCCTAACCCTAATGGTATGAATCCTATCTTCAGATTTTATTTTAAAAAATCCCTTCCTTTGTTGAATGATTAGAAAGTGAAAGAAAGAAAGTGAAGTTGCTCATTCGTGTCCGAGTCTTTGTGACCCCATGGACTTCAGCCTCCCAGGCTCCTCCATCCATGGGATTTTCCAGGCAAGAGTACTGGAGTGGGTTGTCATTTCCTTCTCAGGATCTTCCTGACTCAGGGATTGAACCCGGGTCTCCCGCATTGCAGGCAGATGCTTTACCCTCTAAGCCACCAGGGAAGCCTAACTGTCCTGTATCAGAATATCTCTCATCTATCAATCAATTTATCTATAGATGATCTATAACTCTACAAAACAATTTCATTAGCTGCTAAGCTGTCTTCCAACATCTGCCTATCTTCCAACCCTGCCTATCCAATCTAGGGTTTTTCAGTATAAACACTATGAACCTTTTGGACTGAATGATTTTTAGGACTATGTCCTGTGCCTGTAGAGTGGGTAACAGGATATTGAACCTCTGGTCACTAGATTTTGGTAGCTCTCCTCACCCAGGTCGTGTTGTGGCCATCAAAAATATCTGCAAACAATGCCAAATGTCCCCTTGGAAGAAGGGAACAAAATCAATCTAGTCTTTCATTTATCCTTTATTATTATTATTTTACTGCTTCTTTCTAGAAGGTAAGACTCTTCTCATTTTACAGATGAAGAAACTGAGGCTGAGAATTTAGGTGACTTATATAAGATTGGATAATTTTACATGATTGATCTGGGTTATAAAATTAGATTTGCCTTATTTTAAAGCACCTATGTTCTCTCTATCATACAAGGCTATTTTAACTTAGACACCATTATTACCATTTGATCCTCAGTGCCATTGTTCTCCTTTATTCTCACTTTAAAATCATCCTCAAACTTAAATCTGACCCTCAAGTTCAAACATATGTCTTCCAGCTAAAACATAGGTGAAGGTATCTACACCCCAAACCTCCATTCTAATCCTGTCCTCAACTCAAGATGTAACCCTATTCCCAGCGCCAGTTCTTAGTTACTTTCTTTTTTTTTTTTAATTAATTTATTTTTTACTTGAAGGATAATTGCTTTATAGAATTTTGTTGTTTTCTGTCAAACCTCAACAGGAATCAGCCATAGGTATACATATGTTCCCTAAATCTGATTTCCTATCATCCCAGACGATGAGAATGTTAACCTGAAGAGTGCCTTCCAGTGGCAGTTGCAGCCAGGGACATGCATATTACTCCATTCTAAAGAAGTAGGATGCAGATGGTCCCTTCTCTGCTGATCCACTGAGTTCATGTCCATGTAGGCCCTGTCTGTCGCAGACCCCCTTAGGTTGGGATATTTGGCAATTCCCAACAGTAGAAACCTTCTGTTTGCCCTCTTCAGTGACAGGCTACCTCTGAAAAACTGAGCAAATGAAGAAGAGGTTTGAAACCAGTCCATTGGCTTCTCAGAGCCTGACATTTGCTTTCAGCTTCTTCCCAGCAGTTTTAATTTCTACCCCAATACTCTGAGGCCTATTAGATAGCTGACAGCTTCTGGCCTCCATGTCCAGAATTCAAACATGCAGAGACTTCTTCTTCTTTTTTTTTTTTTTTTAAAGCAATTAACAGTGATGCTTGGAAGAGATGGCAACAAGCTGAAAAAAATTAATTGAAAACTTAACCTTCAAATAAAAATACTTAGACCTTAGGCATCCATTTGTAAACAGTTTATGCTGTCTGTGTGCATTTTGTTGTATTATTTAAGTGTTTTCTACACCATTTCTGATTAATACAGCCATGCTATTTTCCAGTCCAGTCTCCTTAATAAATATATGTGTCAAATATCTGTTTCCTCCCCTGAATGCAGAGGCTTTTAATTCCCCTTGTTTGCATGTGCTAACTGGTTGTGTAACGAGATTAACAGCTCTGTCTTTTTCTTTCTGCAGATTTTTAGAAGAAAAGCCAGTGGGCTCCCAGACGAAGTTAAAAAAGGTACCTTCTTTAATTTTGCATATTGTTAGCTGCAATCCGGTTGCTAATGTTTGTTTTATTTCCATCTGTCAAAAGCAATGCCAAAATACGTTGTGTTTGCCTTGAGTTGGCTCAATTAATCCTTCTCTGGAAACAGTTCTGTCATTTCATGTTTGGTTAATGCCCTGATTCAGTAGCTACCAAACGAGGGCCAGTGTACATTGAATACAGCTTTCTGAGAAGTGGAATATCTGTTTGACAAAAGGGAAAGGTGGGGTAGCACCCATATAGGAATGTCGATCTGGAGCCAGCCCCGTCGCTCCTGTGGGTACAAACGTGTGTGTTTTAGCTTGATCCTGGGGAGCTAAAATAATCCAGCAGATGGATCTCACTATGAGAATGGCTTGGTGGGGACTCAGTCTGGGGCAGACCACTCTGCCCAAAGGGCGGCCTCTGTCTAAGTCTTGATGATGGTGTATGTGTCAATGCTGCTATAATAAAATACCACAGACCAGGCAGTTTAAATGACAGACATTGATTTTCTTGAGGTTCTGGAGGCCAGAGTCCAAGATCATGGTGTCAGCAGGGTGGGTTTCTTCTGAGATCCCTCCACCTGGCTTGTAGGTGTGGCTCGTGTCTTCACATGGGCTTCCCTCTGTGTCTGTGATTTGTCTGTGTCAAAGCCTCCTCTGTTTTCAGACATTGATTTTCTTGAGGTTCTGGAGGCCAGAGTCCAAGATCATGGTGTCAGCAGGGTGGGTTTCTTCTGAGATCCCTCCACCTGGCTTGTAGGTGTGGCTCGTGTCTTCACATGGGCTTCCCTCTGTGTCTGTGATTTGTCTGTGTCAAAGCCTCCTCTGTTTGTAATCACCCGTCATACTGAAATGGACCCACCATAATGAATTCATTTTAACTCATTGACCCCTTTAAAGACCCTGTGTGCAAATACAGTCACATGCTGAGATGCTTGAAGCTAGGACCTCAACGTATGCATTTTGGAGGGATGTAATTCAGCCCACAACAAATGGTAACCAGAAAAAAATGAAAATATGATGAAGTAAAAAGGGACAAATCTTAGACCAACAGCTATGAAAGCAACCACTCTGTAATTCTCTGTCATACTCTCCCCTCTCATGCTTCTTCCTTCTCTGTCTCTGAAGATAAGCTCTCGTCACCATTCCTGTGCGTTAGCATATTTTACAGAAGGTAAGCTTTTAAATCAGCATGCTCTGAGTTCAAATCCTGACTTGACTTCTTAGCTGTGTGACCAAGGGCAAGTTGTTTAAATTCTCTCAGCTTCTTCCCCTTAAAATGGGGCTAATAACTAAACCCATTGACTTTGTTTTGTAAGGATAATAAGATATATGTGTGAAAACCAGTGGCAAGCCAAGACTGGGAAATGGGAGTGGTCTGCCCTGAGTGGAGACAGCAGTGGTAGTGTATTGTCAATAGGAAATAGGAAAGTAATAACACAATTTCCATTTGAAAATTAAAAACAATTTTTTTTTTGGCTGTGCCAGGCCTTAGTTGCAGCACTTTAGTTGTGGCATATGGGGTCTGGTTCCCTGTGGCTGTTCAGTCACCCATTCGTGTCCCACTTTCTGTGCCTCGTGGACTGCAGCAGGCCAGGCCTCCCTGGCCCTCACCATCTCCCAGAGTTTGCCCAAGTCTGTGTCCATCGCATCGGTGATGCCGTCCAGCCGTCTCATCCTCTGACACTCTCTTCTCCTTCTGCCCTCAATCTTTTCCAGCCTCAGGGACTTTTCCAGTGAGTCATGTGTTTGCATCAGGCATCAAATGACCAAAATACTAAAGCTTCAGCTTCAGCATCAGTCCTTCCAGTAATTATTCAGGGTTGATCTCCCTTAAGATTGACTGGTTTGATCTCCTTGCTGTCCAGAGGACTCTCAGGAGTCTTCTCCAGCACCAGTTTGAAGACACCAATCCTTTAGCTTTCTGCTTTCTTTACGGTCCAGCTCTCTCAACCGTATATATTCACTGGGAAGACCATAGCCTTAACTATCCCTAGTTCCCTGACCAGGGATCATACCCAGGCCCCGTGCATTGGGAATGCAAAGCCTTAGCCATTGGACCACCAGGGAAGTCCAAAAGTTCCTTTTTAAACAATGCCTGTAATAAAATACTGTTGCCCCTCAGGGAAGATGCTGCCCCATGCTGACCCCCGCTCCCCTGTCTGGAGTTTCTGTCTATTTCATATTAAATGCATGTGTTTATCCTTCCCCTCCCCGTCCTCAACACTTGTGTCTTGAATTTAGTCATTCTCAGGACAACTTAACCAAAGGTATTTCACATGACTGCACATCTTATTTTTTATTCATTTTACTCAGAAATTGCCAAACCTCAGAGCTCAATTATATATGACAGAGGAAAGTCATCATTTAGTTGTTGTTTTGAAAAGAGGAGGCCCGGTCATCTCTAGTTAGAGCCTTCCTCTTCCTTCCCAAATCTCTTCAGTTCCTCCGTCCAACTTCCAGGGCTGGTTCCTCCCAGAAAACATCCAGATATGAGTTAGGAACCAAGGTAGGCAACCCCTAACCACAGGAGAAGTGTGTGTGTGGCTGGGTCTGTTGCTTTTATGATTCCAGATCCGTTTCTGAAGTGGTACCCCATCCCTTGGCGCCTTCATATGAGGTAGCTGCTTGTGTAATTGCTATAATGTGTACGTAGCTATTTTATATAAACAGAGAGAATTGGTTGGTTGTGCTAAAAAAAAAAAAAATGGCAACATAAAACAGAATTCCTTTTTTCAATGGAGGACATCTGTCTTCATATAGCATCAAAAAGTCTAAACCTTTAGCATGAATCATTAAGCTTTCCCAGAAAATATTTTACATTGGAATTTTAAAAAGTAACTTCCTCAGGCTAGATCTCCGAAGGTAGAAGGGATAGATGATGGTGTGTACATTGCGTGGGTTATCTTGCAATTATTAAAATGAAGGCTTTGATGGCCATGTAATAAAATGGAGCTTTTTGAATATTAAGTGAACAAAAAGAAGCAAAACGCTCTATAATACATGTACTAAGTCACTTCAGTCGTGTGCAACTCTTTTCAGCCATATGGACTGTAGCCCGCCAGGCTTCTCTGCCCATGGGACTCTCCAGGCCAGAGTACTGGAGTAGGCTAGCCGTTTCCTGCTCCAGGAGGTCATCCTGACCTGGGGATGGAACCTGCATCTCTTCTGTCTGCAGCCTTGGCAGGCAGGGGCTTTACCACTAGTGCCACCTTGGAAGCCCCATGTAATACATATTGAAAGGTTTAACTGCAAAAGGCAAACACATCAAATTATATCTGACAAAATGTAAAATTTGGCACACTCACACAAGAATGCCTTTGGAAAGGGCCCTTTCCTGTGGAGCGAGTGGTAGGTCTTATATCTGCTCTGCCCACATTGGGTATCGGAAGCTTAAACCTGTATCTTGCATTAGTTTGGGCCTGACTTGGATTTCTGTAGTTAATGGGTTGTGTGAAGTCTGAGGGTGAAGAGTGGGATCTATTAATAATTTAGGATTTAACAATGGCACTCAACGAGGGGTTAGTGTGGTGGAACCCAATCTGAGATGAAAACTTGATGGAGATTTCTGGATGGTTAACATAGCCATAGTTCAGATAACGTTTGAATATATTGAAGCAGGACCTTAATGAAAAGCCACAATGTCTTCTTAGTAGGATATGGTAAAATGTCTAGCTTGTATTTACTATGAGAATCATCTTTCTGCTCAGATGACTCATTTTTGCCAGCCACGTTCTCTCCCCGTGCCCTTCTGGACACATTATAGACTTGCCTCAAGACAACACTTCTGTGGGTCAGGCCCGTAATTGGGAGCTGCAGACATTTCCAGTTTCTGTTATGAGAGTCTGTTCAATTGGTAGAAGGTGAATAACCAAGTTACTGGAAAACCACGTGAAAGGCGTCCTGCTCTCCTCCGTGCCCCACCATGCGCAGCCACACCTCCGCTTTGTTCTGTGCGGCTTCTTCTGATTTCTGGTCCCTCATCTGACTTCTCTTTGTTTGCCCTAGGACACTGAGCTGCGGAGGGGGTTTGGTAGCAGCAATTATTTTTCAAACTGGGAAGATATGAATGATAAAGGGACTGTGTCAGCTGCAGGGCTGTGGATTCCATGCCTTTCCCTAAACACCATGATTCGACCCTCCCACTGGAGTCTGGCTGGTGGGTCACTTCACATCCAGAGCTACGAAGCTCCACGTGGAACAAGGGGTCTGGAAGGACACATATGGAGATGTTACTAGTGACTGCATTTCAGCCTTGGGGTTATGGGAATATTTTCTTCCCTTGTTTTCCAAATGTCCTTTGGTGACTTTGATGAAAAAGAAAAGACTATTTTGTTTTTTTTTTTTTAACCATAGTAGTCTTGCTACTTTTTAATGTGCATGCCAAACTGCTTGATATCATGTGAACTAATTCTGTTAATTCAACATTTTTTATCATCACACATAAGAAATGGAAATACTGAAATTTATAAAGAAAAATAATTAAAAATTTCCTTTAAAATCATTACTATGAGCTGGATGCTGGTAGGAAAATCTTTCTAATTTAAAAATTTGAGAAACATATTTATGAACTAAAAGAAATAGGATAAATAGAAAGAAATGGAGATTATTATCCATGATATTAAAAAATATGTGGGTCTGGTTCATCCCAACCTTTATTTAATCACTTGTTTATTCACTGAACATTTTATGTGGACTTGGCCATTGGATGCACTGATGATCCAAGTACAAAGTCCCTGTCCTCAGGGAGCTTACGGTCTAGGTTAATTTTCTATCAGAATCTATTCTTGTCCTACTCTTTGCAACCCCATGGACTGAAACCCACCAGGCTCCTCTGTCCATGGAATTTACTAGGCAAGAATACTGGAGTGGGTTGCCATTCCCTTCTTCAGATTCTAGGATTAACAAATACTAAAAATAAAAGTGGAGAAAAAGAAAACTGATAGATTACAGAACTATAATTTGCATGCATGGGAGTATGTAGGATAAAATTTTATTTTCCTCTTCACCCAGTACCCACAGACAGACAGACAGACAGACAGACACACACACACCCTACACACACACCCTACACACACACCCTACACACCTACAGTATCACACTGTCTTTACCTGGCTCACAGACCCAGGATTTATACAGTCATAAAAGTAGTTAGTCATTTATTTAAAGTACTTGTTCTTAAAAGGAGCATTTGACTCCCCTACATCTTGTTCACTCCCAGTGGTGTCTACTCATGGACAGTTAATAAATAAATGAAAGCAATCAGTGAGGTTAATCAGGCACCCTTATATCTGAGGGTCCATCACTCCTACAAGGAAAGGGCTGTACTGGGGCAGAGACAAGAAAGCCCTGGCAGCAATGCATACAATAAAGGTGCATTTCATTGAGTCATTGGTTTAAAGTATCAGAGAATCATACAGATGGATTAGTAGATTATCTCACCTCAGTCTGTCAGGACCTCAATGGAAGAACACTTATTACAGACTAGCAGTTCCATGTGGCATCACTCAAGAACTTTTATTAATATATATATATCTTATATATATGTACAATATATATATTACTATATCTCTCTCTATATATCTCTCTATATATAACTATATAACTATATATATATATATGTAAGACATAGGGGTGGTTGGGAATACTGCCAAACAAAGAAAGAAACAACTTCATCTTGAGAATGATCTGTTGTGTAAGTAGGATGTGGAGGGCACATATAGAATGTTTGGTAAAACAGAGGAAGTTGGGACCCCAAAGCACCATTGGAAAGCCTTCTTGGAAACAACTATAACACAATCTGACATGGGAACAGTGGAGTGAGTAATGTAAGAATAAGTTCCAAGGAAGCTAACGCTCAGCTGTAGGGTGATGAACCACTAACTGCCCATGGTGCAGACAGACAGACATGATCAGAAAGTAAAATCCAAGCTGAGTCTGAAAACATGCCCCCAGACCAGAACTTTCCTTCCCTCTCTCCCTCCCACCTCCCCCCCGTTCTTCCTTTTCTTTCCTTCAAGGTTGTTTATCAAACAGCTGATATATGTCAGAGAAATACAAGCAAAAGATGAGGTAAGGACAGAGAGACAGGACGGGTATAACTCACACACAGTTTTAGATATTTCTAAAGATTAAAAGCGAGCAATTGAAAGAAAACAATCATCAAGGGTGTAATTAGATACAATTTTCTGAAGCTGAAAGGATCTAAATATGGAGATCAAAACCCCCCCACTGTATTGTTAAAAAAGATAAAGATCTACACCTAGAAGAACAGAGTAAATGCCAAGAAATGAAACAACTTATTCAGTGTTTTCACAGAAAAGCATGTGACCCAAGAGTGTTCTGACTAAACGGCCACTTATGGGTGAAGGAAAAAAAAAAAAACAAAACCTAAACTTCAAAAAAAAGAAAAGAAAAACTCTATACACAAACACAAAACAAAAACCATACTGAAATTGAAAAACTTCCAAAATGCATTACCAATAAAATCTTATTTGAGGAAAAAAGAGCTTGAATACAATCTATACATAACAAGCAACTGACTTGAAATTAGTGACTCAAAAATGGGAAAACTGCGATCCATGGGGTCGCAAAGAGTCGGACACAACTGAACAGCTGAACTGAACTGACCTGATGCATTAAGAGTGATTCTGAGAAAAGAAAACCATATAAGGTTAAAAGCTAGAAATAGCCTTCCGATTTGAATGTATATTCCAGTGTAATTCTCAAAAAAGATGGTCTCAATTATGGTAGTTACACAGTACTAATAGAAAATGAGTTTCGAAAGGGGACATGAAAAACAAACTCATTCAACCGCTTGTCTTGCAAGAGTGTGAGTTCCATTCAGTTCAGTTCAGTCGCTCAGTCGTGTGAGAGTTGACATTAAATCTTACATGTCAGAGAAAACTATGATCTAAATATATAAAAGTCAACCGAGGCAAAATTTATGAAAGGGTGAGTTCCTTATGAAAAACAAACTCATTCAACCGCTCGTCTTGCAAGACTGTGAGTTCCATTCAGTTCAGTTCAGTCGCTCAGTCGTGTGAGAGTTGACATTAAATCTTACATGTCAGAGAAAACTATGATCTAAATATATAAAAGTCAACCGAGGCAAAATTTATGAAAGGGTGAGTTCCTCCCAAACTCCAGGGGGAAAATAAGCCAAATATAGCCAAAAATAAAGAGAACAAGTGAGAACAGGATTGATATAAAACACGATGGCCGAGTCGGTCAGTGTGCTAACTATTCATGTGTATATCATTACCTCATTGAATCCTCTTTTACAGATGAGTAAACTGAGGTACAGTCATTTTAAACACCTACAAAGTGCTTGGGTTAGATCTCTTAATAGATAGTAACTGGGACATATACTAACTTGCCATGTCAGAGTCATATAGTGACTTGACTCTTGACATCGCCCATGGCGGGCAAAGCCCTCATCTTAACCTGCCTTGGACAGAAAATAGTATCTAAAATCTATAATATGAGCTTCTCATATTTTATCCTCGTATAACAGTATTACAGCTCCACTGTAGAGAATATGCAAAAGGATGGCAGAAGGAGAGTCCCTGACAGATAATACTGTTACTGTAAACAAATGATGAGATTTTACCTAGGGGTAACGTATTATTTGCCTCTCATTTTACCTATGTTCTCAGAGTGCTGAGCTGACTCTGTAGCCTAGAGGCATGCTTGCTTAACCAAGACATTCCACCCAGTAGCCAGGAGTGAAATGAAGGGCTGACAGTTCACAGCTCTGCCTCCCAGAGGCAATCGCACACGGGAGCTGGGTGTAGAGACTACTGATGAAAGGTGTCTGTCGGCAATTTTTGGATCCTTTTAAAAAATCCTGTATGATTAACAATATTTTCCAAAAATTGAGAAGACTGAATTTCTCCTATTGTGTTCAACAGTAAAATCCCATTCAGAACTACATTAAACTAAAAGAAAGGAATGTGAAAAAAT
Source organism: Cephalophus harveyi (assembly GCA_006410635.1). Lineage (NCBI taxonomy): Eukaryota > Metazoa > Chordata > Mammalia > Artiodactyla > Bovidae > Cephalophus > Cephalophus harveyi. Next base: position 246,621 of record SJYT01074403.1, on the reverse strand, counting down.
CAGTTGCAAAATACTACTGAGGGAATGCAAAAACAAAGAAAGCAGAGCTGACAACCTTGGTTTCCAACAAACTTTATCCCAGGCCAAATAATATTAAAGGAGACAAAGAGTGTCATTTTACAATCCACAGTACAGATAAAATAGTCATGAAAATTTATTTGCCGAATGATACAGCATCAAAATATATAAAGCTAAGAATGTTAGAAATAAAATGGGAAATTTACAGGAACACGTTTGTTTGGGGAGCTGGTAACATACTTCTTTTACTCAAGGCAGACAAAATAGAGTAAAATCACTAAGTACATAGACAAATTTAAATAAAGCAGTAAGACTATTCCTGTATTAAAATTAAAATGCTTAAGTTCACCAGAAGTTTTATAAAATTGTGTCTTATTCTAAGCCACAACTATAAGCACAATAATTAAATAAAAATAAATAAGCAGATGTTTTGTAAGGTCAACTCTCCAAGTTTAAGGACAGATAAATACAAATCAAAAATAAAAAGAAGCAAATAATGAACATTAAAATTTCTCTCTAAATAATTTTGAGTTGATGAATAGTAGGAAGTCAGTTGCTAATTACTTAGAAAATAAAGGTAAGGCTATGTCATTGTAAACACATGTTTCACTGCCAAAGCTTTAATTCAAGGCAAATTCATATGGTAAATCAGTTCCTAATTTAATAAGTGAGAAAAGTAAGTTAATGAGTCTCTTTAAGATGTTAGACTGAGAACTCAAAACTAACCTAGGGAGAGGAGGTAAATGCAAATGATGAACATAAAAACAAAAATAAAATACTTATAAATAATAGAAGAAATAAATCATTGTAGGAAATGGTATTCAATCCTTCTCCCCAACACCTACCACTCCCCCCACCCCCTTCACATAATACTGAAAGTAAATAAAATAGATACCTAGGTCAACTTCTGGTAATCTTATTAAAGAAAAAGAAAAGAATCACCACTCACCCTTAAGGAAAATTAGAAATACTGGATAATGCCAAATATAGAGAGTGTTTAAAAATAAGAGAATGCTGTTAGGGTGTACCACTTGAGGTAAACACATTGATAAAAATATTGATAAAATCAATTGTTTAGAGAAGAAATAGAATTAACTGAAATTGGCTCAAGAAAAAAAAGCCCAGCTAATTAATTGCATAGATGAGTAACCACAGAAGAAAATGAAAGCGTACTTTTTAATGTGGCAGACAGTTTCATTGATGGGCACTCTCAAACTATTAAAGATCAGGTAATTTCCATGATTTATAAATTCTTTCAGAGCACAGACAAAATATGAATATGTACTTCTAAGCAATACCACAGACTGTACAGATTTAATATACCTTTCTACCTTTGACAATGCAAGAAGACAAACTAGCAAATCAATATAAATTTAAGAGAGGACTGTAGGAACATACGCTATGGAGTTTATGAAATGGATTGAGATGTAATAGTCTTAAAACCAAACAGGCCCTACAGTTTAGAAAACCTAGAGAAAGCTCTCAACTGATCAAGTTCTCTCCTGCTCTTTATCACATGTACATATTCCAGTGCACACACATATTTATGTATTCTCTCCTACATGTACACGTACCTTCAAACACAGAGCTTTGAGACTCACCCTCACTGTCTACCTTTCACTGGAAGCCCCAGTAGTTCCTCTGACGAGAACAGTAGGCGACCATCCACAACATTATGGGAAATTTATTATAAACGTGCATGTTCCAGAACCCTGCTCAATGCTCAGGTTTCCATTAACTTCTCTACTGCTTTATTGTCTAGTCACTCAGTCATGTCTGACTCTTTGTGACCCCATGGACTGTAGCCCACTAGGCTCCTCTGTCTATGGAATTTTCCAGGCAAGAATACTAGAGTGGGTTGCCATTTCCTTCTCCAGGGGATCTTTCCAACCCGGGGATTGAACCCACATTTCCTGCACTGGTAGGTGGATTCTTTACCACTGAGCCACTGGGGAGGCCCCTACTTGCTTTTAAAGATTTAGAAATGTAACCTAGAGAGCTGCAGAAATAAAAGTGGTGGCCGGAAAAATGTGTCTTTCTGGATTATTTATGTGTGTGTGAAAAAGTGACATAACCCATGGCAGGGAGCCTGCTTGTTGGAGTAGGAGAATGGGGGAAGCCCCTGCTTGCTTTTAAAGATTTAGAAATGTAACCTAGAGAGCTGCAGAAATAAAAGTGGTGGCCGGAAAAATGTGTCATTCTGGATTATTTATGTGTGTGTGAAAAAGTGACGTAACTCATGGCAGGGAGCCTGCTTGTTGGAGTAGGAGAAAATTAAACTTGAAACCAATGAATGAACAGCTGTGGCCAGTATTCCAGGAAACCTGGGTGGTGACTACTGATGCTCTTGACCTTGGCTTCTAAAAAGAGTAAGTTTACTTTTTTATTCCTCCCAGTTTGGGGTGAGCAAAATAAACAAATAAATAATTTAAAAAAATCACTGTGGGGGCTTTGCTTAAGAGGAAAGAAACATTGCTCTGGAGACTCAAAGAAAAAGATAAGTCTAAAATATAAGAAGTCTAAGGCAAGTCCTAGAAACACTCAACCTCTGTGAAATAGAATCAAGGTGGTACAACAAAGGCAAGAGATTAAGATGAATGCAGAGGGGCAAAGAGAGTCCCTTGGGGTCAGAACAGAGGACTGGAAATCTCAAAATGTCATGGTAGAATTTTAAATTTGCATTGGAGGCAACAGAAAACAGCTGACATCACAGTATAAGCTGTGACATCCCTAGAGTCGATTATGTGGACTGGAAATAAGAGAAGACACATTGTAATCTGCCATATGGTCTCACTGAGGGATTTGGAACATATTTTAATTTACGTTTTGATAATTTAGGATTCTAATTTTAATTTACCATTTTTTTTTTTTCACTCCACTCTAATCAGATGATTCTTTTAGAAGCTACTGGGTATATGTAGGCTGTGTAGACTTCGGCTTCCATGAAGAGTTACCCCAGCCTGCTACATAGTTCTTGGGTCATTCTTAAAAGTTTTCTTCTTTGTCATCCTCTAACTAGACCCCCAATGTCCATAATTTTCTTCTGAGTTAATTCTGCCGCTCTTCCATCCCCTCTAGGCTTTACTTTTAAACATATGTATCTTCTAATTGACTGTGCGCTAGAAAAGCAACTAACCCGTTTTATTAGAAGTATGTGAAAAATTAATTGCCAATAGATGTTAAATTTTTTTAATGGTGCTGCCTGAAGTCAAAAGGAATTCTTCTTTGAGAGTCAGTTAAGAGACATTGTGATCATTATTTTAACTCCTCAGTATTTTTTTTTTTTTCCTTCATGGTTCTTTGGTCATTATTCACTCTCATTCTACATAGCAGATTGATTTACTTATTTAGGTGTTTTGTATATAAAATCATCTTAATGAGTATTGATTGAAGTGCACATTTGTACAACTGCCTTGGAGGTATCTCTAGAATAAGGCCATTGGGTTTCTTTTGGAGTACTTCACAAAGATGGGGTGTCTGTTGTTTTAACAGAACTAGGTGCCGTTTGTCTCAGTTGTAGGAATCATTAGAAGGATTAGAGATGAAGATTAATGTAGGCTATTTCTTTAACATTCCTGGGAGCTGGGATGAGCCCTCCATCCCAGCGCCAGCTGTTCTGGAATTCAGGGAAAGCCTCAGCTTGTGCTTTGTCCCAAGCTTCCTTTACTGGAGTTGAATGCAGCTGCCGGGCTGCTGAGGGACCATGTCTCACGCAAAGTTGTCTGCGCGGCTTGAGGTTTAGTTTGCATAGTCACAGTGGAAGGAGAAGTAGAATGGCCTCTGTGTAGGAAGCGTGGGTTACTCAGTGGAGCTGGCCCCTCAAGCCAGGTTGCCTGACTCTTTTATACTGAGGGTTTCTCAGCTTAGGTTCCAGTCATCTTGCTCTCTAAAGTTCCGCGGGGTGGGCTGGAAATCTCCCTGTGGGACAGTCAGTTACTCACTTGCTCTCTGACAGCTCAAGGACTAGAAGATCCCTCTGGGTATTTTCTGTAGTTCCCACTGAGCTAAATAGGGATTCTAAATTTTAAACAAAACAGCCTGAACTATTGGATAGCAGGAAGGGCTGAAGTTGTTCTGGGAACCATGTATTTTAGCTCCTTGGTTTAGTGGTTTACTGAGTACTACCAGTGGGCTGGCATCGCTGACTTTATTTGCAAAATAGAGAAAGGGGAGAAAGAGAAGAGAGAGAAACCAAAATCTGAGGGTCACCTTTCTCTTGAGAGACTTGGATATGTGGATCCACCATGAGTCAATACTCCCCCCTGAGTAGGAGAGAAGAAACTTTTATTTTCAGGATTGAGCCGAAGAGTGAACAAAAAGTAAGTCAAAACAAGACAGACAAACAGAACTCGAACTTTTGTCTCTGGGGACTGTGAAGAATGGAAAGTCAAACTAACTCCCGATTCGTGAATCCTGACTCAAGTAACATGGAGTTAGGATTTTAACCGAGGAGGGATTTTGGAAAACGATGAGTTCAAGCCCCCACTGTGAAGAAAGACACATGCAGACGCGTTGGCAAACAACTCTCACTGGCAATTCACATTTTTCTCAGCCCGACCTAGAGTGGGGCCAGGATTCACTGCTAGCCTCACGTTGCCTTGGTCTTCTCCACCCCCTTACCTCTCCCGTAAGTAATAGTGACCACGTTCTAGCTTCTCTTTCTTCTAGTTTCGACTTCCCTTTCTCAGTCCTAGGGGCTGGGGCAGACTTTAGACAGTGGATCGGTCCTGAGTGCAGTTCAGGTGTGTACAGAAAGATTCATGAAGTGAAATTGCTCTCAACGCCCTGGAAGGCCAAGACTAAGTGACTGCCCCGGGTAAGAACAGGTTGAGACATGAGCATAGAAGCCTGGCCTGGGCGGGAAATGGATGGCACACTCGTACTGCATCCTTGAGGGGGAGGGGGAGAGATGCTGTGCTGAGAGCGGGACCCAGCCAGCTTGAGGAAGCTCTGCAGAAGTGCCTGATCTTCTGCCCCTTCCGAGTTTCCTGCAGGGTCTCTCCACTGGCCACATCCAAAGAGATGCCAGAAAGCATGGGCGCCCCGGTGCAGTCCTAACTGGCCATTCCTCCAGGACGAGGGCAGGAGAGAGGACGGAGAGGCAGGGGCTTGGAGGTAGCGGTGGTTGTCATTCAGTTGCTCAGTCGTGTCCAACTCTTTGTGACCCCATGGACTGTAGCCTGCCAGGCTCCTCTGTTCATGGAACTCTCCAGACAAGAATACTGGAGTGCATTGCCATTTCCTTCTCCAGAGGATCTTTCTGACCCAGGGATTGAACTCACGTCTCTGGCATTGGAGGCGGATTTCTTTACTGCTGAGCTACCGGGGACTTGGAGGTTGCACAGCTCAAAAGTGGAGATGCATGGAAGTCTGGGGATGTCTTATGACTTTGACCCAACTGCTGTCTCCCTGTGCCATGGGACCCATCAGTCGCAAGGAACGTCAGTGTGAGGGGGAAGGCATGGGAGATGAGTTCCCTTTCCTGCCCCATCCGCTGGACACATGAGCCCGATGCCATGATGCCTCCCATTGGACAGGACAGTGATTTCTAACAGAAAGCTCTCCCCAGGTAATACGCCAGTCCGTGGGCTGAGATGTCTCAGACTCAGGAGAGCACAGAAGCACGTTTGGCAGGACCACTGATAGCCTGTCTCCATCACTGGACTAAAAAAGTAAGAGCAGCTCATGAAAGCCCTTCTGGTTATCGTGCACATACAGAAAATGCAGTGATGTCTTTCATCATTTGGTTTTAGTAGAGGTTGTTTTCGGATGGAAGCAATCTGTCTTTCCTGTGTCTGGGAAGAGTGGTTATTAACTATGGAGAAACTGTCTCTAAGAGTGGGTCAATTAATTACTGCATTTTAGAGCTGCTCCTTGAAAAACAGCAATTAATTTCACTGCGTTTCTGGGTATTTCTTCTCTACACCTTATCCATTTGCAATCACTGTTATTCTCAGCAGATATGGAGACTTGATTATTTCTGAGGGCTTTACAAGAGATCATATTCCATTTTTTTTTTTTAATGAATGCAGGGAGAGAATTGGGTTTTAATTATCGCTGGCACCTCTTCACTATTAGAAATAGGCTTAAGAAGACAGAAAATGGGAAGAATTCATACTGAGAGTTGGTACATACTCAGAAAGACTATTTATCCAAACACATCTTAAGTGAAAAATGCTACCTGATCTGAAAAACAGAATCCAAACACAACGTGGGGTATTTCTGTTTACTGGTTAATATTCTTTGCATTGTCCTGGTCTATCTAATGGGTTAGTTCTTCTATAAGTTGTTTTTTTTTTTTTTTTTTTCCCTGGGTGAGAAAAATCAAAGGGACTGTTCTCACCTCTTCCTTAACCTTTTAACTCAGCTTCAGCTGCATTATCTTTGACTGGGTTGGACCCTGCTGCCCTTCTGTTTAGTTTCTCAAAAAACTACAGAGAACTTGACTGGCTTTTCTCCAAAGGGCAGTTAGCAATCATTTTTCATTGCCGTGTATCACCTGGCTGTGGGAAGTGGCTACATCTGGGTTTAGGATGCACGTTGGGCGCTTCACGCTGACCTTGCCTGACCTTCTGAGGATGTGTGCTTTCAAGCCATTCTCATAGATAGAAACCAAGGTCTCTCAGCCTCAGCACTTTTAACATTTGGGGCTGGTGGATTCTTTGTGCACTGGAGAATGTGTAGTAGCATCCCTGGCCTCTTCCCACTAGATGCCAGTATCTGCTCTCTCCCCTCAGCTGCAAGGATCAAAACTGTCCCCAGACATTGCTGAATGTCCCCTGGAGGGCAAAGTCAACTCTAATTGAGTACCACTGGTGTAAACCCAACTATTTATGTTTACAGAGATAGATGATAGCTAGACTAGAGATAAATATACACGAGCATGTGTATTTATAGCTTAATAATATGAGAGTTGTGGGGTTTTTTGAAAAATTTTGTATCTAAGGCTCAAGAAATAGAACCAATCTATATATATATATATATGGATATGGGTATAGATATTTAAGAAGAGTTTTTTTTTAATAGGAATTGGCTTATTTGATTATAGAGGCTGAGAAATTCCACAGTCTGCCATCTGCAAGCCAGAGAAACCCGAAAGCTGACGGTATAATTCAGTTTCAGTGCAAAGGCCTGAGAACCGAGGGCACCGATGTCCGAGGGCAGGAGAAGATGGATGTCCCAGCTCACCAAGCAGAGCAGATTCTCTCTTCCTCCAACTTTTCGTTCTAGTCAGGCTCTCCATGGGCTGGATGATGCCCACCCACATCCATGAGAATAATCTGTGGGTTCAAATATTAATCTCTCTTGGAAACACTCTCATAGACACACTGAGAAATAGTGTTTTACCAGCTATCTGGGCATCGCTTAGCCCTGACAGGTTGGCATGTGCAATTACCCATCATGCCTTGTGGTGTGCATCCAGGCACATGTGGATTTCAGTCCAATCTTTGCAAAAGCAAGTTCTGAGATCCTCCTTCCTCATCTCTGGATCCTAACAATGTTGACCCTGTAGGTTTTGGTGGAAAATATGTGAGCTTGCCAAGTGCTTGTTACTGAGCCCAGGACACAGTAGGGGCTCCAGAAAAGCTATTTCTGCCCGCATGCAGAAGCTGTCAGATCAATCAATAGATCGATAGCTGTGGTGGAGACTGAAGAGTCGCCCCCGTCATGGACAGATATTTCTACCTTTTTTGCTCTGTGTCAGCTGGAAGAGATGTCAGTCTCTGTTTCATGTGTATTGCTTCACACGAAATGGCTTTTCTTTAAAAAACTATGTGTGTAAGCAACATACACATGCTCATTGCAAAGTTTCAAACACCACAGTTAAAGCTTGAGTCTCTCTAAGGCCACCCCCATCCCAGGGGGCAACCACAGGCATGAGATTGAGGTACTTCCTTCTCATGTTTTTATGTCACTGTCAGTTTATGTGTGTAAATAGAACATGTTTTAGTCTTACACACACTGCTCTGTTGCCTTTTTCCTGCATATACTGTTAGTATACAGACCTGGCTTATTCATTTTAATTGTTATTTGGGCAATCCATAGTATAACGTCTTCCATTTTTTTCAAATTTGGGGTTATTACCATTAATCCTGCTGTGAATAGATTACATCTCATTGGGCATTTATGTACAGTAGTTACCAAGAAGTAAAATTGTTGAAATGGAGATAATATGCATATTTTAAATTTTAACAGAAAAGGCCAGGTTGTCCTCCAAAGTGGCTGGAGCATTTTATATTACCAGCATTCAGTAGCATCAAACCTTTGTTTTTTTCGCCATTCAGATGGAAACAAGCAAACATGTATTGTTTTAATTTACTTTCTACTGATTACTGCCCGGAAGCGTATATTTTCTTATGTGTGTTGCCTTTTTTTTCCCTTTTGAGATTTGTTTCTTCCTTTCTCATGCCTGCCTTCGTATTGGATTGTCGTCTTTTTCCTATTGATTGTATGACTGTTTTGTATATGTTCTGCATCTTAATTCTTTGTTATACACATTGCACTAGAAAAGACTTCAAGACCCTGCACAGTAAGCATTTCAGAGGGCATCAGGTTAAAAAGCTGCTGTCGGGGATAGTTAGTGAGCTTTCTCAGCTGGGCTGTGTTTCTGTCTCTCAGTCCCTGCTCTCCCAGTTACAGCCATGATGTGGGCCCTGCTCAGCTGCAGATGTCTCCCTGAACCTTCTCGATCTCCTGCATCCTGGGCCATCCCTGCCTCCCTGCCTCTGTGCTCAGAGCCCAAGGCCTGCCCCTGCCCCAGGCCAGCACAGCAGTGAGCCTCACAACCCTCCTTTCCTCCAAGCAGCATTCCCAATGTGCATCCCATGCCATCTGCAGAATACTGATAACCATGTGAGCAAACAACACTCAAGACAGAAGTTTGCAAGATACTCAGTTGAACCAAAGTCAGTACCTATTCTCATTGCAGGCCAGTTTTTCCTCTCAGGGCCTTTGCTCTGCCACTCTGCCTGGTGTCTTTCCAGGAAGGGGTGAGTCAGCAGTGTTGCCCCCATGCCTTTGATAAGACAGGGCTTCTTTCCTAAGCCCACCTCACCACGGAGGGTGGTTCAAGGCATTTTGTTGTGGTTCATGCAACAAGGATACGGCGTGAAAGCTGTCACAGGCTCTCCCTGGAATGGGTTTGTGTGTGTGGGTATGTGTATGTGTGTGTTCGTTCCATGCAGTGTCCTAGTCCTGTTTCCTTTGTGATCTTTGGGTATCTTCCCCCACACACAGGGCATTGCATGCAGTAATAGTTTCAGGACAGCAGCTAAATGTTGGGTGTGCTGTGCTGAGTTGCTCAGTCGTGTCTGACTCTTTGCGACCCCATGGACTGTAGTCTGCCAGGCCCCTCTGTCCACGGGGCTTCTCCAGGCAAGAATACTGGAGTAGGTTGCCATGCCCTCCTCCAGGCGATCTTCCCAACCCAGGGACTGAACCCAGGTCTCCTGCATTGCAGGCTGATTTTTTACTGTGAGCCACCAGGGAAGCCCATGATATTGTTGGTACCAGCAGAATGAATGTGGGAAATTGGGGTGGAGCTCCCAGGATAGTGCTGATGACAAGTTTGCCGGCTTGGGTTTGATGAGCTCAATGACTTTGGAGCATTTACTCAGCCTCCATGGGTGGGAGTTTGCCCACTCTCCAGTGAGAATGATAATATCTGATTGTCTGGAGATTGACGAAAATCAAATGAGATAATGGATGCGCTGGCCTAAAGCTGGTGCTTGGATGTGTTCTCACAGCAATGTGTTTGCAGTTTGCATCTTGACGCAGTGTGATGTGTCTGGGAAACTCAGAATCTCGAGTGTTCTCTGATGTCCCCAATCCATTCCTTGTTTTTTTTCAGAGAGACATGTAGCACTTATTATGGAAATAATTTGGGGGCAGGAGAATATAGTGGCTCTCATCATTTCTCATGGTTCTTCCTGTGGCCTCCCATAAGTTTCCTGATTTTTTTTTTTTTTTTTTACTCTGCTGAAGCAACAGCTCTTCACACTTGGTGTTTTTTTCATCATTTGCAGAACCAGCCCATCGCACCCTCTTGAGAGATCTGAGTCCCAACTCTGTGGGGCCCCTCCACAGAGCTTCCTAGTTCCAACCTCTTCTCTTTGTTTTCTCAGCCCCAGGGGGTGGTAGCTACGCCTACAACTGATTGAACTCTGATGCTGCCCTAAGGTTCTCTTTTTACCCTCTGAAGTACCTAGTTATCACCTTTATTCCTACTGAAGAGTTCTTTATACTAATTTCTTTCTGTTCACATAACTGGATTGGGTTCTGTCTTCAGACTGGAGTCTCACAGATAAAAGAAAGAAGGATGAACAGAAGTAAAGAAGGAAGGGATGGGCTCAAGGGAAGGATGGGCATCGCTGATCCTCTAATTCCATGTCTTGTGTACATCCCTGGAGCTCTCAGCTACCAGCCAAGTCCTTGACTGGCTGAGTCACACCCTTCCTTCTGATGGAAATCCAAACCCTCAGTGTGCAAGGCTTCCCTCAAGCACAGTAACCCATTTACCATAGATTAGCTGGTTAATCATGATGTGTCTCTTGTTTTCTCCTGGGATTGGCTGCTCAAATGTGTTTTTCTTCAAGGTGATGGAAAGCCATCCATAATTCATTAACGTGTTCTGGTGATGTTGATTGGTATTATGACGATTATTACACTGTTCTATTAGGTTATAGGTATTAGCATTGTCTCTTTTATGGGAAAGCAGTAATGAGCCGTATACACTTCCAATAGACTAAGCCCATGAGCTTGATGTTGGGAGCCTGCTTATTTCATGAACTCAGATAGAGCCTGAGGACTTTTCTAGTGATGGACTCAAGAGTGTGTGCTCTGAAATCAGACAGCTTGGCTCTGCCTTCTACGTGCTGTGTGGCTCTGGGCAATTCACTTAGCGCTTCTGCTGTCAGCATCCCCAGCTCTGAACTGGTGTCAGTGATGATGTCAGTGATGATCTTGGTAATAATAGTATTGCTACTTCCTCATAGATTGTTGGCAGATTAAATAAGATCAGCGAGCTTAACATATTATCTTAGGGCACCCAATATCTATCATTGCTTTAAATAAACAGTTCCAGACACAATCATTTTTGAGTCCCAAAGAATTTCTTTCTGTTCCAACCCCAACTTTGAAGCTGATTTCTCTCACCGGGTACTCATTTAAATAAAGAAGTGGATAGACTTTATCTTTGTGTGCCAGAGTGATCTAGAATAGTGATCTAGAATAGTGCCTGGCCCTTAGTAGGTACTTTATACTGCTTACTGAATGAATGAGTCCATTGGCAAGCTCCGGGCTTTGAGATCATAAAGATTGAGAATGCATCCATCATCTAACACTGCTTAAGCTAGATAAGATACTGACTGTCCATGGTCCTCATGTTTCTCATCTATAACTGGGGACAGTAAATACCCATCTAACTATTACTGTTGTTGTTGATCAGTCGATCAGTAGTGTCTGACTCCATGCAATCCCGTGGACTGCAGCACGCCAGGCTTGCCTGTCCTTCACCATCTACGAGAGTTTGCTCAAACTCATGTCCATTGAGTCAGTGATGCCATCCAACCATCTCATTCTCTGTTGCCTCCTTCTTCTCTTGTCCTCAATCTTTCCCAGCATCAGGGTCTTTTCCATTGAGTTAACTCTTTGTATTAGGTGGCCAAAGTATTAGAACTTCAGCTTCAGCATCAGTCCTTCCAATGAATATTCAGGGTTGATTTCCTTTAGGATTGACTGGTTTGATCTTCTTGCTGTCCAAGGGACTCTCAAGAGTCTTTTCCAGCACCACAGTTCAGAGGTATCAATTATTATAGTTGTTCCCCAATGAGAATCCCTGGGAAACTTGTTAAATAAGATGCCTACTCCCAGGCTTGTCCCAGGAAATGCTGAGTCAGTAAGTCTGGGATAGGCTCTGACGCTTATGTTCCAACAAGCTTCCTAGGATGGGGGGAGGGTGTCATGTGGGTGCCCTGAGGACCAGACTCTGAGAAGCATGGCATTGCAAGTTCAATGTAAGACTTTAATGTGGCTGCACACGGAATACTCCTGGCCAGTGTCCAGTCCATTTTAACACCTTCCTCTTCATAAATTGGGGATCCTTTGTGGTGGGGTGCCTTCTGGAGTTTATGTCAAGACATAAGGGCTTCAGTGTCAGACCTGCTGAGAAGACAGCTGTGAGAGATAAGGTAACTTACTTAAATTTTCTGGGTGTCTCTTTTTACCTCATATGTAATACAGACTTGAGATCTTTTTGAGAGTATCACGTGAGAAACTGTATGAGAAAAACACTTTGCAAACCATAAAAGTTCTTTCAAATGTTATGTTTTCAGTTATGGGTTTTATTTTCTTGTTTACATTGAGCCCCTAAATCCATATCCTTAATCCTAAACCAGAAGTGAGTTTTTTTTATTCAAGTTGAAAATCATTTATAAGGTGAACTGGAATCAAGTTAACTCGGGGGCTACTCATAAGCCACAAAGCCAGAGTTGAGAGAAGACTCACGTGCCAGTGGGCAGCCTAGTGGTGAGGTGCCTGATGCCGGGCCTGAGGACTGAACAGGGGAAGTTGAGGTCTGGCCTATGATGCTGCCCACGGCTCCTCCTCCTGTCACTGCCAGAGGCTCCAGCCCGGTCCACACCGCTCGCTCCCCGTGTTCTAATCTCCATCTACACAGCCCTCTCCTCCTCTTCTGCCCTCCACAGGGTGGGGTCAGGGTGAATCCCGCACCTTTCCTGTTGCCCCCTCCACTTCTCTCATTATGATGAGAAAAGGCCACATTTCTGGAACTCGGACCCGGGCAACTGTCTGATTGAACAAGACCTGATGATGGGGAGAGTCAAGGCATTTCTGAGGCAGACAGATTGAAGCTGGAGCCTGTGCCCTGTGAGGTTTCCATCTTTGATGCATCCAGACAGCCTCTGGCTCTCGTTCTCTTCCTTACCTCGTGGATGGCAGCCCGCCAGGCTCCTCTGTCCATGAGATCCTCCAGGCAAGAACACTGGAGTGGGTTGCCATGGTCTTTTCCAGGGGATCTTCCCAACCCAGGGAATGAACCTGGGTCTCCTGGATTGCAGGCAGATTCTTTACCATCTGAGCCACTAGGGGAGCCCTTTAAAGATAAGTTCCTTTCTCAATTGACATGATGAAGAAATGGGGATAAGGAGTGGAAGAAAGAGGCGTTAATCCATCACCTACTGTGTGCCTGGCCCTCTGGCTGTGAGACCCCGTGTGGTCCTCCGAGGCCAGTGCTGTTGGGTTATCAGCAGCATCATCCTGTTGAAGCCAGGTGTCAGGAGAGCCGGGAGGTTTGCCCCTTCCCCTGACCAGGGTCTCCCCAGCACCTGGGACCTGGCACATATGCTATCATGCTCTCTCCATTTGGAAGGAAATGGATCCTTCCAGCAGGAAAGTATCAGCAGTTTGCCCAAAGCTGCATGGCCTGGAAATGGCAGAGCAGGAGCCCCACCCTAGCCTGCCTGCTTCTGAAGCCCTGACACCGTCATGCCCTTACGTGTGGGTGGCCCAGCTCTTGGGTCAGGGACAGGCTGGGTGCCTCTGCCACACTCTGGACCCCTGGGACCTGTGTTCTCAGGGACTGCTCCTGTCTGCCTTAGATCTTTCCCTTCCCCCTCGCCATCTCCCAGACTCACCATCACCTCATTAAAATGCAGTTGCGCGATTCATCAACCTCATAGGAGAAAGCAGTTAGATAAAATAGAGACAAATAGTATTTGCAAAGACGAGTAGTCCTGAGCTTTCCACCTTCTCCAGGGGCTAAATGCACACTTGGAGCCATGCCACCCTAACCGTCAGGAATCCCCCCGAGGGGAGAGTGGGTTTTTTTCCTTTTTTTTTTGCCTCTTCTGTCTCTTACATGATCTTTGATCTTTACATTTATCCCACCATCATGAAAGCTAATGGCATCATTTTCATGCATGGACACGGGCCTGCCAGCTGACAGTGGTTAGCAATTCTTATTACAAATATATCTTCTAATTCCTGAGCTAGAATTGTAAAACTTTTCTATAGTGACACTGAACCAAAATATCGAAATTGCTCAAGCCTTTAAAGAAAGCGGCAGCAAAAGGTTGCGGAACGCCTTTTAAGTAACGCTGCAGCCAGGCTCCCCGGAATACAGAGCGGATGCCTGTCTGAGTTCTCCTGTCACCTCAGATCACCCGGGAACTCAGACTCAAAACTTCCAGCGCCTTTGGCAGGAGTTGAGCAGAGAGAAAGAGAAAGAAGACGGGTGTGTGTGTTGGGTGGGGGGTGAAGAGAGAGGGAGAGAAATATCTTTGAAGAGAAACTCTGGCACCATTTTTTATCATTGCCACTCTCTGAATGAGGAGGGGTTGCTGGGGTTTGCAGAAGAAGGCTGAAACAGGATGTGTCCATCAGATACCACCTGTAGGCCTATGGCAGGAAGGAATCCTCTTCCCTGTTTTCAAGCCACCTCCATTTGGAGTGTGCTCCAGACACAGTTCACTATTCATATTCCTGATGGGGCACCTCTTCATTTCTTCCCTTCCAGCCCTAGATGAGCCGAGGCTGTACAGTCTTGGTGTTCCACTACCTACTGGGCTTCTCTCTGTCACAGACAAGCACGTGCAGACAAGTGGGAAACCTTCTGGCTTTGAAATTGATCTGAGTTTCTGTCTTGGGCCTGGGACTTAGGATATAGGGCAAAACATCGAACCTCTTAAGGCTTTTATTAATTCACCATTGAATAGGGTTCATGATATTCACTGTGTGGAATTGTTTTGTGGGTTAGATGAAATAATATTCGCATCTCCATGAAAAGTGGGGCTTGCTTGTCTCTTTTTGGCTTTCTTCACGTGTGACTTGGGGAGGCTGTCTTCTTTAGAAGATGGGGTTCCCTGGGAGACCAGCTAGAGCCACAGCTCTGAGATGCCTCTGGAATTCAGCTTCTCTTCTGCTGTCTTGGCTCTGTGGATCCCTGTGTACTGGCTTCTTTCTGCAGACTCATTCTCCCTGTGGTTAGGAAGATGAAAGGTGGCATCCTCAAGTAGAACCATGTCCTCAGGGCTTACCATTCAGGCTGCAGTGGAAGGGAGGGCACTTTTCCCTGAGATCCCCATGTTAATCTCCAGGAAGGCTGGCTGGCCATCTGGGGCACAATTTCCACCCACAGATTCCATGTGGGTGCTAGAATAGTACATGCCTAGAGTACCAGATCAGAGAAGGCAATGGCACCCCACTCCAGAACCCTAGCCTGGAAAATCCCCATGGGCGGAGGAGCCTGGTGGGCTGCGGTCCATGGAGTCACGAAGAGTCGGACATGATGGAAGCGACTTAGCAGCAGCAGCAGCAGAGTACCAGACGGTGCTAGTTGTAAAGAACCCACCTACCAGTGCAGGAGATGTAAGAACTACTGGTTTGAACCCTAGGTCAGGAAGATCCCCTGGAGGAGGTTGTGACAGTCCACTCTAGTATTCTTGCCTGGAGAATCCCATGGACAGAGGAGCCTGCTGAGTTACAGTCCATGGGGTCACGAAGAGTCAGACACTACTGAAACGAAACGCATGCATGCACTGCCTCTGTGCTCGTGTTCTGGGGTGGAGTGGGCACCTGGGTGCCTGTTCCCCAAGGACCCCTGGGCCAGGGACAGTTATTCAGTAGAAGCACACTGCTGGTACCAAGAAAAGGGGAGGAACCCTGGGAAGTGAGAACAACTAGATGTGTGTTGCAAGGCCAAACTCTGCTTTATAAATCAGTCAACAAGCAGACACATGATTGTGGGGTTTTGAGCAAAGAGCCCTGGCTTACGAATAGGGTAAATTAAGTTCAAGTCCCAATGCTCTGTTAACTCGGGTGACCTTGTATATTTAGACCTTGCCTCTCTGGGACTGCTGTCCTGGGCTACGGACTTTTCTGGTTGAATCAGAAGATCTCCAAGGCCCCTTTCAGTGTTGCATGTCTATTATCTATCCCCTGCTGCTTTTTAAGAAAGAATTGTAAGTTAATTGGAACAGGGCCCTTTCTACAGGCTCTGGAGAAAACCATAAAGAGATCTATAGGTTAAACAGGGTAATGGCAGGTTTTCCCTGACTTAGGGGAAGTGTAATTCAGAAAGTGAAAAATAAGTAAGACTGGCCGTCGTATTTAGGACAGTGCTGAGTGCTCTTCAGGGAAAACCACAGGCATAGGCGTTCTGCAGGCTGAGCGTGGGAGGGCCAGCTTGTCTGGCAGGAGGGCTGGGCTGTGCTGGGAGGACAAGGACAGCACGGGGAAAGCACATCACTGTCACCATCCCCAGGATTAGGCGCAGTTTATTGGGTGATCACGTAGCCTTCCATTGAATAGGTGAGCAAGCAGAGGCTCCGAAAAGGGATTGGCCTTTGTCTCCCAGCCAGGACTGGGGTCAGAGAGCCCCTGGTCTGAGTTCCTCAGGCTCCATGGAAAGGTCTGAGCCATATCTGCCATGTGCTGGCCTTGGGTCAGGGATGGGGCCCACTTGAACATGAAGAGTCAGTATCAAGCTACTCAACGTTCAAGGCCAGGCAGGACTGAACCAAGGGTCTAGGGAGCCCACCTTTGGCAGCCACTGAGGGTGGGATGGGGGCTCTTGTCTGAAGTCCAGAGCGTAGGAGTCCTGCCTCCCCTTCCCTGACTCTCCTCCCTCTTCCTGCTCTTACCTCCCAGCACATCTGACACAGGACTCCAGATGCCAGCTGTTGCTCAGTAACTCAGTCATGTCCAACTCTTTGTGACCCCCTGAACTGCAGCACACCAGGCTTCCCTGTCCTTCACCATCTCCCAGAGTTTGTTCAGACTCATGTCTGTTGAGTCACTGATGCCATCCAACCATCTCATCCTCTGTCATCCCCTTCTCCTCCTGTCCTCAATCATCAGGGTCTTTTCCAGTGAGTCAGCTCTTCACATCAGGTGGCCACAGTATTGGAGTTTCAGCTTCAGCATCAGGCCTTCCAATCAATATTCAGGGTTGATTTCCTTCAGGTTTGACTGGTTTGATCTCCTTGCTGTCCAAGGGAATTGCAAGCATCTTCTCCAACACCACAGTTCGAGAGCTGTGAGAGCTCTATCATGTAAGAACTCGCGTGGTACTCAGTCCAGCAGAAGGCTGCTGTTCACGGCTCAGGCTGGGGCCGGAGGACCCAGCAGTCAGGGCGCCTGGGGAGAGCTGGGCCTGTGCTGCCAGAGCTCTGGGCACTGCTTGCCTTTCTCGGACCAGCTTTCGTAACTGCTGGTCATTTCCCCCGGCCTTTGTTTCTCTCTGCATCTACGTCTGCCTCTCTCTGACATTTCTGTTTTCCTTTGGTTCATTATGATGAACCTTTGCCTCTTATGATGCCATTTGCTTTTGAGTTTCTTTTTTCTCTTCCTGTCTCTCTGCTCATTCCTTTCCCATCTGCCTTGCCCTCTTTTTCCTCTCCTGCCGCATCTTTCTCTTTCTGGGATCTCTCTCTTCCTCTCTCTGCTGCCATCCCTGGCCCCCGCCCCCTGCTTCTTCCTTTGCAGAGCTCAGCTGGCTCCATGCAGAGCCCAGCACCCTCCCTAGCTCAGCCCCATCTACCCTGGAGCTCTTCGTCCTGGGGACTTCTGCCCCAGTCTGGCTGAAATGGAGGGCGTCCCCCTCTGGGGTTTTCCCCAACCCCTCCTTCTATGAGGCCCTCTCAGCCTGGGGGTGTTGTGAAGCACCCCCTTTACCCTAGATGGGAGCCTGGCCCTCTGGAGAGTGGAGGGGGCTTCCAGGGCAGAGAGCCAAGACATGCGGCTCAACTCTGGCTCTGCCCTCCTCCTGGGCCAGCCCGGCTCCCCTCTGTCCACAGGTCTGCCCTCCAGAGACTCCACTGCCCTTGCCCAGCACTGTCCCGGAGGAGATGAGGGCCCAGGGAGAGGGCCATCTGTGTATCAGGTCTTCAGTGGATGCCACCCCCGTGTCGCCAGCCATCCCCTGTTGTATTCCAGGGGCAGCCCTTTACCCCTACTCTGGTCTAAGACCACTCACACACTCCACAATCAATCAGCATCCATTGAGCACCTACTGTATGCACAGTCTTGTGCTAGATGCTGCCTTAACACCTTACAGTCCAGTCAGGAACAATCTAGGCATGTGGCCCCTCTCCATCACAGGGCTCATACACCACGGGCAGTATCAGAGAGCAAATGAGAGCCGATGGTGCTGGGTGATGAGGCCTGTGTTAGGGGAATTGAAACACCTTGTGGGTGGGGTAGGGCACCCAACCAGGTCAGGAAGGTTTAGGGAAGCCTGCTCTGAACACTCTCATGAGCCAGGACTGAAGACTGGATGAGATTTTCCTGGTGAAAGTGTAGATTTGTGTGGCGGGGATTGTGTGAAGCCTTGGAAGTCAAGGAGGACTTTCCTCCCCTGGCTTGTTCCCCAGAAGAACACACCTTCATTCTTCAAGATTCAGCCCACCTAGACCCTCCCTCCTCTGATTTCCTGTAGACTCTCCTCATCCCTCCAGGAGAGCCTTGTGCCACTTACTCCCTGACAGCCTGGTCCCAGTGGACAGGGCCCATCTTTGACATCCCAGAGCCTGGTACCACATCTGAGAATAGTCCATTCTCAGTCAGTGTTGTAGAGTTCTGATATATGAATGGACAGAAGGGTAGATGAATTAAAAAAAGAAGAAAAAAAAAAAAGGTGTTCCAGGCATGATCCAAACTCCAGTGCTGCCAAAGCTTTCTCCATCCGCCCAGGCTCCCTCCAGAAACCCCATTTCTTTCCAGTGTCCTGGGGATTTTTTAAAGGCTGATCCATCATTATCTCAGGCTGCCAAGAACTCCTTTTTCTCCAAGAAATCAAACTAACCCCCAAATACTGGGTGTGTTCGTGTGTGTTTCCTGCAAGCTGGGGCCTGGCTTTCGAGAAGTAATCAATTCCCATTGATTGGCAAAATCTGACTTGTGTTCTCTCAGCCAGTTTTGGATGGCAAAGTTCATTAAAAGTGGGCCTCTGGCAAGCAGACACCCCTCAGAGCTACGGTAATAAGGGCTTGTTATGCCAAGCAGCAGGATCTGCCCTAAAGAGTCCCTGGCACGATTTCGTGGGGACTTGCCCATCTGTAGCAGCAACCATTTTTTTTGTAAATGAGTAATTTGACCGTGGTAAATATCCATGAGGAGTTTTTCCTGAGTTTGGCCAGTGGGCGGTTGGGAGAGAACTTGATGGAGAGGAGTTGGGGGAGCTTTTGGCCTCTGATGGTGTGGACACCCCTTCTTCTCGTTCCTGCTCTGATCCCTGCTTTCCTGGACAGAGATTTCTCTTGGCACCAGGCGGGCAGAGGCTCTGCTCTGGAGCACTGTGGCCTCTCGGAGAGGACAAGCACGTCTCTGCTGCGGTTGTTTGCTTTCAGAGGCTCCACCAGCTGGAGCTGGGAAAGTGTCCATTTCTTCCTGAATCTGCTCAGGGCACCAACTTCTGGAAGTCATCAACTCTGAAAGCAACCAGTGCAGGGCGCCTGTGCAGGCAGTCCAACCCCAAAGCAGGAGCTTGCTTTGAACTGCTGTTTACAGGGTGCCCATCATGTGCCAACATCTGTGATGGGCTCATCCACACACATAGCTGCCTTCATATCTGTTATAGCAAGCTCCAGAGCTGGAGGTCATGATGCTCTGGTCTGAAAACAAAGCCTCATGTTTTGCTTTCCATTTGAAAATGTTCACATGGAAGTCCTAGAAGGTGATACAAAATAAGTGTTCAATTCCTTTGGAGAACTTGAACCTAGAGGGTTGGGAAAGGCTTTGAATTTTTACTAAACATTCTAAACATGTTATTTGTAAATTTAATGTGTAGTTATTAAAATACCTATTATAGAAAAATTAGAAAATATAGACAATAAGGCAAAAAAAACATGACACCTAAAGATATGATTAACATTTCCATTTTCATCCAACTAAACTAAGTCTCCACACACCCAAGTTCATGTAGAGATTAGCCAAGATTTGGCTCAGATTTGGCAGTGTTTTCCGTCCTCCTGAGGTTTCTGAATTTGTTTTCTGCATAACCCTTGGTCTTAGGAGACTTTTCTCTAGAGGGAATAACAGGCTCCATGCTCAGATGAGAGTGCGATATGGTGGGTCCCATGTCTTAACAATTGATAATTCACAGACAGTGTGCTTACAGTGTATATTTGTTTATTAAAGGCTCTGACAGGTCCTGTAAAACTCCCACAAAATGTCATTCTGCCCATTTTGGAAAATGCATGCTCCCTCCTGCCTCTCTGTGTCCAACTTTCCCCTTCCACTCATGTCTCGAGTCTGTGTGAGCAAGTGGGACACCTCGATGGAGGCAAGAGAGCAGTGATCTCCAAAAGTCACTTCTGGGAGGAACAGTGGCAATCTTACTGGCCAATCCATTTTTTTTTTTTTTTTTTTGAACAGATGAGGAAATTGCAAAGGGGAAATGAGAGTGCTTCCCAGGGTGACAGAGGAAGTCAGTGGCAGAATTGGGATTTGAACCACAGTCTCAAGAGCAGGACCTGGGCTCCCATCAGATATGACTTCTTGCAGAGGCCTGAGGTTCAGGCCAGGTGCTTATGTGAAGTGGGGCCTAGCTTCTCTGGCTGTGGTGTGGTGAATGTCTCCACCAGAACCCAATCATGAACGCTAAGGTTTAGCACCAGAAATACACCATGGTGCCTGGCTAGTGTTTT
The DNA here is from genome assembly GCA_006410635.1 of Cephalophus harveyi. Lineage (NCBI taxonomy): Eukaryota > Metazoa > Chordata > Mammalia > Artiodactyla > Bovidae > Cephalophus > Cephalophus harveyi. The sequence goes on along the minus strand of SJYT01074403.1, from coordinate 225,940 downwards.
GCTTTTGCAACATAATGGGGGTTAGTGGTTCTGGAGAAGAGTCTTGAGAATCCCTCGGACAGCAAAGAGATCAAACCAGTCAATCTGAAAGGACATCAACCTTGAATATTCATTGGAAGAACTGATGCTGGAGCTCCAATACTTTGGCCACCTGATGCAAAGAGCCGACCCACTGGAAGAGACCCTGATGTTGGGAAAGATTGAGGGCAAGAGGAGAAGGGTGTGACAGAGGATGAGACAGTTGGAAAGCATCACCAATTCAATGGACATGAACTTGGGCACAGTATAGTGAGGGACAGGGAGGTCCGGTGGGCTGCAGTCCATGGAGTTGCAAAGAGTCAGACATAACTTAGCAATTGAACAACAGCAAGAGGCTATTTCTGTGAGATGCTGCTTCTGCTCAGTTTTCCTAGCAGCCCCCACCCCTTTCCATGGCACATAAATATGGGACCCAGCTGAGCTTGTCCTGGAGCCTCCTGGGGGCCGCCACACTCTGTGTCCAGTGTCTTATCCGGCTCCTCCACTCAGTCTGCCCAGAGATCCCATGGGTGAAGGGGAGCAACCCCACCTCGTTCACATGCCAGAGAGGACCAGGTTACATTTCCATGGCCAAGAGCCCAGGCCCCAGAAACCACGCCCCACCTTCCATGAAACCATCACTGATCAATAGCTTTGAAATCCCAACACTCCCAAGTGGCCTGCGGGGATTAGAGATTCCTGCACTTAACATTCATTGGCTTACTTTTTCATCTTTTCCTGAGCATGACCTAGAAGCCAGGAGCCATCTAGACAGTGAATTCAATGGTAATGAGACACCTAGTTGGGGATTGTTGTGTAAAGATCTCCGAGAGGTAGTGGTGCTGAGAAAGCCATCTTCTGGGTTCAGGAAAGCGGAGGAAGGCCTTGTGCTGAAGGGACAGCTGAGATGGATTTTGAAAGATAAAAATATTAGTCCCTCAGCCGTATCCGACTCTTTGCGACCCCATGGAATGTAGCCTGCTGGGCTCCTCTGTCCATGGAATTTTCGAGGCAAGAATACTGAAGTGGGTAGTCATTCTCTTCCCCCGGGGGTCTTCCCAACTCAGGAATGGAACCCTGGTCTCCCGCATTGCAGGGAGATTTGTAACCATCTGAGCCACCAGGGAAGCAGGCTTAATAGGAAGAAGGCAAGTGGCTTTCTTTTCAGGGGAAAAGCTTAGCTAAAAGGGTGGAGGTGTGGAATGGCACATCTGGAGCCCAGCTGTACCCAGGAGCGGGGTGGGGTTTGGAGGGAAGGGAGTGAACCTGCCTCAGTGGTAGGCAGTAGTCAAAGGCCACATCTGGGGAATGGTGTGAATAGATGCACGTTCAGAAAAGAGCACGGTCCGCAGGGCTGGGGGCAGACTGGAAGGCCCCCAGGGGATGCGTGAGAACCAGCAAGGAGACAGTGCCCTGAGCCAGGGGGTGCCTGGTCAGTGGAGTGGCTCCGAGACTGTCATGGAGGTGGTGGAGGCACCTGAGAGGTGAAGGTCAAGGAGGGTCTGCTCAGGTTGGGGGCTGCAGAGGGAGGGACCAAGTCAACTTCTGTGTCTCTAATCAGTGTAATTGCAGAACACAGACCATCATCTCAATTTCACGTGAGTAAGAGCTGGTAAATGCATAACTAATCACAATCTGATAGCTAGACTTTGGAAGTCTTTTTCCATACATTAAATCATTCATTAGTCATTTTTCTAGGCCTGGTCTCAAACAGTAGCGTACCAAGGGCTGGACAGTGGGGAAGGTCTGTCCTAGGTGTAGATAATGAGAGAGTACTTTGTTGGCAGAGAATTCAATAAAAATCAGTCAACTTATGTTATCACCTCATGCCAGAAATTCTAAACAACGTCAGGAATGAAATACAACTTCCTAGCAGGTAGATTTCTCCCACCACTGATGGGCCTTAATTTTTCAGTTTGATCCTTTAGCCACCAGCCTTACTGGCTAAGTAAGCCAGTGTCATTGAGGGGGCTACTAAGTCTGGATTGGAGGGCTTTTGAGTGTCTTCCTCAAGAACATTTTTGAGGGCCTTGGTATCCCTATATATACCCCCTTTTCAATCTTTAGACTCCCTACAAACTGCCCTAAAGAGTGGGCAGTGCCTCGCAGCTTCTTACCAGCAAATCTTCAGACATATTACTGATCAGGGCCTCTGACCAGGAGGAGACCCAGCCGGCTCCTCCCCAGGGAAAGCACTCCTGGGTCCTAAGTAAACCCCATAAGTCATGCAAATGCCCACCCACCCCCACAAGGAGACTGCAATCGTTGGCCTTTCTCTGGGAGCAGTAGCAATGATTCACAGGGAACAAACAACATGTTACTCACGGTGGGCGCTGTGTCAGGGCCTCTTGGTATTAAGGCTTTAAATAAAGCTTTGTTGTGAACGGTGTGGGACTGGGGGAGGAACTGCAGGCGATCCCTCCAGAAAGAATCTCTGGAGTCACCTCCTGAGAGGGTGAAACCTGGCAACCGGCCCGGAGGAGGGCAGGGCTCAAGGCTGTAAGGCCTGGTTGTAAATTGCCAGGGGCATGCTCAGCCATTCTTGCAACTGTGGGTCTCTGGTCCCTCTGCCTTGCATTTTATGAGCAGACTCAGGGGGTCTGGTTTTGGGGTGGGAATGATCGTGGGAGACACTGGGACACAGCACCTGGACATGAAGACAGAGCACTCACCAGGAATCATGATTTTTATGTTCCTCCTGGACCGACCTTGCTGCCCCAGAGCAAGGTCAAGTTCCTGCCTCTGCTCTATGCCCTAGATCAGTGGCTTGAGACTGCAGCTCTGGGTCACGCCCAGCTCTTAAGTGTCTGCCTCCTAACCCATGCTACCTAGGGCCAGGCTAGAGCTGCAGATACAGCAGTTGCTCTCCATAGATGTGGGACCTGCATTTGCTGGCTGCTGACAAAACCCTTGGGTAAGGCTGCTCTCACTGATACTCCTTCCAACAGGTGGGCTCAAGCGAGGCCTTGGTTTCCCTTCCTGTCACCCAGCCTCCAGACTGATACACACTTGCCTAACCCTGGTAACCCTTTGGGTGAAAGCAGTGTCCCATGTTGCTTGGATTTTTGCTCCCTGATGACCAGTGACAGCGAACACTCTGATGTGTGTTGTTGGTTTATGCTTCTGTTTTGGGGAATTGCCGGTTCAAATCCTTAGGTCATTTTCTGTCGGCTTGTTTATTTAATCTGTTACTTACTGATTTGTAGACATTTTAAGATGTCCCCATCTTTAATCCTTTTTCTCATGACCAATATTTTTTCTATTATAGATTTGGAAAATATTTCTCATTCAACTTTGTGACCTAGTGTTTTGTTGGGTCTCTTTACAGCATTTGTGCTCAGAAAGCCTGACTTAACCTTAATATTAGAAATATATTTCTCTGAGCTTTTTCTAATTATTTGACATTTTTACTTGTTTAATGTGTGATGCTCTAATAAGTCTAGAACCTATTTTTGTGACTGTATCAGGTAAGGAGCTAGGTAGGAATCTACATAATTCCTTATGTCATCTGAATAGCCACTTGTTTTCACACCATTTATTGAACTGGCCAACATTTCTCCACAGATTTGAAATGTTCCTTTGTCATGGAGAATGTTTCTATATGCATGTGTTTTTATATACATAGGTGTGGGTGTGTTTTACCCACAGTCAGATCTCTATCTGTATATTTGTATTCTCGACATTCCTAATTTTAATGGAAATATGGGGAGTTGAATAATGGGCATTGTGGTTCTGATGCCATTTTTGAGGTCTATGCATTAATAATAGCAATGTAACATATCTCTGCTAAGTCTATATTGCTTAACATATATTTAGCAAATAATATATCTTGTGGGTGAACATAAAAAGCTATTTTCCAGGGGTTCTTACCTTCTGAGAACTCTCATACCCTCATGAGTGGGCTGACATTGGACATGTTTTCAAGGCTGAGAGATTTATAAATAATTAAACTAGCATCTGAAATCCTGGATTGGATCCTGGAATAGAAAGACTTTAGAAAAAACAGTTGATATCCAAATGAGAGTTTACTTAATATTATTCTACTAATGTTAATGTCTTAGTGTTGACAGTTGGGAGAATTATGGAAGATATCAACATTAGAACAGGCTGGATGAAGGGCGTATTGAAACTCAACCTATTACCGCTGCAATCTTTCAGTAAATCTAAATTTTTTTAAGGATAAAAAGTTTACTTAAACATTTTATTTTTTCTAAATTAGTATGCAAAGCTGATACAAAAACAGAGACGTAGTCGTGAGCTCCTCGTGGTCAGTCCGTGAATGTGTCCCAGAAGGTGGAGCCTTTGACGTGAATGGCTTCTAAAAGAGTCTTCATCAATTTGGGATTTGGTTCACATTTTTCTTTCTTTCATCCCTTTTTTTTTTTTTTAATGAATTTGGCTAGGCCAGGTCTTAGTTGTGGCATCTTCCCTGAAACATGTGGGATCTAGTTCCCTGACCAGGGATTGAACCCGGGTCCCCTGCATTGGAAGCATGAAGTCTTAGTCACTGGACTACCAGGAAAGTCCATGTTCTCATTTTTCTCATCATAAAATGGGAGAAAGTTGTAAGAGGAAGCTCTTTCTGTGTTTTGTCGAGTGGCTTGTTTGCTCTATTGGAAAGTTCCTAGGCTCAGACGTCTTTGAACCTCTGCAAATTTCACACTCAATAGATGTTTAATGAGTTTTGCCTTCAAGCAGGCATAAGTCATCAAGTTGTAATATTGAAAGTGCAAGGAGCTCAGGTCAAAAGAAAAATCATCTGAATTGCAGGTCCACAGACTGACCTGCTGTGGTCCATTGGCACAACAATTAGATTCTCAGAGCCTTGTTTGCTGATTGGTAAGGTGGGGATTAAGAACTTGCTACCTCCCAGGGCTGCTGTGACAAGTGAACGTGGGAACACATGTGGAAAGTATACCTTTCGATACATGGTGTGTTGCCAGTGTCTATAAACAAAGTTCCCTTCCTCACTTGCCTCACTGTTGCAGCATTTTAACTCCTGTTCAGATTACTATGGCAGCAAAGAAAATCTGGTTAGCAGCCGAAATCTCATTTAGAGTTTGTCACCATCTTCTTCCAAACTGTCTTATCACTCAGCGGTTACATTTCTTTCCAGTGCTGGGGACAATCAAGCAGGTGAGATGCTTTCTCAATAATGCAAAATGTGATTTTTTCCCAGGATGATATTGCGTGAGGAGGACATCTGAGTGGAAAGGAATTTTTAGTAGACTCACTGTCACAAATCAGATATCAGGAAATAAAAACAAGACTCAGGCAGTACATGGGCAGTGCCAAGTTTCTTAAAAAGCAAGCATGCAGTCCTGGTGGAAGTGGAATACGAGCTCCATTCTGGGTGCAAAACAGAGAGGTAAAAGCAGGAGCTTGGGCAGGGCATCCACGTCACACAAGCCAGGAGGAGGGCACATTTTCCATACTGTTGTTGTTCAGTTGCTAAGTCATGTCTTATTCTCTGCAACCCCATGAGTGACAGCATGCCAGTCTTCCCTCTCCTTCACTGTCTCCTGGAGTTTGCTCAAACTCATGTCCACTGATGCTATCCAACCATCTCATCCTCCACTGCCCTCTTCTTCTTGTGCCTTCAGTCTTTCCCAGCATCAGGGTCTTTTCCAGGGAGTCAGCTCTTCACATCAGGTGGCCAAAGTATTGCAGCTTCAGTATCAGTCCTTACAGTGAATATTTAGGGTTGATTTCCTTTAAGTTCAGTTCAGTTGCTCAGTCATGTCTGACTCTTTGCAACCCCATGGACTGCAGCACTCCAGTCTTCGCTGTCCATCACCAACTCCCAGAGCTTGCCCAAACGTATGTCCCTCAAGTCAGTGATGCCATCCAACCGTCTTATCCTCTGATGTCCCCTTCTTCTCCTGCCTTCAATCTTTTCCAGCATCAGGGTCTTTTCCAATGAGTCTGTTCTTCGCATCAGGTGGCCAAAGTATTGGAGTTTCAGCTTCAGCATCAGTCCTTCCGACAAATATTCAGGACTGATTTCCTTGAGGATTGACTGGTTTGATCTCCTTATAGTCCAAGGGACTCTCAAGAGTCTTCTCCAACACCACAGTTCAAAAGCATCAATTCTTAAGCACTCAGCTTTCTTTATGGTCTAACTCTTACATCCATACATGACTACTAGAAAAACCATAGCTTTAACTAGACAGACCTTTGTTGGCAAAGTAATGTCTCTGCTTTTTAATATGCTTTCTAGGTTGGTCACAGTTTTTCTTCCAAGGAGCAAGAGTTTTTAAATTTCATGGCTGCACTCACCATCTGCATCTGATTTTGGAGCCCCACCCCCCAAACAAAAAATGTCTGTCACTGTTTCCACTATTTCCTCATCTATTTGCCATGAAGTGATGGGACCAAATGCCATGATTTTAGTTTTCTGAATGTTGAGTTTTAAGCCTACTTTTTCCACTCTCCTCTTTCACTTTTATTAAGAGGCTCTTTAGCTCCTCTTCACTTTCTGCCATAAGGGTGGTGTCATCTGCATATCTGAGGTTATTGATATTTCTCCCGGCAATCTTGATTCCAGCTTGTGCTTCTTCCAGTTTGGCATTTCACATGATGTACTCTGCATATAAGTTAAATAAGCAGGGTAACAATATACAGCCTTGATGTACTCCTTTCCCAATTTGGAACCAGTCCATTCCATGTCCAGTTCTAACTGTTGCTTCTTGACCTGCATATGGATTTCTCAGGAGGCAGGTCAGGTGGTCTGGTATTTCCATCTCTTGAAGAATTTTCCACAGTTTGTTGTGATCCACACAGTCAAAGGCTTTGACATAGTCAAAAAGCAGAACTGGATGTTTTTCTGGAACTCTCTTGCTTTTTTGATGATCCAGCGGATGTTGGCAATTTTATCTCTGGTTCCTCTGCCTTTTCTAAATACAGCTTGAACATCTGGAATTTCATGGTTCATGTACTGTTGAACCCTGGATTGGAGAATTTTGAGCATTACTTTGGTAGTGTGTGAGATGAGTGCAATTGTGTGGTAGTTTGAACATTCTTTGGCATTGCCTTTCTTTGGGATTGGAATGAAAACTGACCTTTTCCAGTCCTGTGACCACTGCTGAGTCTTCCAAATTTGCTGGCGTATTGAGTGCAGCACTTTCACAGCACCCACTTTTAGGATTTGAAATAGCTCAACTGGAATTCCATCACCTCCCTAGCTTTGTTCGTAGTGATGCTTCCTAAGGCCCACTTGGCTTCACATTCCAGGATATCTACCTCTAGGTAAGCACACCATCGTGGTTATCTGGGTCATGAAGATCTTTTTTGTATAGTTCTTCTGTGTATTCTTGCCACTTTTTCTTACCATCTGCTTCTGTTAGGTCCATACCATTTCTGTCCTTTATTGTGCCCATCTTTGCATGAAAAGTTCCCTTGGTATCTCTGATTTTCTTAAAGAGATCTCTAGTCTTTCTCATTCTATTGTTTTCCTCTATTTCTTTGCATTGATCACTGAGGAAGGCTTTCTTATCTCTCCTTGCTATCCTTTGGAACTCTGCATTCAAATGGGTATATATTTCCTTTCCTCTTTTGCCTTTTGCTTCTCTTCTATTCACAGCTATTTGTAAGGCCTCCTCAGACAAGAATTTTGCCTTTTTGCATTTCTTTTTCTTTGGGAAGGTCTCTATCACTGCCTCCTGTACAGTGTCACAAACCTCCATCCATAGTTCTTCAGGCACTCTGTCTGTCAGATCTAATCCCTTGAATCTATTTGTCACTTCCACTGTATAATCATAAGGGATTTGATTTAGGTCTTACCTGAATGGTCTAGTGGTTTTCCCTACTTACTTCAATTTAAGTCTGAATTTTGCAATAAGGAGTTCCTTTAGGATTGACTTTAGGATTTCCTTTAGAATTGACAATAGTTTCATCCCCTTGCTATCCAAGGGACTCTCAAGAGTCTTCTGCAGCACCACATTCGAAAGCATCAATTCTTCCTTGCTCAGCCTTCTTTATGGTCCAAATCTCACATCCATACATGACTACTGGAAAAACAATAGCTTTGACTATATGGACCTTTGTCTGCAAAGTCACAGTTCTGCCTTCTTTCCAAGGAGCCCATACTCTGCCTGCTAATAGTGCTTCCCAGGGTTCTGCAGTGTGCTTCCTCCAGGGGGCGCCCGGCAGCCTTGGGGCCACATCCTGGCTCCTAGGCTCAACTGAGACAAAATTCCTTAATCCCTCCAGACTTGATGTCTGTCTGTAAAATGGTGCAGGATTGGATGACTCGATAGAATCTATAGCGTCCACTGCAATACAGTACAATTTTTATGAACTCTCATTAAAATTAGTTTCACAGAGTCCATTGCTAGGTGAAATTCCCCTTTTTTGTCATTATTGAGACTATTTGAAAAATACAGCATAATGTTCAAAAAATGGGATGCATGAGGCCACACATGGTATGATGCCATTTTTGTAAAGTTCAGTTCAGTTGCTCAGTCATGTCCGACTCTTTGCAACCCCATGAACCGCAACACGCCAGGCCTCCCTGTCCATCACCAACTCCCTGAGTTCACCCAAACTCATGTCCATTGAGTCAGTGATGTCATCCAACCATCTCATCCTCTGTTGTCCCCTTCTCTTCCTGCCTTCAATCTTTTCTAAAATCAGGGTTTTTTCAAATCAATCAACTCTTCCCATCAGGTGGCCAAAATATTGGAGTTTCAGCTTCAGCATCAGTCCCTCCAGTGAACACTCAGGACTGATTTCCTTTAGAATGGACTGGTTGGATCTTGTAGTCCAAGAGACTTTTAAGAGTCTTCTCCAACACCACAGTTCAAAAGCATCAATTCTTCAGCGCTCAGCTTTCTTCACAGTCCAACTCTCACATCCATACCTGACTACTGGAAAAACCATAGCCTTGACTAGATGAACCTTTGTTGACAAAGTAATGTCTCTGCTTTTTAATATGCTGTCTAGGTTTGTAAAGTACATAAACAATAAAAGCTAAATGATGTATCTCCAAGGGATACATTGCTATGCATATGAGGTGTGTACATCTATGATATGTCAATATGTATGTATTATATATCTATAAGCGATCTGGCAATCTGTGAATGCAGATTTTAGGATGGGGCATAATTCTGGCAGAGAGAAGGCAGAGGTGGAAGGAGAGAAGAACACAGAAGGTTTCAGCACTTTAGTAACAGTGCTCTTTGGCACAGTGGTCAGCACTGAGGATAGGTTTTATTATTATTATTTTTTAATTTCTTTCACATACCTAATATATATTTCATTATGTATGAGATACTACATAGTTTAAGTTATAGCTGTGAAGAAACCCAAGGTGACCACTCAAGTTTATGTTAAAGGGTTTATCAAATGAAAAAAATCCTAAATACGTTATCAGTCGTGAGATGTACAGACATCTTCCTTGATGAATCGGTGGGTAAAGAATCCGCCTGCAATGCAGGAGATGTAGGTTCAGCCTCTGGATTGGGAAGATACCCTGGAGAAGGAAATAGCACCTGGGTCTAGTATTCCTACCTGGGAAATCCCATGGACAGATAGGCCTGCCGGGCTACAATCCAAGGGGTTGGAAAGAGACAAGTTTAGAACTAAGCAACAAGACTATACTGTATATAGTCTTCAGCATCAGGCGCTCAGCAAGAACTCCTTTCCCGTCCCCTTTGCTCTATCGCTCACTCTCAGTTTCTCCACCCCTACAATGGGGACAGAATTCCCCTACTTCCGATGGACCCCGTGACAACCCCAGGAGGAGACAGGTGGCATCCCCATGTGGGAACTGGAATAGAAGAGACAACCCAGATGCAGCTTCTTCACACAGGCTGCCTTGGTCAGCTCCAGCAGACACTTTGCCTTTGGGAGCCTGATATTCCTGTCAAGTGGGGACACCCTTGACTGCCTGTTACAGGCGCTTCTGGACAGTGGTGGAAGGGAAAGCCCTTGGACATGTTACAGGCATCCTTAGGAGACAGGAGAGAGGGCCGTGTCTCCAGAGTCTGGGAGCATCTGTCCATGCTACTGACTGGTGGGCCGCGTGCCCCTTGTTGATTATAAGATGTTGGTGTCGACGGCGGTGCTTTCACGTGCTCTCTCACGGCCTCTCATAGTTTAAGTTATAGCTGTGAAGAAACCCAAGGTGACCACTCAAGTTTATGTTAAAGGGTTTATCAAATGAAAAAAATCCTAAATACGTTATCAGTCGTGAGATGTACAGACATCTTCCTTGATGAATCGGTGGGTAAAGAATCCGCCTGCAATGCAGGAGATGTAGGTTCAGCCTCTGGATTGGGAAGATACCCTGGAGAAGGAAATAGCACCTGGGTCCAGTATTCCTACCTGGGAAATCCCATGGACAGATAGGCCTGCCGGGCTACAATCCAAGGGGTTGGAAAGAGACAAGTTTAGAACTAAGCAACAAGACTATACTGTATATAGTCTTCAGCATCAGGCGCTCAGCAAGAACTCCTTTCCCGTCCCCTTTGCTCTATCGCTCACTCTCAGTTTCTCCACCCCTACAATGGGGACAGAATTCCCCTACTTCCGATGGACCCCGTGACAACCCCAGGAGGAGACAGGTGGCATCCCCATGTGGGAACTGGAATAGAAGAGACAACCCAGATGCAGCTTCTTCACACAGGCTGCCTTGGTCAGCTCCAGCAGACACTTTGCCTTTGGGAGCCTGATATTCCTGTCAAGTGGGGACACCCTTGACTGCCTGTTACAGGCGCTTCTGGACAGTGGTGGAAGGGAAAGCCCTTGGACATGTTACAGGCATCCTTAGGAGACAGGAGAGAGGGCCGTGTCTCCAGAGTCTGGGAGCATCTGTCCATGCTACTGACTGGTGGGCCGCGTGCCCCTTGTTGATTATAAGATGTTGGTGTCGACGGCGGTGCTTTCACGTGCTCTCTCACGGCCGCAGCCCATTCACGTGCCTCCCTTCTGCCCAGCTGCTCAGCCTCAGGGTGAAGGCACAACTCATAGCACAGCATCTGTCACTCGTGGGCCATGGGTCACGTAAAGGTCAGGACCTCGTTCTCCCCAGTCCCCCGGGAGCAGAGGGCAGCTGCTTGGACTCCCCCCGCCTGCCCCTTGTGGGCTTCAGCCAGAAGTTCCCCTTGCACCGCAGTTGCAACACTGGACACGGTTTGTGACACGTGGAATTCAGCGTTGGTCCACCTAGGGAGGAGTTTTTAGTTCCCAGAGGTGTTGGCATGCAGACGTGTCTCTGGCCTGCTCCGGAGGGCACACTGTTCACAAATGGGTTTGGAATAATTTTTGACGATTGGAAAGCGGGGCAGTGAGGAGCCTCACTGAGCTGGTGGCCTCAGAATTCTGGAGATCCATACGGCGTGAGCTTTCAGGACCGCCGCCTGGTCACACATCCTTTCAACATGCCATCACTGCGCCTGGGACACCTCGCTAATTAGGCTGTGTTCCCCATGGCCTGCCAGGTTCTTTTTATCTTTTCATTCCACCTGGGCCAGGTTTTAGCTGCCTGACCTTGGACAGGTGACCTCAGCACCCTGAACCACAGTGGCATCATCTGTAAAAAAAGAAGAAACGATGCCTTTCAGAATTATTGTGAAGATCAGAGCTCACGTGTGCAGAATTCTCAGCACTCTGCCGGAGGCCCTGAACATTCAAGCTACTCAAGTCCTTGCTCTGTAATTGTTGTACCACCTGCACATGGAGTCTGACTTTGGGGGTGCGATGTGGGTATTTGATGATGGTTTGATTATTGTTTCTATAAATTCTTAAATCTTAAAATGGGCAGCTGGAAGGAGAAGATATTTTTGAGCTGAAATATCTGTTCTTTTCCAACTTGAGACACATTTTCTTAGGATGCATCGAATTAAGGAAGGCATGTATTTCTTCCCTCTCTTATCATTGAGGCAATGCCACATCTATCTGCTGAGTGGGTTCTTGAAGGCTACATCTCCGTCCTTTGTTCATCTCCTTGTCTGGGGTTTGTTGCAGACTCACCTGCCACCCACCACCTCTTTGAGCCGCAGTCTTCTGGACAAGCTAGCTGCAGAAAGCCCAGTAACTAGTCAAGGCTGTGTCTTGCCTCCAATAGATGAGGTCAAGCCACACTTAGCATATTTAAAATGTGTCTTTCCTAACTTGCTACCTCCTAACAAAGAAAGAGCCATATCGCACCCTCATTAGCTTCAAAGAGAAATACTGATGTTTGGTGTTTTTTTTTCTTTTTTCCCTCCTTTTCTTGCATTGGCAAGAGGTTTAGTTTTGCTTAAAGGAAACACAGATGACGCTAATGAGACCACAGTGTCTTAATTTGCATATTAGATGAGATAAATATTGAGCTAATTAGCACCTAGGATGAATTTGCCTTGCCTGGGACCGTTGCTCCGTGGTGATAGTAGTTGTCTGCTACTTACCCAGGAGCAGAGCAATTTGAAGAGAGAATCACTTCCCCGCAAATACTTCAGGCCAAGCAAACATCCTCCAGAGAAATGCCATCCAGAAATTCTTATGCTAATTTGCAACAAATCCTGGACCCTCTTTCAAGTTAACCCTGATCCTGTTGGCAAGTGATACCAACAGAAGGTCTGTCCCACAGACCAGAGAAGAACCGAATGCAGCTGGGAAGGATAGGGGGCTGCTGGCAGGAGTAGTTGGTGAGTCCCATCTGGGATCCTGGCAGAGGGTTTGAAAAGGGCAAACCAGGGCTGGACAGTCATTTATTCTAGGAGCAGGACTGGCTTCATAATTTACCACATGTGTGCATGCTAAGTCGCTTCAGTCGTGTCCAACTCTGTGTGAGCCTATGGACTGTAGCCCGCCGGGCTCCTCTGTCCATGGGATCCTCCAAGCAAGGATACTGGAGTGGGTTGCCATTCTCTCCTCCAGGGCAGTATAAAATAGAAATGTGGGGTCCCTTGTTCAGAAATTAGAAAGCTCAAGATAGCCACAGTAGAATGTCAAATCAGTAATGGTCCTTCTAAGCAGGGGGCCTTCTGTTCTACGGAATAGCTTAACATGCTTTAAAAAAAAAAAATCTTTTGCCCATGCTGCACTGCATATGGGATCTTAGTTCCTCAGCCAGGGATCAAACCCATGCCCTCAGCCTTGGCAGCGTGGCACCTTAACCACTAGACTACCAGGGATGTCCCACACCTTACATGCTTTTGAAGTCTGTCCTGTTGTATATGAGCTTTGGAGAAAAGAAAAGAAAGGAGGACACATCTAGCAGATTTCATGAATTAAATGAGTTTAGATGGCTATAAATAAAATGAACAAAGAATGCTGAACACCAGGCCTGCCAGGGTTCCCACCTCCCCTTTTCGCTTCCATTTTCCTCTCCTCTCTGCATCTGTTTGCATCTGTGAATCATGGACGAGGGCTCTCGACTCTGCCCACGCTGTCCAGAACTCTTCCCTGTCTTCAACAATGCTTGCTTCACTTTCCACTTGCAAGTGTCAAGCTTTGCTCTGCCTTTTGTATTTTAATTGCTTTATCTCTTGCTTTTAATGAGCAATCAGGGCTATTTCTTTATTGAGGACCTGCTGGGAAATTTCACGCCAAGTGTGTACGTATGAAAGGACCAGGTGAAATCCCCGTTTTCTGGTGTGATGAGCTGTGGGGAGGTGTGGAATTGCCATCTACCTAAGGGAAAATGTCCACTTAACTTGCGGGCTTAATTCAAAGGAAATGTCAAGCACTCGACTCTCTGCTTTGTGGCAATTGAAGAGAAGATTGGAAGGAGGGTTGGTTGAAAATATCTGAGAACGCAGCCACGGCAGGGGAAATTAACTTAGGTGAGTGTATGTGCCTGTGTGTGGTGGAAAGCACCTGTATTTAATGTCCAGCATTGCCCATCATAATTAACTCCCTAGCAACAAGTAGGCAGAAATAAAGGCCGCAGAACTGTAGGCTAAACTAAGAGAAGCCATAAACTCATCATTATGGAGTAAGGAGCTATATTTGTGCAGGGCACAGTTGATCATAGAATCACTTCCAAGGAATGCACCTTCTTACCCCAGATCTTTTTTCGTTTATCTGATTCATAATAATGTTGCCAGTGGGATATTTGTTTCTTCGAACTTCTGTATTTTTCTACAACAACCTCGGCGCCCTCATTACCACCCATACCTGTGCCTGTTGATTGACAGAGATGTAGGAAGCCATCAAATGGGCTTCCTCCCCTGGGGAAATGGAAACCACGAGCCTTCAATTAGTGCCTCTCCTCCTGGCTGCAGCTCTCCAGGATGACAAAGGCATCAGGTTACAGAGGGACGCGGGGAATTGTCCTAGCAGCACCACAGATGTCACACGCATCCCAAGCTCTCAGAGACAGCTGAGCTCAATGATCAGAAGCATGGCGATGCGTCCGTGTCATCTTTATGGGGCTCCCCTGTGCCCTGAAGCGCAGACTTCCTGGCTTCAAGCGATAACAGCACGGCCCCGGATGGGAACAGGGCTCTCAGAGCTGCCAAGCTGACTGCTTAGGTCAAACTGAGCAAATATTCTATATAAGTTAAACCATCTCTTAGAGGCCAAACCATGAAAATGACACATTGCAGCACTTTATAGAGACAAGCTCCCCGCTTTCCCCATTGTAAAGCAATGGAAAACTGGTATGTTTCTTTCCCAAGGGAGGACTGGACGAGTGGAAGGTCTGAGTGTTCCACTGTGTCAAGCATAGATGGTGGGGGTGGTGTGTCTGCTGGTGCAGGCATGGTGGTTTTCAGCTCGATAGCCTTCTTGTCAACCTGACCGTGCCCCGTGTCATGCGTACTGTTGTGGCAGGAAGGGGGACCCTTTCCAGGGCCTGAGAGTGGGGTCTCGTCTAGCAGTCGGAAATGAAGTGTCTGAGGAGACACACGTGCTGACAAAGCAGAGACCTTATTGGGAAGGGGTGCCCGGGCGGAGATCAGTAGGGTAAGGGAAGCCAGGGGGAACTGTGTTGCCATGTGGCTCGCAGTCTCAGGATTTATGGTGTTAGTGTCCAGGTTGTCTCTGGCTGGTCATCTTGCTTGGCTCTTAGGTCGACTCAGGGTCCTTCCTGGTGGAGCATCACTCAGCCAAGACAGATTCTAGCAAGAAGCACTCTGGGTGGTTGGTTGTCTCCTCCCTCCTTTAGCCCCTCCCAAATTCTTCTGGTACCATGTTCCTCATCAGGACCTCCTGATGTGAGACAACTCAGGCAAGTGGTCCTGAAACTTCCACGGCAGGACGTTTCCCTCAGGGGTTCCCTAACGCCGTCTCAGATGGAACCGTGGACCATTGCGTTAGTCCGCTCGGGCTGCAGTCACAGACTGGGTGACTTAAACAGTACATGTTTATTTTCTTGCAGTTCTGGGGACTGGAAGTGTGGGATCAAGCTGGAGTGGCTTCTGAGGCCTCTGTCTTTGGTTTGCAGGTGGCTGCCTTTGGAGAAGGAAATGGCAACCCGTTCCAGTATTCTTGCTGGAGAATCCCATAGGCAGAGGAGACTGGTGGGCCATAGTCCATGGAGTTTCACAGTCAGACAGGACCGAAGCGACTTAGCACACACACATGAAATACATAGTGTTATAGCATAGAATTTTATGGAGAAGCTAAGTCACTTTCTAAAGGCCATTCAGCTATTATCTGGCAGAGCCTGATTCAAATCTCACCTGTTTGGCTCCGAAGGACATGATATCTCCATGTCCCCATCCTCTCCCAGTCATACACAACCACAGTGTCTCCATGTCATCAGTTGAGAGTACAGATGCTGTCATATAAAATGGGCCATGCATGTGATGTAGAAAAAGTTCTAGGTGGAACTGGAAGAAGTGTTCAGTTCAGTTCAGTCTCTCAGTCGTGTCCGACACTTTGCGACCCCATGAATCGCAGCACGCCAGGCCTCCCTGTTCATTACCATCTCTTGGAGTTCACTCAGACTCACATCCATCAAGTCAGTGATGCCATCCAGCCATCTCATCCTCAGTTGTCCCCTTCTCCTCCTGCCCCCAATCCCTCCCAGCATCAGAGTCTTTTCCAATGAGTCAACTCTTTGCATGAGGTGGCCAAAGTACTGGAGTTTCAGCTTTAGCATCATTCCTTCCAAAGAAATCCCAGGGTTGATCTCCTTCAGAAGTGTGGATTATTATAAATTATCTTGTTTCTGGACTGAAAGAGAAGGTGGCCATTAGCTGATAGAGTTACAAGTTTGTGATCGTCATGTAATGGTCAGCAGAGGAAACTGCATAGTGAATGCTGAGCCTGCAGGAAAGGAAGAGTGTACCCTAACCACCTCTTGTTTGCTGAGGGTATTAATTCAGCAAATTTCACTGAGTACCTGGGCTGGACTTGGATCCCGGAATGGACAAGGCATGTCTTGTGCCCTTGAATAACTCACAGTCTACTCGGGGAAACAGAATCATGTTTTGCTTAGTGCAACTTGGCCATGGGTTGGGGTGATGGGCTCTGTGCAGCTCTGTTATGTGGGGTCATCTAGCCGTGTGGTGGCATGCTTCGTAATCTGGATATTTCTCTGGGAGAGAGTCCCAAGTTTGTGGGTGTGGACTGGCCAAGGTCTGATGAAGACAGCCTTTGTTTTTTCACCAAAACAATCATCTCTAAGAGAGTGGGGACTCAGCATCTCCCGTCAACCCAGATTCGAGGAGAAATTAAAGCTCCTGATCTGCAGTTGATCAGCTATTAAAGTCACAGTATGGGATGTTTCTGTTCTCTGTCTGGGTTTTTCTGCTTTAGCTTTGTTTAATATTTGCCTTATTGGGGGGAAGGGCACTTCTTCATTTAAAACACATGGGAAGTGTTCTTGATTTATGCTGTGGAGGGTCCAATTTGTGGGATAGATAACAGGTGCTCTTTGGGGAAGATTAAAATGACATTGTTGTGAAATGTTTATGCTAATGAATAGCTCAAGTGATGGCTCCTGCTCCTGGGCTGACGGCTCAGGAGTAGCTGTCACTGCCTGAAGAGCAGGTTCTGACGCAGTCTCCTCCACATCCAGGCTCCTTGACCTTTAACGAAAAGTTAGGAGACAGGACAAACTCTGTTACTTATCCCCAGTTAGGGACCTGCTGTTTTAAATATTTTAACACACTAACTTGGAGAAGGCAGTGGCACCCCACTCCAGTACTCTTGCCTGGAAAATCCCATGGACGGAGAAGCCTGTGGGCTGCGGTCCATGGGGTCGCGAAGAGTCAGACACGACTGAGTGACTTCACTTTCACTTTTCACTTTTATGCCTTGGAGAAGGAAATGGCAACCCACTCCAGTGTTCTTGCCTGGAGAATCCCAGGGACAGGGGAGCCTGGTGGGCTGCCATCTATGGGGTCACACAGAGTCGGACATGACTGAAGCGACTTAGCAGCAGCAGCAACACACTTACTTGATCCCACGGTAGGCAGGCTGTGCAAGGCAACATAGGTACCCCCATTCTACAGATGAGGAACCAGAAGTTCAGAAAGCTCAGGGAAGTTGCCTGAGGTCACACAACTTGTCCGAGGTCTCGCTTGCTCTGTCTGGTTGGAAAACTGGTGTCTCTCTTCTCTAGAATACACTTTCCCTCCTAGGCTTTAGGATTCCATTCATTGGCTTTCAAGATGCTTGTACATTTTTTATGATAGTTGGAAAGATAAAGGTTGGAGACAGAGTTGTGTCTCATCTGACATATGAGGTGAGGGGGGCTTCTGTAAGCCCCTCAAGCCCCCGGATAAGCAGGCCTGATGTATGCAGACTCTCCAGGAGCTTGAAGGGCAGGGCCTGGTGGGTGGGAGGGGAGCAGTCCCTGTACTCTCCGTTATCCTGTGGGCCTTATATGGACAGAGCAGCCTTTGTGGTATACACTATTACTTCCACTCTATGGAGGATGAAATGGAGACATAATGATGATAAATGAGTTCCCCAACATTATTTGACAACCAGGAGACAGGGCAGGGATTTTAAACCACTGGCTTCTAACTCCAAAATCCATACTTTTTCAATTAGGTCACCATGTCTCCTAGTCAGGGGCAAGTGGGAAAGTGCAGAAACATTCTGAGGGAATGTGATCAGTGAGCGGGATGGGAAATAAACGGTCATATTTGGGAGGCAGGGACAGCCTGTGCAGGACGCCGTCCCGCGAGGAGAGTCAGGGCGCTGGAAGTGGGCCTTCGGGGTGGGCGGAGCTGGTCGTGGCTATGACAGTCTATGGTGAGTGGGAGCAAACTTCAGATTTGGAGAGAAGGCTAAAGAGGGCCTCTTACCCTCTGTGTGAGGCATTTGAAACGATCAAGCTACAAAATAATGGGTGTCTTCTCTTTGAGATCTCTGTGCACCCCTTACACGAAATTGAAAAAAAAAAAAAAAAAGATGAAACAAACCTAGCTGTGCCCTAGATGCTCTCCTCACTTCACACTGTTATTCTCCCTTCCAATACCTTGAGACAGGTGGGGCAGGGGGACTGTTTTTATTTTGCTTTGTTTTATGGTAGCCTGATAGCCTGCAATGAAGCCAACTCTGGTTAGAAAGAGATGCCTCCATTCCACTTTGGAAAGTGCAGTGCAGGAAGCAGGAAAGTTTATTCTATATTCTATTATCACTGATGCTTGGATAGAGTGACCACAGTCCAGTTGGTCGTTAATGATGGCAAAGGGACGTTTAATAGTGTTACACAGGTGGGTCATGTCTCTGTAATGGGAAGCTCGGTAGTGACACAGGATGTGTCTTATCTCTGTGCTCTGTGCTTTTGATAGCAAACAGGAAGTGACTTGTGCTAGCAGAAGGGGGTTAACAATACTGAGGTAAAAGTGGGAGCTTGCCCCAGGGCTCACGTTGTAGCCATAGTTGCTGTACAGTCCTGTGGTTGGGCCATGAACAGTGGGACCTCACAGGTTGGCAACTAATAAGCAAATCTGAAGAGTTAGGAACATGAGTCCTCTAGCCAGAAATGGGTAGTCCAGTGCATACAGACCACGGGGAGCGAGCGTCTCAGGGGCAGCCATTCACTCTTCCAAAGCATATTTATTGAGGGCCTACTAGAGAAGGGGTTAAAGATGCATCATCTTTTTGGAGCCCACATTCTAGAAGCTGGTGAACTGGGCCAAATGTTCGTTGTACTATTCATAATAGCCAAGACGTGAAAGAAACCTAAATGTCCATCAACAGATGAGTAGATAAAGAAGATGTGGTACATATATACCATGGAATGTTGCTCAGCCATAACAGTGAAATAATGCCATTTGCAACGACATGGATGGACTTAGAGATGATCATACTTAGATTATCATACTAAGCCGAAGACAAATATCATAGGATATCACTTATAGGTGGCATCTAAAAAGATTTACAAATGAGGAGAAGGAGGGAGGGTCTGTGTCCAGTCATGTCCAGCTCTTTGCAACCCCATGAACTGTAGCCCACCAGGCGCCTGTGTCCATGATACAAAGTAACTTATTTACAAAACAGATAGACTCACAGACATGAAAAACAAAGTTCTGTTTACCACAAGGATATTCCTTTTGGTATATCCAGTGGGTTTGGGATGAGGAGGAGAAATGAGTTTGGTATTAACATATACACATTACTATATATAAAATAAAGTATACAGCACAGGGACCTATACTCAATATCTTAACCTATAATGGAAGAGAAGCTGAAAAAGAATTTATATGTATAACTGAATCAGTTTTCTGTATACTTGAAACCAACACAGCATTGTAAATGAACCATACATCAATTTTATAAAAAGGAAAAGAAAAATGAACTTGCACCCTCCCCTACGTGGGTTGTACATGATCAGACATGCTTTGGAGCAATGCTTTTCAAATGCTGGTTTGTTAGAACACAGATTCGGATTCAGTAAGTCTCGGCTAGGGCCTGAGATTTTGCGTTTCTGTCAAGTCCCAGGTTCTACCAGTGCTGCCGATCCTGACCTCAGTTGGGAGTGCAGTCCAGGCTCCCAGCCCACCATGCTCTCTGTGTGGTCTGTTCATTTCAGTTTGTGGAGTCACATGCATCAAGTTCTCCTTGCAGCATGGATTTCAGCATATTCAGTAAATCCATCCATCATCTTGAGGGAAGGGGCCGGTGATAGATTCCTTCTCAATGTGGATAAAGACCTGGAGGAGGCTCCGTCTCCCGAGTCTCAGGATCAAGACTCTAGCCTAGAACAGAACAGATTGCAGGAATACGTCTTACTGCCCTTTCACTTTCCACTTGGTCTGGATTTCAAGGGCTGCCCCTAATTATATGGAACTTGAAATTGGTCAGGTTCATGCTTGAGTTGAGCTTGTGCTCAGTCGATTCAGTCGTGTCCGACTCTCTGCAACCCCATGGACTATGGAGCCCTCCAGGCTCCTCTGTCCATGGGATTCTCTAGGCAAGAACACTGGAGTGGGTTGCCATGCCTCCTCCAGGGGATCTTCCTGACGCAGGGATCGAGCCTGCATCTCCTGTGTCTCCTGCATTGCAGAAGGATTCTTTACCCACTGAGCCACCTTGGATGACATGCTTACCACCTTGTATTTTTCAGAGGAGCCCCCAAAACACAACTTGTTCCTTTTGTCTCAATAAAAACACATTTTTTCAGGCCATGAGGTGCCTGTGTTATTGCAGACAGACAGACCCACATATTCTTTGTTGTTTCTGGTTACAGTTTTCAGATCAGGCCACGTTTCAGCAATGCAATTAGTCCCCAGACTCCCAGCTGGGATGCCGAGATTTCCGCAGTTCCCAAACTTCCAGTTTGGGGAGGCTTGGTTTTGTCCATGTGCTCCGTTCCCCCTTTATAACCGACACTCAGAAGCAGTGAGAATGAGGACATCGGAGTGGGGAACTGAATAATGGCCTCTGAAAATTGGAAATCCAATTAAAGTGGGAGGCCATCTCGTCCACACCCTTGGTAAATATTATAAAGTGAAGGAGCTATAAGCTCTGAATTAGCGTGGGGAGAGAGGCAGTGGAGGGCAGCAGGCTATCAGGGAAAGGTATCGTGTTTGAAAATGAGGGCTTGATGCAGGATGAGGAGCAGAGAGTACAGGCCTTTTACATTTTGGCCAGAGCTCAGCAGCTTCTCCTCACAGAGTTCCTGGAGGGATGAAATTTCATCAGGGAGAAAGGGGACCGACATGCAGTCGGCCAAGGCAGACAGAGACGGAAAAAAAATGCAATCTAGGGTAAGTGCTATTTATTCTAAAATATGAACTACAAAGAGAGTAATTGTTTGATCATATGGGGCCTTTAAAGAACTTACTTTTTGTGCCTTTCTTCATCCAAGCCCCGTTACTTCTATGCTGCTCACCTGTTCCCCTGCCAAATGGGTATGTAACCCAGTTAATGAGGCCACTGTCCAACACTCACTGCAGAACGAGGGGGAATTTCACCTGGGATGAAGAACACACACATTCACACAAAGAATTAAAAAGCACTGTTTTATGAACTTTATTTTTTGCTCAGAATGTTTGGAGTAAATGGAATTGGCCATAAGAAATGACAGGAGATGCAAAGCACCGTTTACCCCATGAATGTAATAACAGTAGGGCACATAATGCTTCCTTGATAGCTCAGCTGGTAAAGAATCGCCTGCAATGCGGGAGACCCCAGTTTGATTCCTGATTTGGGAAGATCCTCTGGAGAAGGGAAACGCTACCCACTCCAGTATTCTTGGTCCTCCCTTGTGGCTCAGCTGGTAAAGAATCTGCCTGCAATGTGGGAGACCTGGGTTCAATCCCTGGGTTTGGAAGCTCCCCTGGAGAAGGGATAGGCTACCCACCCCAGTATTCTTGGGCCTCCCTCGTGGCTCAGCTGGTAAAGAATCCGCCTGCAATGTGGGAGACCTGGGTTCAATCCCTGGGTTGGGAAGATCCTCTGGAGAAGGGAAAGGCTACCCACTCTAGTATTCTTGCCTGGAGAACTCCATGGACTGTATAGTCCATGGGGTCACAAAGAGTCAGACACAACTGAGTGACTTTCACTTCACATGCATCACATACTTGCTGGAAACCACTAGACTCTTAATTAAAGGGGCACTGATTTTGAGATTTCCACATATTTAAGGATTAATCATCTCCGTATGCGGTGCCACTGGCACAAAGTAGTATTTAACGTACAGTACTCGTGTTTCTTTTAAAACTCACCCCAAATTCCAGATTTAGGCTTTGCTTTTATAAGTGTGGTGGCTGTAAACTCCAAGCCAAACCAACTTTTTTTTTTTTCCTCCTTTCGACTTTAAGAGCAAGCCTAATAAAGTCGCTGAATGTTTCAGGATGCCTACACAATAATTTTTAAGTCATTTGCAGATAAGGGAAGATTCCATAGCCCCAAGAAATAGAATAAATACCGGCCACCTTCATTAACCTGCTGAATTTCATGGAGAGAGAATGGTCGCTAAGCGAGGCTCGCTGTTGGTTATCTAGCCTGCGGACACCTCTGTAATGAAATACCGGGAATGATTGGGGGTGGTTTGCGGCAGTTTATTTCCAACACGGTGGCGCTTGCGGTTATTCCTGTGTTCAGGCGTTTGACGTCATCAGGACCTGTGCCGAAAGGCCGTGGTAAGAACGGACAACATCAGCAAACACAGAGAAACCGGCTCCTGCCTGCTCTGTGTTGATAGCCGAATCTGTGAGGCAAACACAGGCTAAAGAATCAGTGGCGAAATGCGGGATGTTGTCCACAGTGAGTGGAAGGATGGGGCCATGGTGCCCTGAGAGCTAATGGCAGGATTGACGGGGTCAGGGAGCATGAGCGAAGCTTCCAGCAGGAGCAGTCCAAAAATGGTCCTCCTCCTCTAGGCATCACCCCTTTGTTCCTTCAGTGTTTAAGGGTTTGCCTCACCTTTTTCTGAATCCCCCTCTACTCTGATCTTCACAGCTGACAAGCACGGCAGAGGCTGTTATCCCCATGTCACAGACGGGACCGTGGGACAGGGGCGGGCGAGAGCAGACTGCCTGGGAAAGCCCAGCCTCGGGGGTTTTGCGCCATCGTCCTTGCTGTCAATCAGCCTTGGGTCTGTTTGCATCTGTTGCTTTCTGAATGATGTTTTACATATTAAGCCTGATGAGATGTAGCTGTGACCGCCAGCCCCTCAGCAGTGGTGAAACTCTGAGTCACCGAAATCAAATACCTCAGCTGTCAGCTGGCCGTGTCTGTGGATTACTCTCTGCTGCGGGCCTCTGTGGTCTCCTCTACATCCTAAGCTCCCCTCGACTTGATGCTCTCAGGGATGGGACCCTGGCTGCCTCCTAAGCCATCCCCTGGTTTGGGACAGCTGCACATTTTAGAAGGATCTTTAGGGTAAGCTGCTCAAGTTCTCACAGGCGTCTTCTGCTTGGTCATGTGACTTTTAGAGCAAGGATTCATGGAGAGATTTTCGCAGAGGTGGAGGGAGAGGATTTGGGGACCTTCTGGAACGTAACAGGGTAATGAAATGGGACACATTCAGCCTGCTCTGAAATGTGGGATTGCTGGGTTTGTTCAGGGACAGAAGGCATTCTCCCTAACCCCTATCAAGACTAGAACTCTAACAAGCAGGACCTGCATGAGACATCCTGGGTGGTCCTCCCAACAGATACAATGGGTACATCGTCTCCTGCTCATCCACCAGCATTTCCCCAGCTCCCCCCATACCCGGTTCAGTGTTTCTGCATGAAATTCATAAAACAGTGGGCTGTGAATTAGATGAAGGAGGCCCTGGCGGGGGAGCGGGGGTCCGTGTGGCTAGGGTGTGTGCCCTTGACCCTGCTGGACTTGCCACAGTGGCTGGGAGTGAATGTCTCCAGCTCACACTCTGAGCCAGCTGTCCTTGTGACCTCCTTTGGGAATCACTGGGTGTCCTGGAAATTACAGCTGGGAGTCAAGAGCTATGAGTTCCATTGTTTCTTTAGATGATTACTGTAGACTCTCCTTGTTCCCATAAATAGGCCAAAGATGAAGCATAAAGCCAGTGCAGGCGGCCCAGGGTTTCTCTCAGGTGGCAGGCTCGTACTCAAGAGGTAGGCTCCCACAAGGAGAGATGGGGACTTCATGCTGCAAAACCTCTGCTAGTGAAAGGAGAAGTTCTCTGGCTTTGTTCAGGGAGAGAGACATGAGAGTTAGGCATCTCACGAAGGACATGGCCTCTTCCAGATACACACCTGGAAGCCCGATGCCATCCTCCCCTACCTGACGATATGCTTGGGTCTCAAGGAAGCAGAAAACAAAAACATCACTCCACTCAAAAGACAGAGTTGGATTTAGCATCAGCTGATGAAAGTCAGCTAAGCTGTGTATGAGAAATAGTGGTATTTTATCACCTGCTCTAAGCAACATGTCAAGACAATGTCTCATTGCTTGGGGAGGGGCGGGGGAGCCTGACACATGGATTCAAAGGTGCCCGTTTTGCAGATGAGAAAAGTCAATCAGGAGGAAGCCATACAATCTGGGACTCTGGATTTGCCAGCCTAAGAAGCCTGCTCCTTTTCAAGTTTTCTCCTTAGGAGGCAACACCTGGTACTGATGTCTAAAGCCGGCTGGAGGGAGTGGCCTTGTGGAAGGAGAAGCCTCCACCAGGGGCAACTGTAATGGGTGCTGCTGAAGACTCTCAGTGCAGCGGGATGGACACAGCCAACAGTGGAGAAGACAGGTGGAGGCTTCTTGCCGTGAGGTTTGAATTCAGGTGTCAAAGAAGAACCTTAATAAGCACTGGAAGATAGGTGCTATGGACTGAATGTTGTTATCTTCCCCCAATTCATATATTGAAACCTAATCCCCATCGTGGCAGGATTCGGAGGTGAGACCTTTGGGAGTTGGTGACAAGGCCATGAGGGTGGAGCCCTCATGAATGGGATTAGCATCTTTGTAAAGGGCTTCCCTGGTAGCTCAGATGGTAACGAATCCACCTGCAATGCAGGAGACCTGGGTTCAATCCCTGGGTCGGGAAGATCCCCTGGAGAAGGGCATGGCAACCCACTCCAGTATTCTTGCCTGGGGAATTTCATGGACAGAGAAGACTGGTGGGTTACAGTCCATAGGGTTGCAAAGAGTTGGACACAACTTAGTGACTCACACTTGCACTTTCAAAGGAGACTCCAGAGAGTTCCATGGCCCTTTCCAGCTTTTAACACAGTGAAAAGATGGCCCTCTGTGTACCAGGCAGTGGGCCCTCACAAGACACTGAATCTGCTGGCTCCTTGATCTTGGGCTTCCAGCTTCTAGAACTGTGAGAAGTGTTTGTGGCTTTACCTTCCAGTCTGTGGTGTTGTGTTGTAACAACCCAAACAGACTGAAACAGCAGAGCCTCCTGGTGAGATGCTGGTGTGGGCAGAGGCCTGTTGGGGGCGCGCTCAGGGAGTGGTCATACGAGGCTGATCAGACCCTGCAGTTCAGCGCCTGCAGGTGCATCTGGTCGCAGAGAGGGGACAGAGACAAAGGCTTCCTGGGCACATGTGGTCGCTCTGATACAGTCTCTGGCCTTCGACACTGTTGACATTTTGGGCTGACTGTTTGTTGTGGGGGCTGTCCTGTGAATTGTAGGATGTTTGACATCATCCCTGGCCTCTACCCCGATTGTGACAACCAGAAATGTCTTCAGACTTTTGCCAGATGTTCCCGGCGGGGGGTGATGCTGCTCTTACTCCATCCTTGTGGCAGTCTCAGCAGATGACTTCACTCCTTTATGCTGATGTAGGGAAATGGAGGCTAATGATTACAAAACTTATACCTGGGAGCGCAGGAATTTGAAACCACCTTTGTTCCCATCCTTGACAAGATTCTACCTGACTGCCGAGGTGGAGCAGGGTCAGGGCAACCTCTTGGGCTTGGTTGCAGTGAGCTTTGATCTGTTTTCGCATGCTTAGGAACTTGCCCCTGACCTGGTTTGCTTATCTGAATAGGCAGAAGCCCCCTCTGTGGCAGGAGAGCAAACTGTTGGATTTTCGTGTCTTTTGGTATGGCTTATTAATGCTCTTGTGTAGCATACTGTGAACTGATGCATTCATTCTCAGCATTTACTGAGCTCTGACCCCGTCCTTGGCATGATGCTGGGTGCTTCTGGGAGAAGGATGAACAGCCTGATCCTTGCTCTCATGACTTTATATCACAGCTGGGGACAAACCACAAGACAGTAACAACCACCACAGCAGCAGCGAACCCAAACAGCATGCTCTGATGGGAAACACTGGGGATGAGAGAACCGGCTAGGTACCCTGAGCTCTGAAGTCTGAGAAGGCTCTGACCACGGAGGCGGGTAGAGGCTGTTAGAGGCAGAGGGAACAGTCAATGCTAAGACCCTCGAGTCGGAAAGAGTTTGGTGTGTTTCAGAAGTGGGCAGAGAGGTTTGTGGGGCTGGATTCGCAGGGAGACCCACCACCCTAACCCTAGTGGCTGAGCACAAGAAGTTCCAGCTAGTCGCCCTGTGGACAAGATTCTGGAACAGCGATGACTTCAGCATGGAGAAGAAAGCAGATCTGAACGTGTTAGGAGTTTCTCAGGAGGTACGTCATTGTCCCCACACGTTTCTGTTTCTCCTCCAGACTTTCATATGCTGGAGAGGAAGACATTGTCCCCTCCCTGTCTAGATTCTCCTGGCTGGTATAAGAACTCAACTGACGTGTAGGACACCTTCACAGGAGAAGATCAAACAGAAGCTTGCTGAACATGTATCTGTGGAAAGACCCAGGCAAACTAGCCTGCCAGAGTGGCTGAAGTCCTCACCCCAAAGACCATCTTCAGTTAAAGACAAAAGAGGAGGTCGGCCAGTGGTTTGGGACTTCAGAGGGGAGGAAGGCAGTGCACAAAGAGATTGAAAAGCAAGCACTGGGTAAATAAATGTTTGCCAGGCCCCCTGCAGAGACACCGGGGCACCGAGTGGACGCTCATCTCTGGGCCCCCTGCGGCCCCAGCCCCCACCCCGAGGTCCCTGGTGATTCCTCTATTCTGGGAACAAGCCCTCTAGCTAAATACTTTTAGTTAGTTAAGGGGATGGTCAGAGTTTCTTCGTAAATCTTTTGGGCTTTGATTCTTTTTTAGTGCAAAGGAATCCACAGGCCAGAGAGACATTTCAGGGGGGTGGACTGTGCTGCCTGGCAGACCCTCCATAAACTGGGATAGGGGATCCTCAGACACTTCCTGTTGCTGGTCCCCGAAGCTGAAAGCCCTGCAGCTTGGGCTTCGAGGCTCTGCCTCCATCCTGATCTGTGAGAACGGACCATGCTGTGCCTGTGGCCTCCCTCCAGTCCCTGCGAAGCTCTGGGTTCACCCGCTCTGGGCTCTGAAGTCATGGTGGCCTTAGGATTCCCCTGTGTTATGCCTCCTCCTCATCTTCCAGCCCCGAGGCGGCCCTGGCCACTCCAGTCTCTCTTTCTTGCTTGTTCCCCTGACTGTCCCAGGGTGGATTCTTCTCATCACTTGGTATCTCAGTTTGTCTGGAGCCTGACCTCTCTGTCATGCTGGGTTCATTGGAAACAGGTTTGGGAGCCTGTGCCCTGAGCTTGCCTGAAGCTTTGCAAGTCCTAGGGATCCGGGGACAATTACCCCACCCCCACCCCCACTGCCTGCCCCTGGGAACTCAGGGCTTTCAGGCTGAGGGGCGTGAAGGGGCCAGCGTTTCCTGGACTAGGAGGCAGCCCAGGGGCACAGTGAGACAGGCTGGGGTTTGTTTGAATACAGGACCCAGAAGGCAGGAGTGGTGGATTCTTAGTTAGAAAGTTCCGAGAGGTGGGCGCCTGTCGGATCATGATGGCTGGCAGCCAGCTCAGTCATACTCCCAGTCCTTCTTCCCCAGGGTGGGCGCCTCAGTGTTTTCCTTACCCAGTGGCAGTGTGCGCTCCTCTCATTCCTTTGTCTCTCGGATGCACTGCAAAGAGAGAGTGCCTCTCCTCAGCTTGAGTTCTCCTGGTAGCCTGGAGCGGGAAGAAACCGTAAACTTGGGCATTTGATGTGGATTCCAGCCCAGGCTTCGCCATCCATTGGTGGATAGGATTTCAGGCAAGTGGCTCAACCTGGCCGGGCCTGCATTTCCTCAGATGTGAAATGCAGTTAATGGATCCTTCCAAGGAGGGCAGTTTGCCTGGTGTCGAGCACCTCCAGAGGTCAGTTTCCCCTCCGTTTCCTCCTTTCCTCCTCACCCCCATCCCCATCCCACCCTCCTGAATGAATCCAGGGTGAGATCACTTGAGGACAGCCATCCTTTGTCTCCCTGTGAGGCCCCTTCCCCCCACCTCCTGTAATTGTCAGCAACAAAGTTGGAAAATAAGGATGTCTGAAGCAGCTTTCAGCACTGCAACATCTGCACCAGACAAAACTCGGAAAGCCCTCAATCCCCAGTCGTGAATGCACTATAAAAACAATGTGGCAGAAATGAAAATTGTTCCATCATAATATTTCACAGTTCTTTTTGACAAAAGCCAAGCCGCCCTCATGAATACACATTTCCCAGCATCTTATGCATTATGCATCAGCCTATAGCAGGGGACCTGGGAATTGCCAGGCCCTAGTAAAGGGCCTTTGAAAGTGCCTATTTTGTAAACAAATGGAGCCCAGGCCCAGCACTCAGGCTCTTTAGGTAATTTAAGACCGACTCCGGCTGCCTGGGTGGGGACCAGCTCTTCTTAAGGCCGTAAGTGGCGGGTGTCTCCAGCGTCCTGTGGGTGGAGAAGGATGCCTCAGAGTTCTTTAATTTCTGAGTATCCAAGGTGGCCATCAGAGTGACAGGGACACTTCCTCCCGGAGCCAGAGGCAAATGTGGCCACAATGCGAGATGAGCCCACCAAGGCTGGTTTGGCAGTCAGGCTCCAGAGACTCCCAAGAGCTTCCAGGTGTTGAACCCTGTGCCCGGAGGATGCTGATGGGTGGAGGGTATGAGGAGGTCCAGGCACACAGTTGCTGTCTTGTCTCAGTGGGGTTGCAAGAGGCATCTCTGTTTGCCCCAAGTAGGCAAACCAGAAGTAGGTTATTAAGCCAGTGGGAATTAGCAGTGTATTACTGTCAGTGGGAAATCCCTTAAAGATGATTCACTAAGGGGAGACTGAGGCCAGGCATTTTAAGTGACATGTTCAAGGTCACACTGGTTAGGGAGCAGCGGGGTCTGGGACCTGGGACCTGCTGGAGGCTGGTTTTCTTTTTCCCGACACCTCCCACTGTCTCAATCATGAATTGGCAGCAACTGAAAGGACCAGGGGCAAAATGGTTACTGATTGCTGTGATTTAAGCAAAGGGCAGCCTGGGATCCTTACCACAGCCCTGGAAAAGAGTGTAACGCAGGGCTGTTTTGTGTCATTTGGAATCTGTCCTCCACAGTGGCCTTATTTGAAATGGTGACAGATACACGGTGGATTTCTATCTACTCATTACATTTTATCTGTTGCACTAACAAGGTGGTGATTGATTCATTGCTATTAATGCATGTATTTATTTCATAAGCATATTCAACTCCCATTAGGGGTAATGCAAATGGCTTTGAATTGAGGGAGAGGAAATATGAATTCCAGGGTTGGTATGCCCTTTTCCTTTCTCCTGTGGACCTGGGATTCTTTCCTGTAAAATGCGGGGTGCAGGAAGGATGGTCTAGGTTTCATTGCAGCTGAGCCCTCCCACCTGCTAGTGTGTGAGTACGGGCACTCTGCAGAGGCCGTGATGAAGTCACGGGGGAAGGGGCCCGCCGCGCGCTGTATAACCGCATCTGCAGGGCTGGGCTCCCCCAGGAGGGGCAGGGGAGGGATCGACCCCAGTTAGGGAAGCTTCTCATTACTGCACCTGCTGCTCTACAGCTGTTGGACCTGCCTGCTGATTGGTGCAGTTTGACTAATGAGAGCAGGGACAGCTGAAGGCTGATTAAGACGAGGAGGCAACATTACCCCTCACAGACACCTGGAAGAATCAGCTTAGGAGACAGCTACTTCCCCAGCCTCTGCCAACCCGGGGAACATGCAGACAGGGGAGGTGACTGGTTGGGGGGCAGTTGGGATCGTCTCTAACTCTGAGAGCCAAGCTGTTCGACTCTCTGAAAGCCTAGAAAAAGTGATGCTCAAACTGCTGGGTATTTGTTGTGCTTCCCTGGTGGCTCAGACGATAAAGAATCTGCCCTCAATACGGGAGACCCGGGTTCAATCCCTGGGTCGGGAAGATCCCCTGGAGGAGGAAATGGCAATCCACTCTAGTATTCTTGCCTGAAGAATCCCATGCATAGAGGAGCCTGGCAAGCTACTCTTGGGTTACAAAGAATTGGACATAACTGAGAGACGAACAGCTTTGCTTTCTTTTTACTTGCATTGTTAAAACACTCCCTGTCCTTGGAGTTTCTGATTCAACAGAGATGTGTGTGTATGTGGTGGTAAAGTTTTGTATCTCAAAAAATTCCAAAGTGATGCTGCTGGTCCTGGAGCCACACTTTGAGACTCATTGAGACAGAAAAAAAAAGAAAAACGAGTATCTACAGATCCTTAATTTCCATTTCTCAGTATCTTTACTCAAAACCCCTCCCAAATCTTCATAAAACTAATAACTTCAACTTCTACAATTGGCACGGTAGTAAGAAGTGTCCTTGAGCCACATAAATAGTTATTTATTTGGTTTCAAACCAAGAAATAATTTTGCCTGAATAATGAAAGGAAAATATTCAAATTCAAAGCCTTAGAAATTCAGAAAAGTATAAAAATGAAAATAAATGGAAATGCATCACAGAGAGAGAGAGGGAGAGAGAGAGAGCAGCTACTGACGTGCTGCCTTCCCTTGAGTTTCGGCAGCTGAACAGGTGTATGTGGGTCTTTCTGCTGGTCTTGTGCCATTTTCCTAAACTGGGATCCTTGGGATGTTAGATAGCCTTGCAATCAAAGTAACAACAGTAAAATCAGAAACAACAGCAGTAACACAAAAGATATATTTTAGAGCCTCATCTGAGGTCAGAATCTTTGGAAAATGCTATGGTAACCAAAATTTCAAAGTTAAATAGTTTTCCATTGGAGGACTTAAACCCTGATGGGCATTTAAGGAGGCACTTGAGGGTGGGAGGGTCTCTAGGTTCATTATGCCTCACAGAATCCCTCCTCTTCTGTCTGTCTCCCCCAGCCCTGCCCCAGGCTTTTTATGGGATGGGGGTTCTTAGTCCTCCTAGGGGAACTGCCTGGAGAGTTGTAAGAAATTCACTCTGAGTATAAAATATGAAGTTTAAAACTTATATCACTTTGTCCTCTTCCTTTTTTTTTTTTTTTTTTTGGCTGTGTTTTGATCTCTTGGGGCTTCCCTGGTGGCTCAGAGGTTAAAGCGTCTGCCTCCAATGCGGGAGACCCAGGTTCGATCCCTGGGTCGGGAAGATCCCCTGGAGAAGGAAATGGCAACCCACTCCAGTATTCTTGCCTGGAGAATCCCATGGATGGAGAAGCCTAGTAGATTACAGTCCATGGGGTCGCAAAGAGTCGGACACAACTGAGCGATTTCACCTTTGATCTCTTAGTTCAGGATCATAGTTCCCTAACCAGGGATTGAATCCAGGACCATGGCAGTGAAAGCGTGGAGACCTAACCACTGGACCACCAGGGAACTTGGCACATATTTTCTTTCATTGGTCATTTTAGGTTTTCTAAAAGGAACTGCCTGTTTTGTTGAAACTTCAATACATAAGCAAGAAATGGTCATTTCATCTCTATTCTCACTCTTTAGACAATTGAGTCAGGCTTCAAAGCCTGTACTTTCCATGGCTGTGACATGAGCTTGCTATAAGCTGTCTTCCTCTTCTTCAAGGGACACTGATTCCATCATGAGGTTCCCACCCTCATGACCTGATGTAAGCCCACTTAAGAATACCATCACACGGGGCAGGGCGGGGTGGGAGGGGCTGGGGCAGTTAGGGCTTCACCACAGGAATCTGGAAGGACAATGTTTAGTCCATAGTAACAGCATTTCTGAAAGAGAGATGGTGGTGCTCGCCTGATCTGTATTCTGGTTGTTGTGCGATGGGTGTGGGCTGCAACACACCCATGGTTGCCACCTCCCTGCTCAGGACTTACAACTTCCTCTGCCTAGATTGCTTCTCCTCCATCCACCCCCTTCAGTTCAGTTCAGTCTGTCAGTCATGTCTGACTCTTTGAGACCCCATGAACCACAACACGCCAGGCCTCCCTGTCCATCATCAACTCCTGCAGTCCACCCAAACCCATGACAATTGAGTTGGTGATGCCATCCAGCCATCTCATTCTATGTTGTCCCCTTCTCTTCCTGTCCCCAATCCCTCCCAGGATCAGGGTCTTTTCCAATGAGTCAGCTCTTCACATCAGGTGGCCAAAGTATTGGAGTTTCAGCTTCAACATCAGTCCTTCCAATGAACACCCAGGACTGATCTCCCTTAGGATGGACTGGTTGGATCTCCTTGCAGTCCAAGGGACTCTCAAGAGTCTTCTCCTAGATGCCATGATCTTAATTTTCTGAATGTTGAGCTTTAAGCCAACGTTTTCACTCTCCTCTTTTACTTTCATCAAGAGGCTTTTTAGTTCTTTTTCACTTTCTGCCATAAGGGTGGTGTCATCTGCATATCTGCTGCTACTGCTAAGTCACTTCAGTCGTGTCCGACTCTGTGCGACCCCATAGACGGCAGCCCACCAGGGTCCCCCATCCCTGGGATTCTCCAGGCAAGAATACTGGAGTGGGGTGCCATTGCCTTCTCTGCTGCATATCTGAGGTTATTGATATTTCTCCCTGCAATCTTGATTCCAGCTTGTGCTTCCTCCAGCCCAGCGTTTCTGATGATGTACTCTGCATATAAGTTAAATAAGCAGGGTGAGAATATACACCTACTTAATGTCTTCTGGACCTCCAAGACTTAATGTTACCTTCTGGCAGCTTCTTCCCCCAGAACTCTTTCTTCTATGCTGTGTTGATCCGTATCTCCGTCTCTTCCACTGGGCTGCCAGTTGCTCTGTGAACGCAGGGACCATACGTCCCATCTCACTTCTGTTCCTCAATGCTTGCAGTCTGCCTGGCACAGCACAGGTGCTCCATAGTGTCCAGATCAGTGACTGTGATGCTGTGTCCTGCAGGGAAGGGAAGAGACACATTAGCAGTAATGCTGAAACCACTGGTGAAAAAGAAGCATACCAGCAGAGACTATAAGGAAGCCTTGAAGACAGCAATATGATTGCCCACAAATATTTAAACAAAAATTCCTCCCACAGCAATTTACCAGGGCCAAAACAAGAGAAAACCAACTCATTGAGAAGACAGATGTCAAGACCAGTGCTCAAAAGCCCAGCCAGGTTTTCCTACGAGGGTTGTGTGCTTGCTTGAACCTTCCATGCTCATAGGTTGATCTCAGTGGGGCCGCTGTGTCTGATAGAAGCAAGCTACCTACAAATCATGGGGCTAAGAGTGAGCTCGAGCAGTTTATGATCATCTTAATTAAGCCACAAAACTTTATGCACAGCCAGCCTTCAGCCAACCTTTTGATCCCAGACAGAAATCTATTAAAGCTGGTTGAGAGAATGAAAAGACAAAATCTCATGAACGTTTTTTTACTCTAGCGGGTGTAAAAGTTGGCAGGTTTGATGACTCTAAGAGTGATCTATTTGCCAACAGCAATATTACCTTAAATTGGGGAGACTGTTCCCTTAAATGCAAGCTAAATGAGTACCCTGAATAATGGCCTAACATTATGTATCCAGGGGTCTATTGAGGCTGGAAAGGATGGAATCAATAACATTTATGCTGTAGGAATGTGAAAAATTCCACATTTTCTCCAAAGGATTACTTTCTAAGCTAATTTTGAGTCAGGGACTAGTTTGAGAATCTGGTGAAAATTATAGCATAATGCATGAGTTACACACACACAGCACCTTCTCAAGGAGCTCATGAAACCCTTAGATGCCCAACTGTGGATTCTGATCAGGGATTCCTGCTCCTAGGAGACTGTCTGGTCTGGTGAACAGGTTTCCAGTTGCAAATGTGAGGAATCACTTTATCAGCATCATCTCTGAAACTTTTCATGATACCCATTTGCCCCAGTGATCTGAGGATCACTGCAACCCTTTAAGAATGCAGAACCAAGGTGGGGCTAAGATATGGATGTTTTGAAAAGCACCCCTGTGGTTCTTGAGACCCATCCCTCACTGCGTCATGAGCATGAGTGAATATGTCAAGAAGAGAGAGCAGTTAGACCTCTTGCTGGAGATATATCTAATATAGTACTACATGATCTGCTGTTTGTTGAGTCCATGAATGTGGAACACCGGATATGAAGGACTGACTAGAGTTACATGCAGATTTTTGACTGTGCAGAGAGGGTTGGTATCCCAACCCCCATGTTGCTCAAGGGCCAACTGTATATCTGATATAGATATAGAAGTCTATCTAATGCACTATATTAACTTAGGTCATACTCATTATCTAAGTATGCTGCTGCTGCTGCTAAGTCACTTCAGTCGTGTCCGACTCCGTGTGACCCCATAGACGGCAGACCACCAGGCTCCCCCATCCCTGGGATTCTCCAGGCAAGAACACTGGAGTGGGTTGCCATTTCCTTCTCCAATGCAAGAAAGGGAAAAGTGAAAGGGAAGTCGCTCAGTTGTGTCCGACTCTTAGCGACCCCATGGACTGCAGCCCACCAGGCTCCTCTGTCCATGGGATTTTCCAGGCAAGAGTACTGGAGGGGGGTGCCATTGCCTTCTCCATTATCTAAGTATATCTAATACAAAAGTCTATCTAATGGACTACATTTACTCAGATAATACTAGTTATCTTAGTATATCTAATATAAAAGTATATTAGTATATCTAATTGAGTATATTAACTTAGATAATATTAATTATCTATCTAAAATAGAGATGTATCTAATGGAGTATATTAACTTAGATAATACTAATTAAGTATTTCTAATATAGAAGTATATCTAATGGACTATATTAACTTGGATAATGCTAATTATCCAAGTATATCTAATGTAGAAGTATACCTAATAGAGCTAGACCTGGATTCAGATCCCTTCCTCACTAGCCTCATGACCTTGCTCAGGGAACATTTATTTCTTCTCTCACCCTCTGTTTCTTCATCTGTAAACAGTCATTAGAAAGACTGAACTGAAGGGCATGCAGTTTTTGACACAAACTAATCCCCTTTATTTAAAGGAAACGCTAAAGGTATAAACCAGAAGTTTCATTACAGGGTCTTCTTAAGAAGGAAATCGCAGGCCCTGGATGTGCTGGCTTGCATTTTATGCCTGTTACAAAGTGGAGATGTAGATGGGAATTTGCCATGTTGCTCCTGGGGGTCTGAGGTGTTGGGAAAGTGCTGCATTTCTCAAAGTCTGCTGTAAGGGGATTTATTACTTGTAAAAGCCTCAAGGAGATTTTTCGCAGTGAAGGTTACGAGTGAGTGAATATTACCAGTAGAGTTGGGAGTGTTTCACTCCATGGTGACTTTCCTGGTTTGGTTTCCAAGGGGATTCTGGGTCATCAGAAAAGCGTACAAAGGTGGACAGTGCTGTGAAAAGTCCCTTTTTGTAATTGTATGATTTTAAAAATTAGAACATAGTTGTTTACAATGTTGTATTAGTGTCTGCTGTACAATGTGAATCAGCCATAAGTATATACATATCCCCTCGCTCTTGGACCTCCCTCCCTCTCCCCATCCCACCTGGCTAGGACATCACAGAGCACTGAGCTTAGCTCCCTGTGCTATACGGCAGGTCCCCATTAGCTGTCTCTTTTGCACACGACATTGTATACGTGTCAGTCCTAATCTGCCAATTCATCTTGCCCTCCACTTACCTCCCCATGTCCACATGTTCGTTTTCTATGTCTTTGTCACTATTTCTGCCCTGCAAATAGCTTCATCTATTCCATTTTTCTAGATTCAACATTTATGTGTTGTGGCACCACTTAGAGTAGCCAGGACATGGAAGCACCCAAATGTCCATCAGCCTATGAATGGATAAAGAAGTGGTACACGCATACGAGGGAATATTAGCCATAAAAGGGAACGGAATTGGGTCATTTGTAGAGACATGAGTGTCTGTCATGCAGAGTACAGTAAGTCAGAAAGAGAAAAGCCCATTTTTTGATTGGAGTGAAACGATGGCAGTGTTGGGTGGCTGCTATAGGGCTCCAAGGTCTGGCCTAACCAAGGGCATCTTGCTTGTGCACAGGGCTGGAGGTGAGTCTCTTGGGAAGTCAGTTTCTGGGCATCTACTGTGGCAGTCATCCTTACCTCCAGAGCAGCTATGAGGATCATCAGATAAGCCCTGTAAGGCACTGAGTGTTGAGCGAATGGTCGTTCTATCCATGGTAGTGGCAGTGCTGGTAGACTGTTGAAAGTGAAGTGAAAGTGTTAGTCATTCAGTCGTGTCTGACTCTTTGCAACCCCATGGACTGTAGCCCGCCAGGCTCCTCTGTCTATGGGATTCTCCAGGCAAGAATACTGGAGTGGGTTTCCAGGCCCTCCTCCAGGGGATCTTCCGGACCCAAGGATAGAACCTGCATCTCCTGCATCGGCAAGCAGATTCTTTACCATCTGAGCCACCAGGGAAACCCTTCACAAAATGAGTCCTGCTCCAATCTACTTGGGCCATTTAGGGCTGCATCCAGTAGTCATGTATGTGAGAGCTGGACTGTGAAGAAAGCTGAGCGCCGAAGAATTGATGCTTTTGAACTGTGGTGTTGGAGAAGACTCTTGAGAGTCCCTTGGACTGCAAGGAGATCCAACCAGTCCATTCTGAAG